>CM064553.1:5667879-6169716 GCA_032716605.1 Paralithodes platypus | reverse complement strand
ATTGTGGCTCCAGACACTATCTACAACCCTCAACACAATCCACTATTAATCTAACGAGAACCTGGTGTACCATAGCCGTTACAGTGTACCCCTTTGTTAATTATTGTGACCTCAATACCGGTCATCTACTGTACAAACCTCAACACATACACTATTAATATAACGAGTACCTGGTGTACCATAGCCGGTACAGTGTACCCCTGATGTTAATATTGTGACCTCCATACCGGTCATCTACAACCCTCAACACAATCCACTATTAATATACCGAGTACCTGGTGTACCTTAGCCGGTACAGTGTACCCAAAAGACAATATTGTGACCCCCATACCGCTCCGACCTCATATAGCAAGCTCATGATATTTTGGCTCCAGACACTATCTACAACCCTCAACATAATCCACTATTAATATAACGAATACCTGGTGTAGCATAGCCGGTACAGTATACCCCTATGTCAATATTGTGACCTCCATACCGGTCAGACCTCATATAGCAAGCTAATGATATTGTGGCTCCAGTCACTATCTACAACCCTCAACACAATCCACTATTAATCTAACGAGAACCTGGTGTACCATAGCCGTTACAGTGTACCCCTATATCAATATTTTGACCTCCATACCGGTCAGACCTCATATAGCAAGCTAATGATATTGTGGCTCCAGACACTATCTACAACCCTCAACACAATCCACTATTAATATAACGAGTACCTGGTGTACCATAGCCGGTGCAGTGTACCCCTATGTCAATATTGTGACCTCCATACCGGTCAGACCTCATATAGCAAGCTAAATATATTGTAGCTCCAGACACTATCTACAACCCTCTACACAATCCACTATTATTATAACGAGTACCTGGTGTACCATAGCTGGTACAATGTACCCCTATGTCAATATTGTGACCTCCATACAAGTCAGACCACATAAAGCAAGCTAATGATATTGTGGCTCCAGACCTTATCTACAACCCTCAACACAATCCACTATTAATATAACGAGTACCTGGTGTACCATAGCCGGTACAGTGTACCCCTATGTCAATATTGTGACCTCCATACCGGTCAGACCTCATATAGCAAGCTAATGATATTGTGGCTCCAGACACTATCTACAAGCCTCAACACAATCCACTATTAATATAACGAGTACCTAGTGTACCATAGCCGGTACAGTGTACCCCTATGTCAATATTGTGACCTCCATACCGGTCAGACCTCATATAGCAAGCTAATGATATTTTGGCTCCAGACACTATCTACAACCCTCAACATAATCCACTATCAATATAACGTGTACCTGGTGTAGCATAGCCGGTACAGTATACCCCTATGTCAATATTGTGACCTCCATACCGGTCAGATCTCATATAGCAAGCTAATGATATTGTGGCTCCAGACACTATCTACAACCCTCAACACAATCCACTATTAATCTAACGAGAACCTGGTGTACCATAGCCGTTACAGTGTACCCCTTTGTTAATATTGTGACCTAAATACCGGTCATCTACTGTACAAACCTCAACACAATCCACTATTAATATAACGAGTACCTGGTGTACCATAGCCGGTACAGTGTACCCCTATGTTAATATTGTGACCTCCATACCGGTCATCTACAACCCTCAACACAATCCACTATTAATATACCGAGTACCTGGTGTACCTTAGCCGGTACAGTGTACCCCTATGGCAATATTGTGACCTCCATACCGGTCAGACCTCATATAGCAAGCTCATGATATTTTGGCTCCAGACACTATCTACAACCCTCAACATAATCCACTATTAATATAACGAGTACCTGGTGTAGCATAGCCGGTACAGTGTACCCCTATGTCAATATTGTGACCTCCATACCGGTCAGACCTCATATAGCAAGCTAATGATATTGTGGCTCCAGTCACTATCTACAACCCTCAACACAATCCACTATTAATATAACGAGTACCTGGTGTACCATAGCCGGTACAGTGTACCCCTATATCAATATTTTGACCTCCATACCGGTCAGACCTCATATAGCAAGCTAATGATATTGTGGCTCCAGACACTATCTACAACCCTCAACACAATCCACTATTAATATAACGAGTACCTGGTGTACCATAGCCGGTGCAGTGTACCCCTATGTCAATATTGTGACCTCCATACCGGTCAGACCTCATATAGCAAGCTAATTATATTGTAGCTCCAGACACTATCTACAACCCTCTACACAATCCACTATTATTATAACAAGTACCTGGTGTACCATAGCCGGTACAGTGTACCCCTATGTCAATATTGTGACCTCCATACCGGTCAGACCACATAAAGCAACCTAATGATATTGTGGCTCCAGACCTTATCTACAACCCTCAACACAATCCACTATTAATATAACGAGTACCTGGTGTACCATAGCCGGTACAGTGTACCCCTATGTCAATATTGTGACCTCCATACCGGTCAGACCTCATATAGCAAGCTAATTATATTGTAGCTCCAGACACTATCTACAACCCTCAACACAATCCACTATTATTATAACAAGTACCTGGTGTACCATAGCCGGTACAGTGTACCCCTATGTCAATATTGTGACCTCCATACCGGTCAGACCACATAAAGCAACCTAATGATATTGTGGCTCCAGACACTATCTACAACCCTCAACACAATCCACTATTAATATAACGAGTACCTGGTGTACCATAGCCGGTACAGTGTACCCCTATGTCAATATTGTGACCTCCATACCGGTCAGACCTCATATAGCAAGCTAAACGATATTGTGGCTCCAGACACTATCTACAATCCTCAACACAATCCACTATTAATATAACGAGTACCTAGTGTACCATAGCCGGTACAGTGTACCCCTATGTCAATATTGTGACCTCCATACCGGTCAGACCTCATATAGCAAGCTAATGATATTGTGGCTCCAGACACTATCTACAACCCTCAACACAATCCACTATTAATATAACGAGTACCTGGTGTACCATAGCCGGTACAGTGTACCCCTATGTCAATATTGTGACCTCCATACCGGTCAGACCTCATATAGCAAGCTAATGATATTGTGGCTCCAGACACTATCTACAAACCTCAACACAATCCACTATTATTGTAACGAGTACCTGGTGTACCATAGCCGGTACAGTGTACCCCTTTGTTAATATTGTGACCTCTATACCGGTTCTACAGTATCTACAACCCTCAATACAATCCACTATTAATATAACGAGTACCTGGTGTACCATAGCCGGTACAGTGTACCCCTATGTTAATATTGTGACCTCCATACCGGTCATCTACAACCCTCAACACAATCCACTATTAATATAACGAGTACCTGGTGTACCATAGCCGGTACAGTGTACCCCTATGTCAATATTGTGACCTCCTTACCAGTCAGACCTCCTATAGCAAGCTAATGATACTGTGGCTCCAGACACTATCTACAACCCTCAACACAATCCACTATTAATATAACGAGTACCTGGTGTACCATAGCCGGTACAGTGTACCCCTATGTCAATATTGTGACCTCCATACCGGTCAGACCTCATATAGCAAGCTAATGATATTGTGGCTCCAGACACTATCTACAACCCTCAACACAATTCACTATTAATATAATGAGTACCTGGTGTACCATAGCCGGTACAGTGTACCCTATGTCAATATTGTGACCTCCATACCGGTCAGACCTCATATAGCAAGCTAATGATATTGTGGCTCCAGACACTATCTACAACCCTCAACACAATCCCCTATTAATATAACAAGTACCTGGTGTACCATAGCCGGTACAGTGTACCCCTATTTCAATATTGTGACCTCCATACCTGTCAGACCTCATATAGCAAGCTAATGATATTGTGGCTCCAGACACTATCTACAACCCTCAACACAATCCACTATTAAAATAACGAGTACCTGGTGTACCATAGCCGGTACAGTGTACCCCTATGTCAATATTGTGACCTCCATACCGGTCAGACCTCATATAGCAAGCTAATGATATTGTGGCTTCAGACACTATCTACAACCTTCAACACAATCCACTATTAATATAACGAGTACCTGGTGTACCATAGCCGGAACAGTGTACCCCTATGTCAATATTGTGACCTCCATACCGGTCATCTACAACCCTCAACAAAATTCACTATTAATATACCGAGTACCTGGTGTACCATAGCCGGTATAGTGTACCCCTATGTCAATATTGTGACCTCCTTACCGGTCAGACATCCTATAGCAAGCTAATGATACTGTGGCTCCAGACACTATCTACAACCCTCAACACAATCCACTATTAATATAACGAGTACCTGGTGTACCATAGCCGGTACAGTGTACCCCTATGTCAATATTGTGACCTCCATACCGGTCTGACTTCGTATAGCAAGGTAATGAAATTGTGGCTTCAGACACTATCTACAACCCTCAACACAATCCACTATTATTATAAAGAGTACCTAGTGTACCATAGCCGGTACAGTGAACCCCTATGTCAATATTATGACCTCCATACCGGTCAGACCTCATATAGCAAGCTATTGATATTGTGGCTCCAGACAATATCTATAACCCTCAACACAATCCACTATTAATATAACGAGTAACTGGTGTACCATAGCCGGTACAGTGTACCCCTATGTCAATATTGTGACCTCCATACCGGTCAGACCTCATAATGCAAGTTAATGATATTGTGGCTCCAGACACAATCTAAAACCCTCAACACAATGCACTATTAATATAACGTGTACCTGGTGTAGCATAGCCGGTACAGTATACCCCTATCTCAATATTGTGACCTCCATACCGGTCAGACCTCATATAGCAAGCTAATGATATTGTGGCTCCAGACACTATCTACAACCCTCAACACAATCCACTATTAATCTAACGAGAACCTGGTGTACCATAGCCGTTACAGTGTACCCCTTTGTTAATATTGTGACCTCAATACCGGTCATCTACTGTACAAACCTCAACACAATCCACTATTAATATAACGAGTACCTGGTGTACCATAGCCGGTACAGTGTACCCCTATGTTAATATTGTGACCTCCATACCGGTCATCTACAACCCTCAACACAATCCACTATTAATATACCGAGTACCTGGTGTACCTTAGCCGGTACAGTGTACCCCTATGGCAATATTGTGACCTCCATACCGGTCAGACCTCATATAGCAAGCTAATGATATTTTGGCTCCAGACACTATCTACAACCCTCAACATAATCCACTATTAATATAACGAGTACCTGGTGTAGCATAGCCGGTACAGTATACCCCTATGCCAATATTGTGACCTCCATACCGGTCAGACCTCATATAGCAAGCTAATGATATTGTGGCTCCAGACACTATCTACAACCCTCAACACAATCCACTATTAATCTAACGAGAACCTGGTGTACCATAGCCGTTACAGTGTACCCCTATATCAATATTTTGACCTCCATACCGGTCAGACCTCATATAGCAAGCTAATGATATTGTGGCTCCAGACACTATCTACAACCCTCAACACAATCCACTATTAATATAACGAGTACCTGGTGTACCATAGCCGGTGCAGTGTACCCCTATGTCAATATTGTGACCTCCATACCGGTCAGACCTCATATAGCAAGCTAATTATATTGTAGCTCCAGACACTATCTACAACCCTCTACACAATCCACTATTATTATAACAAGTACCTGGTGTACCATAGCCGGTACAGTGTACCCCTATGTCAATATTGTGACCTCCATACCGGTCAGACCACATAAAGCAACCTAATGATATTGTGGCTCCAGACCTTATCTACAACCCTCAACACAATCCACTATTAATATAACGAGTACCTGGTGTACCATAGCCGGTACAGTGTACCCCTATGTCAATATTGTGACCTCCATACCGGTCAGACCTCATATAGCAAGCTAAATTATATTGTGGCTCCAGACACTATCTACAATCCTCAACACAATCCACTATTAATATAACGAGTACCTAGTGTACCATAGCCGGTAGAGTGTACCCCTATGTCAATATTGTGACCTCCATACCGGTCAGACCTCCAATAGGAAGCTAATGATATTGTGGCTCCAGACACAATCTACAAACCTCAACACAATCCACTATTATTGTAACGAGTACCTGGTGTACCATAGCCGGTACAGTGTACCCCTTTGTTAATATTGTGACCTCTATTCCGGTTATCTACAACCCTCAACACAATCCACTATTAATATAACGAGTACCTGGTGTACCATAGCCGGTACAGTGTACCCCTATGTTAATATTGTGACCTCCAGACACTATCTACAACCCTCATCACAATCCACTATTAATAAAACGAGTACCTGGTGTACCATAGCCGGTAAAGTGTACCCCTATGTCAATATTGTGACCTCCATACCGGTCAGACCTCATATAGCAAGCTAATGATACTGTGGCTCCAGACACTATCTACAACCCTCAACACAATCCACTATTAATAAAACGAGTACCTGGTGTACCATAGCCGGTACAGTGTACCCCTATGTCAATATTGTGACCTCCATACCGGTCAGACCTCATATAGCAAGCTAATGATATTGTGGCTCCAGACACTATCTACAACCCTCAACACAATCCACTATTAATATAATGAGTACCTGGTGTACCATAGCCGGTACAGTGTACCCCTAATTCAATATTGTGACCTTTATACCTGTCAGACCTTATACAGCAAGCAAAAGATATTGTGGCTCCAGACACTATCTACAACCCTCAACACAATCCACTATTAAAATAATGAGTACCTGGTGTACCATAGCAGGTACAGTGTACCCTTATGTCAATATTGTGACCTTCATACTGGTCAGACCTCATATAGCAAGCTAATGATATTGTGGCTCCAGACACTATCTACAACCCTCAACACAATCCACTATTAATATAACGAGTACCTGGTGTACCATAGCCGGTACAGTGTACCCTATGTCAATATTGTGACCTCCATACCGGTCAGACATCATATAGCAAGCTAATGATATTGTGGCTTCAGACACTATCTACAACCTTCAACACAATCCACTATTAATATAACGAGTACCTGGTGTACCATAGCCGGAACAGTGTACCCCTATGTCAATATTATGACCTCCATACGGTCAGACCTCATATAGCAAACTAATGATATTGTGGCTCCAGACACTATCTACAACCCTCAACACAATCCACTATTAATATACCGAGTATCTGGTGTACCATAGCCGGTACAGTGTACCCCTATGTCAATATTGTGACCTCCATACTGGTCAGACCTCATAATGCAAGCTAATGATATTGTGGCTCCAGACACAATCTAAAACCCTCAACACAATGCACTCTTAATATAACGAGTACCTGGTGCACCATAGCCGGTACAGTGTACACTTCTGTCAATATTGTGACCTCCATACCGGTCAGACCTCCTATTAAGCTCATGATATTGTGGCTCCAGACACTATCTACAACCCTCAACACAATCCCCTATTAATATAACGAGTACCTGGTGTACCATAACCGGTACAGTGTACCCCTATGTCAATATTGTGACCTCCATACCGGTCAGACCTCATATAGCAAGCTAATGATATTGTGGCTCCAGACACTATCTACAACCCTCAACACAATCCACTATTAATATAACGAGTACCTGGTGTACCATAGCCGGTACAGTGTACCCCTATTTCAATATTGTAACCTCCATACCGGTCAGACCTCATATAGCAAGCTAATGATATTGTGGCTCCAGACACTATCTACAACCCCCAATAAAATCCACTATTAATTCAACGCGTACCTGGTGTACCATAGCCGGTACAGTGTACCCCTATGTCAATATTGTGACCTCCATACCGGTCAGACCTCATATAGCAAGCTAATGATATTGTGGCTCCAGACACTATCTACAACCCGCAACACAATCCTCTATTAATATAATGAGTACCTGGTGTACCATAGCCGGTACAGTGTACCCCTCTGTCAATATTTTGACCTCCATACTGGTCAGACCTCATATAGCAAGCTAATGATATTGTGGCTCCAGACACTATCTACAACCCTTAACATAATCCACTATTAATATAACGAGTACCTGATGTACCATAGCCGGTACAGTGTACCCCTATGTCAATATTGTGACCTCCATACCCGTCAGACCTCATATAGCAAGCTAATGATAATGTGGCTCCAGACACTATCTACAACCCTCAACACAATCCACTATTAATATAACAAGTACCTGGTGTACCATAGCCGGTACAGTGTACCCCTATTTCAATATTGTGACCTCCATACCTGTCAGACCTCATATCGCAAGCTAATGATATTGTGGCTCCAGACACTATCTACAACCCTCAACACAATCCACTATTAAAATAACGAGTACCTGGTGTACCATAGCCGGTACAGTGTACCCTTAAGTCAAAATTGTGACCTTCATACCGGTCAGACCTCGTTTAGCAAGCTAATTATATTGTGGCTCCAGACACTATTTACAACCCTCAACACAATCCACTATTAATATAACGAGTACCTGGTGTACCATAGCCGATACAGTGTACCCTATGTCAATATTGTGACCTCCATACCGGTCAGACATCATATAGCAAGCTAATGATATTGTGGCTTCAGACACTATCTACAACCTTCAACACAATCCACTATTAATATAACGAGTACCTGGTGTACCATAGCCGGAACAGTGTACCCCTATGTCAATATTATGACCTCCATACGGTCAGACCTCATATAGCAAACTAATGATATTGTGGCTCCAGACACTATCTACAACCCTCAACACAATCCACTATTAATATACTGAGTATCTGGTGTACCATAGCGGGTACAGTGTACCCCTATGTCAATATTGTGACCTCCATACCGGTCAGTCCTCCTATTAAGCTCATGATATTGTGGCTCCAGACACTATCTACAACCCTCAACACAATCCCCTATTAATATAACGAGTACTTGGTGTACCATAACCGGTACAGTGTACCCCTATGTCAATATTGTGACCTCCATACCGGTCAGACCTCATATAGCAAGCTAATGATATTGTGGCTCCAGACACTATCTACAACCCTCAACACAATCCACTATTAATATAACGAGTACCTGGTGTACCATAGCCGGTACAGTGTACCCCTATTTCAATATTGTAACCTCCATACCGGTCAGACCTCATATAGCAAGCTAATGATATTGTGGCTCCAGACACTATCTACAACCCCCAATAAAATCCACTATTAATATAACGCGTACCTGGTGTACCATAGCCGGTACAGTGTACCCCTATGTCAATATTGTGACCTCCATACCGGTCAGACCTCATATAGCAAGCTAATGATATTGTGGCTCCAGACACTATCTACAACCCTCAACACAATCCTCTATTAATATAATGAGTACCTGGTGTACCATAGCCGGTACAGTGTACCCCTCTGTCAATATTTTGACCTCCATACTGGTCAGACCTCATATAGCAAGCTAATGATATTGTGGCTCCAGACACTATCTACAACCCTTAACATAATCCACTATTAATATAACGAGTACCTGATGTACCATAGCCGGTACAATGTACCACTATGTCAATATTGTGACCTGCATACCGCTCAGACATCATAAAGCAAGCTAATGATATTGTGGCTCCAGACACTATCTACAAACCTCAACACAATCCACTATTAATATAATGAGTAGCTGGTGTACCATAGCCGGTACAGTGTACCCCTATGTCAATATTGTGACTTCCATACCAGTCAGAACTCATATAACAAGCTAATGATATTGTGGCTCCAGACACTATCTACAACCCTCAACACAATCCATTATTAATATAACGAGTAGCTGGTGTACCATAGCCGGTACAGTGTACCCCTATGTCAATATTGTGACCTCCATACCGGTCAGACCTCATATAGCAAGCTAATGATATTGTGGCTCCAGACACTATCTACAACCCTCAACTCAATCCACTATTAATATAACGAATACCTGGAGTACCATAACCAGTACAGTGTACCCCTATGTCAATATTGTGACCTCCATACCGGTCAGACCTCATATAGCAAGCTAATGATATTGTGAGTCCAGACACTATCTACAACCCTCAACACAATCCACTATTAATATAACAAGTACCTGGTGTACAATAGCCGGTACAGTGTACCCCTATTTCAATATTTTGACCTCCATACCTGGCAGACCTCATATCGCAAGTTAATGATATTGTGTCTCCAGACACTATCTACAACCCTCAACACAATCCACTATAAATATACCGAGTACCTGGTGTGCCATAGCCGGTACAGTGTACCCTATGTCAATATTGTGACCTCCATACCGGTCAGACTTCATATAGCAAGCTAATGATATTTTGGCTCCAGGCACTATCTACAACCCTCAACACAATCCACTATTAATATAACGAGTACCTGGTGTACCATAGCCGGTACAGTGTATCCCTATGTTAATATTGTGACCTCCATACCGGTCATCTACAACCCTCAACACAATCCACTATTAATATACCGAGTACCTGGTGTACCTTAGCCGGTACAGTGTACCCTTATGTCAATATTGTGACCTCCATACCGGTCAGACCTCCTATAGCAAGCTAATGATACTGTGGTTTCAGACACTATCTACAACCCTCAACACAATCCACTATTAATATAACGAGTACCTGGTGTACCATAGCCGGTACAGTATACCCCTATGTCAATATTGTGACCTCCATACCGGTCAGACCTCATATAGCAAGCTAATGATATTGTGGCTCCAGACACTATGTACAACCCTCAACACAATCCACTATTAATATAACGAGAACCTGGTGTACCATAGCCGGTACAGTGTACCCCTATTTCAATATTTTGACCTCCATACCGGTCAGACCTCATATGGCAAGCTAATGATATTATGGCACCAGACACTATCTACAACCCTCAACACAATCCACTATTAATATAACGAGTACCTGGTGTACCATAGCCGGTGCAGTGTACCCCTATGTCAATATTGTGACCTCCATACCGGTCAGACCTCATATAGCAAGCTAAATATATTGTAGCTCCAGACACTATCTACAACCCTCTACACAATCCACTATTATTATAACGAGTACCTGGTGTACCATAGCTGGTACAATGTACCCCTATGTCAATATTGTGACCTCCATACAAGTCAGACCACATAAAGCAAGCTAATGATATTGTGGCTCCAGACCTTATCTACAACCCTCAACACAATCCACTATTAATATAACGAGTACCTGGTGTACCATAGCCGGTACAGTGTACCCCTATGTCAATATTGTGACCTCCATACCGGTCAGACCTCATATAGCAAGCTAATGATATTGTGGCTCCAGACACTATCTACAAGCCTCAACACAATCCACTATTAATATAACGAGTACCTAGTGTACCATAGCCGGTACAGTGTACCCCTATGTCAATATTGTGACCTCCATACCGGTCAGACCTCCTATAGGAAGCTAATGATATTGTGGCTCCAGACACAATCTACAAACCTCAACACAATCCACTTTTATTATAACGAGTACCTGGTGTACCATAGCCGGTACAGTGTACCCCTTTGTTAATATTGTGACCTCAATACCGGTCATCTACAAACCTCAACACAATCCACTATTAATATAACGAGTACCTGGTGTACCATAGCCGGTACAGTGTACCCCTATGTTAATATTGTGACCTCCATACCGGTCATCTACAACCCTCAACACAATCCACTATTAATATACCGAGTACCTGGTGTACCTTAGCCGGTACAGTGTACCCCTATGGCAATATTGTGACTTCCATACCGGTCAGACCTCCTATAGCAAGCTAATGATACTGTGGTTCCAGACACTATCTACAACCCTCAACACAATCCACTATTAATATACTGAGTATCTGGTGTACCATAGCGGGTACAGTGTACCCCTATGTCAATATTGTGACCTCCATACCGGTCAGTCCTCCTATTAAGCTCATGATATTGTGGCTCCAGACACTATCTACAACCCTCAACACAATCCCCTATTAATATAACGAGTACTTGGTGTACCATAACCGGTACAGTGTACCCCTATGTCAATATTGTGACCTCCAAACCGGTCAGACCTCATATAGCAAGCTAATGATATTGTGGCTCCAGACACTATCTACAACCCTCAACACAATCCACTATTAATATAACGAGTACCTGGTGTACCATAGCCGGTACAGTGTACCCCTATTTCAATATTGTAACCTCCATACCGGTCAGACCTCATATAGCAAGCTAATGATATTGTGGCTCCAGACACTATCTACAACCCCCAATAAAATCCACTATTAATATAACGCGTACCTGGTGTACCATAGCCGGTACAGTGTACCCCTATGTCAATATTGTGACCTCCATACCGGTCAGACCTCATATAGCAAGCTAATGATATTGTGGCTCCAGACACTATCTACAACCCTCAACACAATCCTCTATTAATATAATGAGTACCTGGTGTACCATAGCCGGTACAGTGTACCCCTCTGTCAATATTGTGACCTCCATACTGGTCAGACCTCATATAGCAAGCTAATGATATTGTGGCTCCAGACACTATCTACAACCCTTAACATAATCCACTATTAATATAACGAGTACCTGATGTACCATAGCCGGTACAATGTACCACTATGTCAATATTGTGACCTGCATACCGCTCAGACATTATAAAGCAAGCTAATGATATTGTGGCTCCAGACACTATCTACAAACCTCAACACAATCCACTATTAATATAATGAGTAGCTGGTGTACCATAGCCGGTACAGTGTACCCCTATGTCAATATTGTGACTTCCATACCAGTCAGAACTCATATAACAAGCTAATGATATTGTGGCTCCAGACACTATCTACAACCCTCAACACAATCCATTATTAATATAACGAGTAGCTGGTGTACCATAGCCGGTACAGTGTACCCCTATGTCAATATTGTGACCTCCATACCGGTCAGACCTCATATAGCAAGCTAATGATATTGTGGCTCCAGACACTATCTACAACCCTCAACTCAATCCACTATTAATATAACGAATACCTGGAGTACCATAACCAGTACAGTGTACCCCTATGTCAATATTGTGACCTCCATACCGGTCAGACCTCATATAGCAAGCTAATGATATTGTGAGTCCAGACACTATCTACAACCCTCAACACAATCCACTATTAATATAACAAGTACCTGGTGTACAATAGCCGGTACAGTGTACCCCTATTTCAATATTGTGACCTCCATACCTGTCAGACCTCATATCGCAAGTTAATGATATTGTGTCTCCAGACACTATCTACAACCCTCAACACAATCCACTATAAATAAACAGAGAATCTGGTGTACCATAGCCGGTACAGTGTACCCCTATGTCAATATTGTGACCTCCATACCGGTCAGACTTCATATAGCAAGCTAATGATATTTTGGCTCCAGGCACTATCTACAACCCTCAACACAATCCACTATTAATATAACGAGTACCTGGTGTACCATAGCCGGTACAGTGTACCCCTTTGTCAATATTGTGACCTCCATACGGTCATCAACAACCCTGAACACAATCTACTATTAAAAGAACGAGTAACTGGTGTACCATAGCCGGTACAGTGTACCCTTATGTCAATATTGTGACCTCCATACCGGTCAGACCTCCTATAGCAAGCTAATGATATTGTGGCTCCAGACACTATGTACAACCCTCAACACAATCCACTATTAATATAACGAGAACCTGGTGTACCATAGCCGGTACAGTGTACCCCTATTTCAATATTTTGACCTCCATACCGGTCAGACCTCATATGGCAAGCTAATGATATTGTGGCTCCAGACACTATCTACAACCCTCAACACAATCCACTATTAATATAACGAGTACCTGGTGTACCATAACCGGTGCAGTGTACCCCTATGTCAATATTGTGACCTCCATACCGGTCAGACCTCATATAGCAAGCTAATACTCTTGTAGCTCCAGACACTATCTACAACCCTCAACACAATCCACAATTATTATAACGAGTACCTGGTGTACCATAGCTGGTACAATGTACCCCTATGTCAATATTGTGACCTCCATACCGGTCAGACCTCATAAAGCATGCTAATGATATTCTGGCTCCAGACACTATCTACAACCCTCAACACAATCCACTATTAATGTAACGAGTACCTGGTGTACCATAGCCGGTACAGTGTACCCCTATGTCAATATTGTGACCTCCATACCGGTCAGACCTCATATAGCAAGCTAATGATATTGTGGCTCCAGACACTATCTACAACCCTCAACACAATCCACTATTAATATAACGAGTACCTAGTGTACCATAGCCGGTACAGTGTACTCCTATGTCAATACTGTGACCTCCATACCGGTCAGACCTCATATAGCAAGCTAATGATATTGTGGCTCCAGACACAATCAACAACCCTCAACACAATCCTCTATTATTATAACGAGTACCTGGTGTACCATAGCCGGTACAGTGTACCCCTTTGTTAATATTGTGACCTCAATACCGGTCATCTACAAACCTCAACACAATCCACTATTAATATAACGAGTACCTGGTGTACCATAGCCGGTACAGTGTACCCCTATGTCAATATTGTGACCTCCATACCGGTCATCTACAACCCTCAACATAATCCACTATTAATATACCGAGTACCTGGTGTACCATAGCCGGTACAGTGTACCCCTATGTCAATATTGTGACCTCCATACCGGTCAGACCTCATATAGCAAGCTAATGATATTTTGGCTCCAGACACTATCTACAACCCTCAACATAATCCACTATCAATATAACGTGTACCTGGTGTAGCATAGCCGGTACAGTATACCCCTATGTCAATATTGTGACCTCCATACCGGTCAGATCTCATATAGCAAGCTAATGATATTGTGGCTCCAGACACTATCTACAACCCTCAACACAATCCACTATTAATCTAACGAGAACCTGGTGTACCATAGACGTTACAGTGTACCCCTTTGTTAATATTGTGACCTCAATACCGGTCATCTACTGTACAAACCTCAACACAATCCACTATTAATATAACGAGTACCTGGTGTACCATAGCCGGTACAGTGTACCCCTATGTTAATATTGTGACCTCCATACCGGTCATCTACAACCCTCAACACAATCCACTATTAATATACCGAGTACCTGGTGTACCTTAGCCGGTACAGTGTACCCCTATGTCAATATTGTGACCTCCATACCGGTCAGACCTCATATAGCAAGCTAATGATATTGTGGCTCCAGACACTATCTACAACCCTCAACACAATCCACTATTAATATAACGAGTACCTGGTGTACCATAGCCGGTACAGTTTACCCCTATGTCAATATTGTGACCTCCATACCGGTCAGACCTCACATAGCATGATAATGATATTGTGGCTCCAGTCACTATCTACAACCCTCAACACAATCCGCTATTAACATAACGAGTACCTGGTGTACCATAGCCAGTAGAGTGTACCCCTATATCAATATTTTGACCTCCATACCGGTCAGACCTCATATAGCAAGCTAATGATATTGTGGCTCCAGACACTATCTACAACCCTCAACACAATCCACTATTAATATAACAAGTACCCGGTGTACCATAGCCGGTACAGTGTACCCCTATGTCAATATTGTGACCTCCATACCGGTCAGACCTCATAAAGCAACCTAATGATATTGTGGCTCCAGACACTATCTACAACCCTCAACACAATCCACTATTAATATAACGAGTACCTGGTGTACCATAGCCGGTACAGTGTACCCCTATGTCAATATTGTGACCTCCATACCGGTCAGACCTCATATAGCAAGCTAAACGATATTGTGGCTCCAGACACTATCTACAATCCTCAACACAATCCACTATTAATATAACGAGTACCTAGTGTACCATAGCCGGTACAGTGTACCCCTATGTCAATATTGTGACCTCCATACCGGTCAGACCTCCAATAGGAAGCTAATGATATTGTGGCTCCAGACACAATCTACAAACCTCAACACAATCCACTATTATTGTAACGAGTACCTGGTGTACCATAGCCGGTACAGTGTACCCCTTTGTTAATATTGTGACCTCTATACCGGTTATCTACAACCCTCAACACAATCCACTATTAATATAACGAGTACCTGGTGTACCATAGCCGGTACAGTGTACCCCTATGTTAATATTGTGACCTCCATACCGGTCATCTACAACCCTCAACAAAATTCACTATTAATATACCGAGTACCTGGTGTACCTTAGCCGGTAAAGTGTACCCCTATGTCAATATTGTGACCTCCATACCGGTCAGACCTCCTATAGCAAGCTAATGATACTGTGGCTCCAGACACTATCTACAACCCTCAACACAATCCACTATTAATATAACGAGTACCTGGTGTACCATAGCCGTTACAGTGTACCCCTATGTCAATATTGTGACCTCCATACCGGTCAGACCTCATATAGCAAGCTAATGATATTGTGGCTCCAGACACTATCTACAACCCTCAACACAATTCACTATTAATATAAGGAGTACCTGTTGTACCATAGCCGGTCCAGTGTACCCCTATGTCAATATTGTGACCTCCATACCGGCGGTCAGACCTCATATAGCAAGCTAATGATATTGTGGCTCCAGACACTATCTACAACCCTCAACACAATCCACTATTAATATAACAAGTACCTGGTGTACCATAGCCGGTACAGTGTACCCCTATTTCAATATTGTGACCTCCATACCTGTCAGACCTCATATCGCAAGCTAATGATATTGTGGCTCCAGACACTATCTACAACCCTCAACACAATCCACTATTAAAATAACGAGTACCTGGTGTACCATAGCCGGTACAGTGTACCTTTAAGTCAAAATTGTGACCTTCATACAGGTCAGACCTCGTTTAGCAAGCTATTTATATTGTGGCTCCAGACACTATCTACAACCCTCAACACAATCCACTATTAATATAACGAGTACCTGGTGTACCATAGCCGGTACAGTGTACCCTATGTCAATATTGTGACCTCCATACCGGTCAGACATCGTATAGCAAGCTAATGATATTGTGGCTTCAGACACTATCTACAACCTTCAACACAATCCACTATTAATATAACGAGTACCTGGTGTACCATAGCCGGAACAGTGTACCCCTATGTCAATATTATGACCTCCATACGGTCAGACCTCATATAGCAAACTAATGATATTGTGGCTCCAGACACAATCTAAAACCCTCAACACAATGCACTATTAATATAACGTGTACCTGGTGTAGCATAGCCGGTACAGTATACCCCTATCTCAATATTGTGACCTCCATACCGGTCAGACCTCATATAGCAAGCTAATGATATTGTGGCTCCAGACACTATCTACAACCCTCAACACAATCCACTATTAATCTAACGAGAACCTGGTGTACCATAGCCGTTACAGTGTACCCCTTTGTTAATATTGTGACCTCAATACCGGTCATCTACTGTACAAACCTCAACACAATCCACTATTAATATAAAGAGTACCTGGTGTACCATAGCCGGTACAGTGTACCCCTATGTTAATATTGTGACCTCCATACCGGTCATCTACAACCCTCAACACAATCCACTATTAATATACCGAGTACCTGGTGTACCTTAGCCGGTACAGTGTACCCCTATGTCAATATTGTGACCTCCATACCGGTCAGACCTCATATAGCAAGCTAATGATATTTTGGCTCCAGACACTATCTACAACCCTCAACATAATCCACTATTAATATAACGAGTACCTGGTGTAGCATAGCCGGTACAGTATACCCCTATGCCAATATTGTGACCTCCATACCGGTCAGACCTCATATAGCAAGCTAATGATATTGTGGCTCCAGTCACTATCTACAACCCTCAACACAATCCACTATTAATCTAACGAGAACCTGGTGTACCATAGCCGTTACAGTGTACCCCTATATCAATATTTTGACCTCCATACCGGTCAGACCTCATATAGCAAGCTAATGATATTGTGGCTCCAGACACTATCTACAACCCTCAACACAATCCACTATTAATATAACGAGTACCTGGTGTACCATAGCCGGTGCAGTGTACCCCTATGTCAATATTGTGACCTCCATACCGGTCAGACCTCATATAGCAAGCTAATTATATTGTAGCTCCAGACACTATCTACAACCCTCTACACAATCCACTATTATTATAACAAGTACCTGGTGTACCATAGCCGGTACAGTGTACCCCTATGTCAATATTGTGACCTCCATACCGGTCAGACCACATAAAGCAACCTAATGATATTGTGGCTCCAGACCTTATCTACAACCCTCAACACAATCCACTATTAATATAACGAGTACCTGGTGTACCATAGCCGGTACAGTGTACCCCTATGTCGATATTGTGACCTCCATACCGGTCAGACCTCATATAGCAAGCTAATGATATTGTGGCTCCAGACACTATCTACAATCCTCAACACAATCCACTATTAATATAACGAGTACCTAGTGTACCATAGCCGGTACAGTGTACCCCTATGTCAATATTGTGACCTCCATACCGGTCAGACCTCCAATAGGAAGCTAATGATATTGTGGCTCCAGACACAATCTACAAACCTCAACACAATCCACTATTAATAACGAGTACCTGGTGTACCATAGCCGGTACAGTGTACCCCTTTGTTAATATTGTGACCTCTATACCGGTTATCTACAACCCTCAACACAATCCACTATTAATATAACGAGTACCTGGTGTACCATAGCCGGTACAGTGTACCCCTATGTTAATATTGTGACCTCCATACCGGTCATCTACAACCCTCAACAAAATTCACTATTAATATACCGAGTACCTGGTGTACCTTAGCCGGTAAAGTGTACCCCTATGTCAATATTGTGACGTCCATACCGGTCAGACCTCCTATAGCAAGCTAATGATACTGTGGCTCCAGACACTATCTACAACCCTCAACACAATCCACTATTAATATAAGGAGTACCTGTTGTACCATAGCCGGTACAGTGTACCCTTATGTCAATATTGTGACCTCCATGGCGGTCAGACCTCATATAGCAAGCTAATGATATTGTGGCTCCAGACACTATCTACAACCCTCAACACAATCCACTATTAATATAACAAGTACCTGGTGTACCATAGCCGGTACAGTGTACCCCTATTTCAATATTGTGACCTCCATACCTGTCAGACCTCATACCGCAAGCTAATGATATTGTGGCTCCAGACACTATCTACAACCCTCAACACAATCCACTATTAAAATAACGAGTACCTGGTGTACCATAGCCGGTACAGTGTACCCTTAAGTCAAAATTGTGACCTTCATATCGGTCAGACCTCGTTTAGCAAGCTAATTATATTGTGGCTCCAGACACTATTTACAACCCTCAACACAATCCACTATTAATATAACGAGTACCTTGTGTACCATAGCCGGTACAGTGTACCCTATGTCAATATTGTGACCTCCATACCGGTCAGACATCATATAGCAAGCTAATGATATTGTGGCTTCAGACACTATCTACAACCTTCAACACAATCCACTATTAATATAACGAGTACCTGGTGTACCATAGCCGGAACAGTGTACCCCTATGTCAATATTATGACCTCCATACGGTCAGACCTCATATAGCAAACTAATTATATTGTGGCTCCAAACACAATCTAAAACCCTCAACACAATGCACTCTAATATAACGAGTACCTGGTGCACCATAGCTGGTACAGTGTACACCTCTGTCAATATTGTGACCTCCATACCGGTCAGACCTCCTATTAAGCTCATGATATTGTGGCTCCAGACACTATCTACAACCCTCAACACAATCCCCTATAAATATAACGAGTACCTGGTGTACCATTACCGGTACAGTGTACCCCTATGTCAATATTGTGACGTCCATACCGGTCAGACCTCATATAGCAAGCTAATGATATTGTGGCTCCCGACACTATCTACAACCCTCAACACAATCCACTATTAATATAACGAGTACCTGGTGTACCATACCCGGTACAGTGTACCCCTATTTCAATATTGTAACCTCCATACCGGTCAGACCTCATATAGCAAGCTAATGATATTGTGGCTCCAGACACTATCTACAACCCCCAATAAAATCCACTATTAATTCAACGCGTACCTGGTGTACCATAGCCGGTACAGTGTACCCCTATGTCAATATTGTGACCTCCATACCGGTCAGACCTCATATAGCAAGCTAATGATATTGTGGCTCCAGACACTATCTACAACCCGCAACACAATCCTCTATTAATATAATGAGTACCTGGTGTACCATAGCCGGTACAGTGTACCCCTCTGTCAATATTTTGACCTCCACACTGGTCAGACCTCATATAGCAAGCTAATGATATTGTGGCTCCAGACACTATCTACAACCCTTAACATAATCCACTATTCATGTAACGAGTACCTGATGTACCATAGCCGGTACAGTGTACCCCTATGTCAATATTGTGACCTCCATACCCGTCCGACCTCATATAGCAAGCTAATGATATTGTGGCTCCAGACACTATCTACAACCCTCAACACAATCCACTATTAATATAACAAGTACCTGGTGTACCATAGCCGGTACAGTGTACCCCTATTTCAATATTGTGACCTCCATACCTGTCAGACCTCATATCGCAAGCTAATGATATTGTGGCTCCAGACACTATCTACAACCCTCAACACAATCCACTATTAATATAACGAGTACCTGGTGTACCATAGCCGGTACAGTGTACCATTAAGTCAAAATTGTGACCTTCATACCGGTCAGACCTCGTTTAGCAAGCTAATTATATTGTGGCTCCAGACACTATTTACAACCCTCAACACAATCCACTATTAATATAACGAGTACCTGGTGTACCATAGCCGGTACAGTGTACCCTATGTCAATATTGTGACCTCCATACCGGTCAGACATCATATAGCAAGCTAATTATATTGTGGCTTCAGACACTATCTACAACCTTCAACACAATCCACTATTAATATAACGAGTACCTGGTGTACCATAGCCGGAACAGTGTACCCCTATGTCAATATTATGACCTCCATACGGTCAGACCTCATATAGCAAGCTAATGATATTGTGGCTCCAGACACTATCTACAACCCTCAACACAATCCACTATTAACATAACGAGTATCTGGTTTATCATAGCCGGTACAGTGTACCCCTATGTTAATATATTGACCTCCATACCGGTCAGTCCTCCTATTAAGCTCATGATATTGTGGCTCCAGACACTATCTACAACCCTCAACACAATCCCCTATTAATATAACGAGTACCTGGTGTACCATAACCGGTACAGTGTACCCCTATGTCAATATTGTGACCTCCATACCGGTCAGACCTCATATAGCAAGCTAATGATATTGTGGCTCCAAACACTATCTACAACCCTCAACACAATCCACTATTAATATAACGAGTACCTGGTGTACCATAGCCGGTACAGTGTACCCTATTTCAATATTGTAACCTTCATACCGGTCAGACCTCATATAGCAAGCTAATGATATTGTGGCTCCAGACACTATCTACAACCCCCAATAAAATCCACTATTAATATAACGCGTACCTGGTGTACCACAGCCGGTTCAGTGTACCCCTATGTCAATATTGTGACCTCCATACCGGTCAGACCTCATATAACAAGCTAATGATATTGTGGCTCCAGACACTATCTACAACCCTCAACACAATCCTCTATTAATATAATGAGTACCTGGTGTACCATAGCCGGTACAGTGTACCCCTCTGTCAATATTTTGACCTCCATACTGGTCAGACCTCATATAGCAAGCTAATGATATTGTGGCTCCAGACACTATCTACAACCCTTAACATAATCCACTATTAATAAAACGAGTACCTGATGTACCATAGCCGGTACAGTGTACCACTATGTCAATATTGTGACCTGCATACCGCTCAGACATCATAAAGCAAGCTAATGATATTGTGGCTCCAGACACTATCTACAAACCTCAACACAATCCACTATTAATATAATGAGTAGCTGGTGTACCATAGCCGGTACAGTGTACCCCTATGTCAATATTGTGACTTCCATACCAGTCAGACCTCATATAACAAGCTAATGATATTGTGGCTCCAGACACTATCTACAACCCTCAACACAATCCATTATTAATATAACGAGTAGCTGGTGTACCATAGCCGGTACAGTGTACCCCTATGTCAATATTGTGACCTCCATACCGGTCAGACCTCATATAGCAAGCTAATGATATTGTGGCTCCAGACACTATCTACAACCCTCAACTCAATCCACTATTAATATAACGAATACCTGGAGTACCATAACCAGTACAGTGTACCCCTATGTCAATATTGTGACCTCCATACCGGTCAGACCTCATATAGCAAGCTAATGATATTGTGAGTCCAGACACTATCTACAACCCTCAACACAATCCACTATTAATATAACAAGTACCTGGTGTACAATAGCCGGTACAGTGTACCCCTATTTCAATATTGTGACCTCCATACCTGTCAGACCTCATATCGCAAGTTAATGATATTGTGTCTCCAGACACTATCTACAACCCTCAACACAATCCACTATAAATATACCGAGTACCTGGTGTACTATAGCCGGTACAGTGTACCCTATGTCAATATTGTGACCTCCATACCGGTCAGACTTCATATAGCAAGCTAATGATATTGTGGCTTCAGACACTATCTACATCCTTCAACACAATCCACTATTAATATAACGAGTACCTGGTGTACCATAGCCGGTACAGTGTACCCCTATGTCAATATTATGACCTCCATACCGGTCAGACCTCCTATTAAGCTCATGATATTGTGGCTCCAGCCACTATCTACAACCCTCAACACAATCCCCTTTTAATATAATGAGTACCTGGTGTACCATAACCGGTACAGTGTACCCCATGTCAATATTGTGACCTCCATACTGGTCAGACCTCATATAGCAAGCTAATGATATTGTGGCTCCAGACACTATCTACAACCCTCAAGACAATCCACTCTTAATATAACAAGTACCTGGTGTACCATAGCTGGTACAGTGTACCCCTATGTCAATATTGTGACCTCCACACCGGTCAGACCTCATATAGCAAGCTAATGATATTGTGACTCTAGACACTATCTACAACCCTCAACTCAATCCACTATTAATATAACGAATACCTGGTGTACCATAACCAGTACACTGTACCCCTATGTCAATATTGTGACCTCCATACCGGTCAGACCTCATATAGAAAGCTAATGATTTGTGGCTGCAGACACTATCTACAACCCTCAACACAATCCACGATTAATATAACGAGTGCCTGGTTTACCATAGCTGGTACAGTGTACCCCTATGTCAATATTGTGACCTCCATACCGGTCAGACCTCATCCTGCAAGCTAATGATATTGTGGCTCCAGACACTATCTACAACCCTCAACACAATCCACTATTAATATAACGAGTGCCTGGTGTACAATAGCCGGTACAGTGTAACGCTATGTCAATATTGTGACCTCCATACCGGTCAGACCTCATATAGCAAGCTAATGATATTGTGGCTCCAGACACTATCTACAACCCTCAACACAATCCACTATTAATATAATGAGTACCTGGTGTACCATTGCCGGTACAGTGAACCCCTAACTCAATATTGTGACCTCCATACCGGTCACACCTCATATAGCAAGCTACTGATATTGTGGCTCCAAACACTACCTACAACCCTCAACACAATCCACTATTAATGTACCGAGAACCAAGTGTACCATAGCCGGTACAGTGTACCCCTATGTCAATATTGTGACCTCCATACCGGTCAGACCTCATATAGCAAGCTAATGATATTGTGGCTCCAGACACTATCTACAACCCTCAACACAATCCACTATTAATATAACGAGTACCTGGTGTACCATAGCCGGTACAGTGTAACCCTATGTCAATATTGTGACCTCCATACCGGTCAGACCTCATATAGCAAGCTAATTATATTGTGGCTACAGACACTATCTACAACCCTCAACACAATCCACTATTAATATAACGAGTACCTGGTGTACCATAGCCGGTACAGTGTACCCCTATGTCAATATTGTGACCTCCATACTGGTCAGACATAGTACAGCACGCTAATGATATTGCGGCTCCAGACACTATTTGCAACCGTCAACACAATCCACTATTAATATAATGAGTACCTGGTGTACCATAGCCGGTACAGTGTACCCCTATGTCAATATTGTGACTTCCATACCGGTCAGAACTCATATAGCAAGCTAATGATATTGTGGCTCCAGACACTATATACAACCCTCAACACAATCCACTATTAGTATACCGAGTACCTGGTGTACCATAGCCGGTAAAGTGTACCCCTATGTCAATATTGTGACCTCCATACCGGTCAGACCTCATACAGCAAGCTAATGATATTGTGGCTCCAAACACTATCTACAACCCTCAACACAATCCACTATTAATATAACGAGTACCTGGTGTACCATAGCCGGTAAAGTGTACCCCTATGTCAAAATTGTGACCTCCATACCGGTCAGACCTCATATAGCAAGCTGAATTAAATTGTGGCCCCAGACACTATCTACAACCCACAATCCACTATTAATATAAAGAGTACCTGGTGTACCATAGCCGGTAGAGTGTACCCCTATGTCAATATTGTGACCTCCCCTCCATACCGGTCAGACCTCATATAGCAAGCTAATGATAATGTGGCTCCAGACACTATTTACAACTCTCAAGCCAATCCACTATTAATATAACGAGTACCTGGTGTACCATAGCCGGTACAGTGTACCCCTATGTCAATATTGTGACCTCCATACCGGTCAGACCTCATATAGCAAGCTAATGATATTGTGGCTCCAAACACTATCTACAACCCTCAACACAATCCACTATTGATATAACGAGTACCTGGTGTACCACAGCAGGTACAGTGTACCCCTATGTCAATATTGTGACCTCCATACCGGTCAGACCTCATATAGCAAGCTAATGATATTGTGGCTCCAGACACTAACTACAACCCTCAATAAAATCCACTATTAATATAACGAGTACCTGGTGTACCATAGCCGGTACAGTGTACCCCTATGTCAATATAGTTACCTCCATACCGGTCAGACCTCATATAGCAAGCTAATGATATTGTGGTTCCAGACACTATCTACAACCCTCAACACAATCCACTATTAATATAACGAGTACCTGGTGTACCATAGCCGATACAGTGTACCCCTATGTCAATATTTTGACCTCCATACTGGTCAGACCTCATATAGCAAGCTAATGATATTGTGGCTCCAGACACTATCTACAACCCTCAACACAATCCACTATTAATATAACGAGTACCTGGTGTACCATAGCCGGTACAGTGTACCCATATGTCAATATTGTGACCTCCATACCGGTCAGACCTCATATAGCAAGCTACTGATATTGTGGCTCCAAACACTACCTACAACCCTCAACACAATCCACTATTAATGTACTGAGAACCAAGTGTATCATAGCCGGTACAGTGTACCCCTATGTCAATATTTTGACTTCCATACCGGTCAGACCTCATATAGCAAGCTAATGATAATGTGGCTCCAGACACTATCTACAACCCTCAACACAATCCACTATTAATATAACGAGTACCTGGTGTACCATAGCCGGTACAGTGTACCTCTTTGTCAATATTGTGACCTCCATACCGGTCAGACATCATATAGCAAGCTAATGATATTGTGGCTCCAGACACTATCTACAACCCTCAACACAATCCACTATTAATATAATGAGTACCTGGTTTACCATAGCCGGTACAGTGTACCCCTACGTCAATATTGTGACTTCCATACCAGTCAGAACTCATATAGCAAGCTAATGATATTGTGGCTCCAGACAATATCTACAACCCTCAACACAATCCACTATTAATATAACGAGTACCTGGTGTACCATAGCCGGTACAGTGTAACCCTATGTCAATATTGTGACCTCCATACCGGTCAGACCTCATATAGCAAGCTAATGATATTGTTGCTCCAGACACTATCTACAAACCTCAACACAATCCACTATTAATATAACGAGTACCTGGTGTACCATAGCCGGTACAGTGTACCCCTATGTCAATATTGTGACCTCCATACCGGTCAGACATCATAAAGCAAGCTAATGATATTGTGGCTCCAGACACTATCTACAACACTCAACACAATCCACTATTAATATAACGAGTACCTGGTGTACCATAACCGGTACAGTGTACCCCTATGTAAATATTGTGACCTCCATACCGGTCAGACCTCATATAGCAAGCTAATGATATTGTGGCTCCAGACACTATCTACAACCCTCAACACAATCCACTATTTATATACCGAGTACCTGGTGTACCATAGCCGGTACAGTGTACCCCTTTGTCAATATTGTGACCTCCATACCGGTCAGACCTCATATAGCAAGCTAATTATATTTTGGCCCCAGACACACTCTACAACCCTCAACACAATCCACTATTAATATAACGAGTACCTGGTGTACCATAACCAGTACAGTGTACGCCTATGTCAATAATGTGACCTCCATACCGGTTAGACCTCATATAGCAAGCTAATGATATTGTGGCTCCAAACACTATCTACAACCCTCAACACAATCCACTATTGATATAACGAGTACCTGGTGTACCATAGCCGGTACAGTGTACCCCTATGTCAATATTGTGACCTCCATACCAGTCAGACCTCATATAGCAAGCTAATGATATTGTGGCTCCAGACACTATCTACAACCCTCAATAAAATCCACTATTAATATAACGAGTACCTGGTGTACCATAGTCGGTATAGTGTACCCCTAGTCAATATTTTGACCTCCATACCGGTCAGACCTCATATAGCAAGCTAATGATATTGTGGCTCCAGACACTATCTACAACCCTCAACACAATCCACTATTAATATAACGAGTACCTGGTGTACCGTAGCCGGTACAGTGTACCCCTATGTCAATATTTTGACCTCCATACTGGTCAGACCTCATATAGCAAGCTAATGATATTGTGGCTCCAGACACTATCTACAAACCTCAACACAATCCACTATTAATATAACGAGTACCTGGTGTACCATAGCCGGTACAGTGTATCCCTATGTCAATATTGTGACCTCCATACCGGTCAGACATCATAAAGCAAGCTAATGATATTGTGGCTCCAGACACTATCTACAAACCTCAACACAATCCACTATTTATATAATGAGTACCTGGTGTACCATAGCCGGTACAGTGTACCCCTACGTCAATATTGTGACTTCCATACCAGTCAGAACTCATATAGCAAGCTAATGATATTGTGGCTCCAGACACTATCTACAACCCTCAACACAATCCACTATTAATATAATGAGTACCTGGTGTACCATAGCCGGTACAGTGTACCCCTTTGTCAATATTGTGACCTCCATACCGGTCAGACCTCATATAGCAAGCTAATTATATTGTGGCTACAGACACTATATACAACCCTCAACTCAATCCACTATTAATATAACGAGTACCTGGTGTACCATAACCAGTACAGTGTACCCCTATGTCAATATTGTGACCTCCATACCGGTCAGACCTCATATAGCAAGCTAATGATATTGTGGCTCCAGACACTATCTACATCCCTCAACACAATCCACTATTAATATAACGAGTACCTGGTGTACCATAGACGGTACAGTGTACCCCTATGTCAATATTGTGACCTCCATACCGGTCAGACCTCCTATAGCAAGCTAATGATACTGTGGCTCCGGACACTATCTACAAACCTCAACACAATCCACTATTAATATAACAAGTACCTGGTGTACCATAGCTGGTAGAGTGTACCCCTATGTCAATATTGTGACCTCCTTACCGGTCAGACATAATATAGCAAGCTAATGATATTGTGGCTCCAGACACTATCTACAAACCTCAACATAATCCACTATTAATATAACGAGTACCTGGTGTACCATAGCCGGTACAGTGTACCCCTATGTCAATATTGTGACCTCCATTCCGGTCAGACCTCATATAGCAAGCTAATAATATTGTGGCTCCAGACCCTATCAACAACCCTCAACACAATCCACTATTAATATAACGAGTACCTGGTGTACCATAGTCGGTACAATTTTACCCCTATGTCAATATTGTGACCTCAATACTGGTTAGACCTCATATAGCAAGCTAATGATATTGTAGCTCCAGACACTATCTTCAACCCTCAACACAATACACTATTAATATAACGAGTACCTGGTGTACCATAGCCGGTACAGTGTACCCCTATGTCAATATTGTGACCTTCATACCGGTCAGACCTCTTATAGCAAGCTAATGATATTGTGGGTACAGACACTATCTACAACCCTCAACACAATCCACTATTAATATAACGAGTAAATGGTGTACCATAGCCGGTACAGTGTACCCCTATGTCAATATTGTGACCTCCATACCGGTCAGACCTCGTATAGCAAGCTAATGATACTGTGGCTCCGGACACTATCTACAAACCTCAACACAATCCACTATTAATATAACGAGTACCTGGTTTACCATAGCTGGTGAGTGTACCCCTATGTCAATATTGTGACCTCCATACCGGTCAGACCTCATACGGAAAGCTAATGATATTGTAGTTCCAGACACTATCAACAACCCTCAACACAATCCACTATTATTATAACGAGTACGTGGTGTACCATAGCCGGTACAGTGTACCCCTATGTCAATATTGTGACCTCCATTCAGGTGAGACCTCATATAGCAAGCTAATGACATTGTGGCTCCAGACACTATCTACAACCTTCAACACAATCCACTATTGATATAATGAGTACCTGGTGTACCATAGCCGGTACAGTGTACCCCTACGTCAATATTGTGACCTCCATACAGGTTAGACCTCTTATAGCAAGCTAATGATATTGTGGCTCCAGACACTATCTACAAACCTCAACACAATCTACTATTAATATAACGAGTACCTGATGTACCATAGCTGATGCAGTGTACCCCTTTGTCAATATTGTGACCTCTATAACGGTCAGACATCATAAAGCAAGCTGATTGTATTATGGCTCCAGACACTACCTACAACCCTCAACACAATGTCAAACACGGCTTTCGTAAAAAACGTTCCTGTTTAACAAACCTCTTAGACTTCTTCCACGATATCCTCAACCTCTACGATGAGAGTAAAGCTGTAGATATTATATACCTTGATTTTCAAAAGGCCTTTGACAAAGTTCCCCACAAACGTTTACTGCTAAAACTAAAAGCGCATGGAATACAAGACGGTGTGTTGAAATGGATAGAAAATTGGCTCAGCGACAGAAAGCAAAGAGTAGTCATAAACGGTAAGGCATCTAAATGGACCAATGTAAGTAGCGGGGTACCCCAGGGATCGGTACTAGGACCAATTCTCTTTCTAATTTACATCAACGACATAGATGAGGGCCTCACCTGTACAATCTCAAAATTTGCTACGATACAAAAATTGCAAATAGCGTACTCTCAAAAGAACAAGTTGACGATATGCAACACAATCTAGATAAATTGTCATGTTGGGCCCAAATTTGGCAAATGAGTTTTCAATGCGGATAAATGTAAAGTACTACATATCGGATACCTAAATGAGAAAGCAAACTATTCGATGAATGGCACTCAGCTTAAGAATGTAAACAGAGAAACCGATCTGGGAGTAACAATATCGAGTAACCTAAAACCGAGTCAAACAATGTTCAGAAGTTGTTAAGAAGGCAAACAAAATATTGGCTTTATAGGCTGGTCATTTGAGCATAAATCCAAAGAAGTTATCCTAACCTTTACAATTCTTTAGTCCGCCCTCTTCTGGAATACTGCGTTCAATCCTGGTGCCTATTACCAAAAGATATAACAAGCTAGAACGAGTTCAACGTAGAGTTTCCAAAATGATACCTAGCCTAAAGAACAAACCATACGAAGAGCGTCTTAGAGAATTAAATCTATTTCCTTTAACCCAGCGCAGATTAAGAGGTGACTTAATCAAGTGTTCAAAATCATCAAAGGCATCGACAATATGAACTGTAGTAAGTACTTCACTATCGACCAATCTAATTACACGCGGGGAAACGGTTTGCAAAATTATTGGTAAATCTTTTAACTCACACGAATCTAAGAATTTCTTCTTCAATCTAGTTGTCAACTGTGGAATGGGCTTCCCCGAAACGTTATAGACTGCATCACCGTTGATTCATTTAAACTCCGCCTAGACAAATATCTCGCTTCAAACCCGCGACTGACTGCGTTTGTAAATGAATAACTTTATTTTATCCCCCCCTCAGTTACTAACCCATCTGTCCCCTACTAACTTCCTAATCCTGCCACGGACATTAGTTCCAGGGCAGTAATTCCCTTTCCAAATGTTCCCTTACCCACTCTAAACCACTGTTTGGACACTTGATCCTCAGTGTTTTGGAGGACAAGCAACCTAGAAGGGTCACTAGATCTGTTGTTGCTTGATTTCCTTTGTACTCCTTTGTACTCCTTTGTACAATCCACTATTAATATAATGAGTACCTGGTGTACCATAGCCGGTACAGTGTACCCCTATGTCAATATTGTGACCTCCATACCGGTCAGAACTCATATAGCAAACTAATAATATTGTGGCTCCAGACACTATCTACAACCCTCAACACAATCCACTATTAATATAACGAGTACCTGATGTACCATAGCCGGTGCAGTGTACCCCTATGTCAATATTGTGACCTCCATTCCGGTCAGACCTCATATAGCAAGCTAATGATATTGTGGCTTCAGACACAATCTACAACCTTCAACACAATCCACTATTGATATAACGAGTACCTGGTGTACCATAACCGGTACAGTGTACCCCTATGTCAATATTGTGACCTCCATACCGGTCAGACCTCGTATAGCAAGCTAATGATATTGTGGCTCCAGATACTATCTACAAACCTCAACACAATCCACTATTAATATAACGAGTACCTGGTGTACCATATCTGGTGCAGTGTACCCCTATGTCAATATTGTGACCTCCATACCGGTCAGACCTCATATACTAAGCTAATGATATTGTGGCTCCAGACACTATCTACAAACCTCAACAGAGTCCACTATTAATATAACGAGTACCTGGTGTACTATAGCTGGTACAGTGTACCCCTATGTCAATATTGTGGCCTCCATACCGGTCAGACCTCATATACTAAGCTAATGATATTGTGGCTCCAGACACAATCTACAACCCTCATCATAATCCACTATTAATATAACGAGTACCTGGTGTACCATAACCGGTACAGTGTACCCCTATGTCAATATTGTGACCTCCGTACCGGTCATACCTCATATACTAAGCTAATGATATTGTGGCTCCAGACACAATCTACAACCCTCATCATAATCCACTATTAATATAACGAGTACCTGGTGTACCATAGCCGGGACAGTGTACCCCTATGTCAATATTGTGACCTCCATGCCGGTCAGACCGTGGGTCAAATTTCACCTCTAACACGTTCAAACAATTGTTGAAGGAACATGGGGTTGTGCAGATCCTATCGTCTGCCTTGCTTATTGTCATTAAACCATGGTTCTGGGGATGGAGCTGACACTGGCTCTGCGCAGGTAGTGTGCGCGTCGAGTGTCGCCAATGTAGGGGGGCACGATTCTTCTGTCGATGTGCAGAGGACCCCCAAGCTTGCCGATTCTTGGGCTGGACAGGCACATTCAAAGGAGCAGTGGATGGGGAAAGGGAATGTTGGAGTTGCAGTCAGCAAAGCTCAGGGTGTTGGAGTGCAGGTCCTGGCTGTATTAGACACGGAGGAGGAGAAGGAGGGAGATATGTTTCATGGGAATTTTCCCAATGCGGTGTCGGCTGGGGCCTGGTGTAATAATAATTCAGAGGCTTTGTGGGCTAAGCTGGTGCATCTCAACGAGTCCCGTAGCCAGGCTTTGTTTAGTCGGTTGTCACAGTATCCTTTGGTGTTTAGGGATGCGCCTGGGCTGACCACTTGGGCGGTCCAGGACATTGATGTGGAGGATAATAAACCGATATAGCTGGCTCCCTATCGTCTGAATCCTGCCCGAGCTCAAACCCTTCAGGCCGAACTAGATTATATGTTGGAGAAGGGTTTGATTGAGCGTGTATGGAGTGAGTGGCGTCTCCTGTCACCCTGCAGCCTAAGCCGGGTGGCAAAGTGCGTTTTTGTATTGACTTCAGGCGCGTGAACGACCTCTCCCGCACTGACTCTTACCCTCTCCCTCGGGTAGATGATTCCGTTGACTCTATAGGGGCTGCCCAGTACATCACTAAGGTGGACCTACAGAAGGGCTATTGGCAGGTCCCCTTGACACCTCGTGCACAGCAAATTGACAGTTTTGTGGTGGCAGGTGGTGTGTACCAGTGTAAGGTAATGACATAAGGACTGAAAAACGCCCCAGCCACTTTTCAGCGTCTGATGGATCAGGTTGTTGATGGGGTACCAAATTGCACAGTCTATATAGACGATGTGGTAGTATATGACACATCCTGGGAAGGGCACCTGAATAATCTCACTACTCTATTTCGACGACTCAGTGAGGCGGGACTAGTGGTGAATTTAGACAAGTGTGAATTCGTCAAGGCACAAGTGCAGTACCTCGGTTACATTGTGGGGCAGGGTAGAGTTGCTCCCCCGAACGCCAAAGTTGAGGGGATAAGAGCTTTTGAGGTGCCCAAGAATAAGCGGGGAGTGCAACGCTTTCTCGGTATGATAGGGTACTATCGCCGTTTCATACAAAATTATTCAACTGTACTGGCCCCCCTCACTGATCTCCTCAAGAAGGAGGTAACATTTTGTTGGACTGATAAATGTGAGCTAGCATTCATGGATGTGAAAGCACTCCTTTGCTGTCATCCAATATTGCGTGCACCAGACTTCTCCAAGCCTTTCAAGTTAGCTGTTGATGCGAGCGACGTCGGCGCTGGGGCTGTATTGCTTCAAGACTCCAAGGATGGTGTTGAACATCCGGTCTCATATTTTTCTAAGAAAACTAATAAGGCCCAATGCAATTATTCTGTGATTGAGAAGGAGTTGCTGTCTTTGATTTTGGCTCTGGAACATTTTTCAGTGTATTTGCCTTCCTTCAGTCCCAATATTGTTATTTATTCTGATCATCACCCTTTGCAATTTCTCAGTCGGTTTAGGAACAAGAATCAGCGATCGACTCGGTGGAGCCTTATGCTACAGGAATATTCCCTTACAATTAAGCATATCAAGGGAGTGGATAATGTCCTAGCGGATTGCCTGTCACGGGGTCATGGGGTGTGATCGTGACGGTCGTGTGCGCCAGCCATTGCGCAAGTCAAGGGCCGAGCGGGGTAGCCTACCATAGGATGCATTGATTTCTTGTGGGGCCAACTGGGATGTGTTGGGGTGGTGATGAGATGAATGGTATAATTTTAAGTTCGTTGTAAGCACATTAGTAAACTTTACAAACAAAATATATATAGTATCAAAACTCAAAAAAACTAAAGCTATGTGCTTATTATGTGTTTATTGGCTATAGTGAGGTTGGGTTATGTTGCGAAATTTTCATTGCCCTGAAAATTTCCCCCCCACGGTGAGGGTGTGACGATGTTCCTTCATCGTAAGCTTTATATAGTTTATACATAGTCTATATAGCCTATAAATTACTATGTTGCATTGGTCATAATATTTATATAGTTTAAAAAATTAATAGTCTATATAGCCTATAAATTACTATGTTGCATTGGTCATATTATATTCGCAGGGTGAATATATCATGTCTCGCGGTAATTTCAATAGTGCGTGAAGCAGTGATCAACCCTGCTTCATATTATCCGTATATTATCGTCTGTCCCAGTATATGATCGCCTGCTTCATATTCTTATTATTTCGTTCAATGACGTGGTCACTTTGCGTTTCCATTCTCAGTGGCTGTCGTCTGCAGATGTTTTAATTGTTTATTAGTTTATTGGGGCAATTAATAATACATTAACACAATGCATATATATATGTTATGCATTGTGTGAGGTTCTTTACTCCGATGACACCATGTTGAGGTGGATCTTCAGTAGGCCTCTCTGTGATGAATAATGTTTGTAGAAAACTGCCACCACTAATAGTTTATAGACATATTAGGAGTCTGGAATCAATCAACCCATGCGATCAGCCTTTCCTTTATTTGTTGTATAAGTATGCAGGAACACAGTCAGGAATCAAATCAGGTGTGAAATGATGAAGTGGTGAGAATGGTGAAAGGGGTGTGTGAGAGCGTGGTGAGTGGACCTCCGCCCTCGACTCGTGTCTGTCGAGTTCTCTTCTGTGATCGCCGTCATGCCTAGGTTCAACCGCACCTCGCCTTTCGAGAATGCATAACCAATGATGAAAGCGTGAATAATCCTGAATGACGAGTGAATAATAATACATGACGAGTGAATAATCGTGCATAACTCCAGTCCAGGGGTCTCCTGGTGTTTAGGTTAGCAAGTCGTTAATATAGGAATGAAATGTGTCGGGAATAGGGTAATGATCCCGACAGTTTTAGGTCCAATAGGACATTTGAATTTGGCGGTATCGTATCGCTTGTACGATTTCGGCTGGTTCTTTGTGTATTGTAGTTTACTCTTAAGTATAGGTTAAATATTAACTGTAATGTATAAATATCTACATCAGCTCTAGATGTATCATGAAACCAAGTTATGGGTTATAATTATTAGGAGCCGGCAGCCATATGTAATTTCGCGAAGCGATCGGACGCCGGCCCTTTAGTCTCTCAATCAACACCATACAGCCGACATCTCCCCCCCCCCTCCCCCCCCCCCGGCTCTGACTCAACCCACAGTTCACCATGTGCTACAAATACTAATCTATAACAACAGTCCTACATCACCAGTCCTCTAAGCTAAGTTCATTGTATCGATATTGTATTATGTGAACATTCCTACATGTCATGCAATTGAATTAGCCGTGTGTGGGGTCTGGATTACACCCATCGACTACGTCGTTGGTAATTATATTATAACTATTTGTTGGGATATTTCATGTACCAGTGATATGCAATTTAACCTCTTTATCTAAATTCCCGACAAAATGATTAATCAGCATGTTTACCTTAGCTATTGATAAGGACACCTGTGGTCTTGCCTCTGGACCACAGCTAACAGCTCCTTGTACAGGCATATACAAAAGTCGTGCACAAGTATGAATTGAGTTATGAGTTGTCTAAATATGAGTGAAAGGATCGTATAACACGCCCCCACTACGAGAGTTTTGCTCCCACTGCAAAACAAAACTGCAAATGGAGCACTAAAATTATAATAAAAAGTGAAATAAGTGAAAGAGAAATAAAAACAAAATATATGCTTAAGTCTAATGAAAGATTATAAAGGCTGAGGTTTTGTAGATTTTCTATAATAAAATAGATGAGATGTGATGAAAATGGTACATACATAAAGATATACTGTATATACATATAAAATTGTAAAAGTAAGAGTAATTATTATATTAAAAAAAAATCAATAATATTAACAAGTACATAGTCCTATATAATACAACACTAAGTAATTGAAAATTTAGAAAGTACCAAATATATAAAGTTCAATTTTCAGGTTAGGAAACTTTCCACATTAACAAATCAATGTTTATAGTATGTATTTTTTAGGATAGTGCAATGTAATTCTTTTCTAAAATATAGACTATATTTTCGAAATCTGATTGTGTCAAATATTTATAGACTATATTTTCTAAGTCTGATTGTGCTAAACATATATAGACTATATTTTCTAAGTCTGATTGTGCTAAATATATAGACTATATTTTCGAAGTCTGATTGTGCTAAATATATAGACTATATTTTCGAAGTCTGATTATGTCAACATTACATTTTCTTGTGCATATGTAACTAGTTTTCCACATTTATCATGTTAGTGCTTTCACGAAATGTTCAAGTTCACTAATACGTGATGCTAGGCGAGAGTTTGAGCAATAACATAAGATAATAGCAATAATCAAAAGAATCATGAGTAGACCAATGGGAGGGTATACATAGTAAGGCTTGACAAAGTGAGTGAAAGACAGAGAGTCCAAAGATGAGTTAATTAGATTTAAAGTGTTGATGGTATGTGAAACAACCTTAGGAAACGACAAATTTCCAGAAATGTTAACAGAGGGAGGAATTTCAGCAAAAAGACGACTGTCAATAGAAATTGAACTCAGGTGAAATGTGGACAGATAAATAGTGAGGAAAGGACAGCCAATCATGCATGAATCCTTTATGTAAATCAAACCTACTGCGTGTCTGTGGAAAGGTGAGCGATCGGGACAAGTCACAAGGAGAGTAGTTGCTTTCACAAAATAAAGAAAATAAGTATCCAAAATGTGTGCATGGAAGACATTTTTCTGAGGAGCGGGAGTGAATTGACAATAATCTAGCATATGTTCATTTTTCTTAATAGCACGACTACAATCATCATAATTCAGGGGGAGTAATTGGATTAATTGAGCAGGACAGGTAGTAATGACGTCTAAGATAGTGTGACAATGTTTCTCAAAGACCGAAGTGTCTACTAAAGCCAGATATTCATCAGGGTATTTACCTGTAGAAAATAACAAATTGTCTGAAGGGAAATTAATCTCCAGAAGTTCGCCTTGGATAATGGTGGGGAGAGGGATAATTTCTTGTCTAGTCAAAACCATATCAGATACAAATGGAATTAAAATAAAAAAATCACCAGCATTAATGTGTACCTCAAGGAATGGATAGTATAAATCTAAATTATCCTTTCCAAAGAGGGTGTTCAATCCGTACTCATGTTCAGCTGTTTTGACTAAAGTGTATAAGTCGTTCATGGAAAGTAAATCTGACGTTACTTGCCCGTACTCAGCGTAGGTCATTGCATGCATGAATAATTGAAATTGTTTCTCCAAGAGTGTAGACGTAATTTTCAAATTATCAATCTTCCCAGAAACAACAACTAATTCCTCGAGAAATGAAAAATTACCTTGGAAAGCATAAATCAAATTCTGAACGTCTACAATAACATTACCCATGTCGAGCACATTATTTACAATCTTTTGTAAATTTAAATTCTCGTTGGTCAACATACGATTCTGACTGTCTAATGCTTCAGCTAAGTGTTCAATGCGGCCATCCAAAATCTTCAAATCGCCTTCGGTAGCCAAGCCAAATAATCCACCAAGGAGTTTACCACCAATATTTAGTAGACCGCGTTTCTTACGTTTCTTAGGTTCAAAATCATCTGGATTAACGTTAAGAGCAATATGATCGACCTCATATGGTTTGTGGGTCGGGTGTGGCGCCGATGAACGGGGTGTGGCGCGCTCACAAGGCCGCCGGTTGATTGAAGGTCGATCGTTCGGTTGATTGAAGAGTCAATTTTGGTTGATTGGTAGAAGTGGAGAGTGAGAAGGAAGCGTGGTGTAGGCGCTCTTGTCTAATCAGTTGTTGTAGAAAGAGACCATCCGCTGCCAGACATGTGAGCAACGCTGCCACCATGTGAGGTTCTTTACTCCGATGACACCGTGTTGAGGTAGATCTTCAGTAGGCCTCTCTGTGATGAATAATGTTTGTAGAAAACTGCCACCACTAATAGTTTATAGACATATTAGGAGTTTGGAATCAATCAACCCATGCGATCAGCCTTTCCTTTATTTGTTGTATAAGTATGCAGGAACACAGTCAGGCATCAAATCAGGTGTGAAATGATGAAGTGGTGAGAATGGTGAAAGGGGTGTGTGAGAGCGTGGTGAGTGGACCTCCGCCCTCGACTCGTGTCTGTCGAGTTCTCTTCTGTGATCGCTGTCATGCCTAGGTTCAACCGCACCTCGCCTTTCGAGAATGCATAACCAATGATGAAAGCGTGAATAATCCTGAATGACGAGTGAATAATAATACATGACGAGTGAATAATCGTGCATAACTCCAGTCCAGGGGTCTCCTGGTGTTTAGGTTAGCAAGTCGTTAATATAGGAATGAAATGATTAATCAGCATGTTTACCTTAGCTATTGATAAGGACACCTGTGGTCTTGCCTCTGGACCACAGCTAACAGCTCCTTGTACAGGCATATACAAAAGTCGTGCACAAGTATGAATTGAGTTATGAGTTGTCTAAATATGAGGGAAAGGATCGTATAACAATTGCATACATTTTGTATTTAGTTATTTAATCCTGTGTGGTCCTCCTTACATTGTACATTACGTTACATTGGTTACATGATACAAAAAGGAACCATCGTCCAAGCTGGTTCAGGTAGAGCCATCTGGTGGTGTCAGTGAATACCCGCTGAACACCAGGCAGTCCGCATTTAACATTCGAGGGAACAAGACCTCCCTCTCGCAATTCTCTCATATTGGCATTTGTTTATACTTATTTATTTATTGGCATTTACTTCTTTGTTTATTCATTTTGTATATTAACGTATCTCAGACGGATTCTATGGACGTGTGTGTGGCTGGTGTTTGTCCCTCCTATTGTACCTGCAGAGTTATATGTGTTTTCCTATATAGTTGTTCTTCCTTTCTGTGTTTCTTGAGCCGCAACCATGGCTTTGTTATGGTAGCCAGTATACTTCGGTATTGGTGGAGGCATACGAAAATATTCCTCGCTGGCATAACAGCGTTTATTTATTTCCTGCAGTGGCATGTGTTGATTACCAGCCGATAGTTATTTATTTCTTTTATGTGCATATATTCAGTTGGGGGTCCAGACTATTGGGATGCCTGGTTCGAAGTAGAGGGTGGAGGACTTCTATCCTGTTTATTATTCCTAGGGGGTAGAGAAGAAACGGATATAAATTAAATAACTAAACCTGGAAAGATGAATTGGCCTAGGCTATAAAAATGATACCGGGTCGGCGTTTGACTTACTTGTAAACATGTATGGGTAGGTTATCTGAAGTCCCAGTAATATCTATGAAGTACTTCTAGTATTAAAGGAACTTAGCTGTGATGCAAAGAGTGTCGATTAGGTGATGGACATGTCGGTAGGTGAATATCAGTGAAGTTCTGATGTTATGTGGCAGCAACTGGTGGTTTGTTGTTAGCGGGACGAAGTCTGTGTGAAGTGTGTCTGAGATTCCCTTTTATCGTGACAATATAATATATATTAAGGGTTCTATATCGTCCCCCATGATTAAATAATAAGGGAAAATAAACTTAAGATATAATTGGTGCAACCACAGTAATATTTATCCACAAAGATAAATAAAGTAATGCGTATAAACAAAAAGGAACCAGCTGTCGTGAACCCGGAAAATCAAACTACGGTATATATACCAGCTAGGATTCACAACATACTCCGCCACCAGTTATATACAAAGTATTTACAAGTGTCCCGTCCCGATCATGGATCACCACAACTGGGAGGAACCCAAAGCAGCCCGACGTGACGGCCTCTGAGGGGTATCACTTCGGTCCGCTCCAGTAGCAGGAAGGATATTATCAGAGTTCGGCTTGCTGTCACCATCCACTACCTCTAAATCTATCTCTAGTGGGTATAGCTTAACCACCGGTCTGGTGGTTAAACCTGCTCCTGTTTTTACCTGAACTACCCTACATTCGTGGTCAGGATCACGAAGAAGTTTCATTATCCGACCTATACGCCAAAAAAGTCGGGGGCCGTCATCATGTACTAGAACGACGTCCCCAACTTGCGGCGATGCTATCCCTCTTTTTACCATTAAGTGACGATGTTGCTCCCTGAGTTATATTAAATAATCAGTGCTCCACCTTTTCCACAGGTCGTGTGAGAGTTTCGTTACATATTGGAAGCGTTGGTTGACGGAATCGTTGTTACACCATGTCGTGTCCTTGAGATCCTCATCCGTGACTTCTCGCCTTGGAAAGCTTCTGATCCGCCTCCCATGAACCAGTTGCGAAGGAGTGATGGGTAGAGGGTCTTCAAGATCACTGTACAGTAGGTGTAGCCAAGCGGGCGATCATTGACTGTGGCCTCGAGCTCCAGTAATACCGTATTCAGCTGCTCTGTGGTAGCCAATGCTCGACCCAGTACCTTCTTCAAGCCAGCCTTTAGGATGCCAATGACCCGTTCCCATATGGCACCGAACCATGGCGCCCTGGCCGGTATAAACCGCCACTCGCACTTGACTTCCGCTAAAGTACCTTTTAACCTTGCATCATCTATCAACTCCCGTAATGTACTGGCTCCGCTAACAAATGTGGTGGCATTATCACTCATCATAATCTCAGGGTAACCCCTCCTGCTACTAAACCTACGGAACGCATGCAAAAATGATTCGCAGGAGAGGTTAGACACCGTCTCTACATGGACCGCTCTAGTAACTGCACAGGTGAATAAGACTACATATAATTTACTTACAGTACCCCCCTTCTCTTTTACTGGCAAGACACCTGTGTAGTCAACCCCCGTTACCTGGAAAGGACTCACTTCCTGAACCCTAAACTCCGGCAATGGAGGGGCCTGTACAGCACGGTATGATGTAACTTGCAATCTCTTGCAGATGATACATCACCTTAAGGCTTTCTTTACTACCTGTCTAATCTTGGGGATCCACCATCTTTGCCTTATGTAATTTACAACATAACTAACACCCCTATGGTTACACACTTTGTGGCAGTAATTACTAAGGAGAGTGGCTATGCAATGTTTATTAGGGATAAGGATAGGGTACTTGGCGCTATCATGTAAAGCTGACAAGTGTAGCCTACCTCTACAGCGTATCATGCCTCCCTCCATATAGAGGCCTAACTGCTTCATTATATTGCTTGGTGTGCCCTGTCCTTTTGACAAATAGTGGTGTTCCTCAGAGTAAGCTTATCTCTGAGCTACCTTAATCATGGCTGACTCTGCTGTTCTTAATTCCGGCACCGTCAAGTATGCCGGTTTTGCCTGATAGTTCCCTTGTGTCTTCTCTCTAAGAGTCTTAATAAACTTAATGACCCATGCCATTACATGCCATGACTTCATATATGAGCCATACCGATCCCAATTCAATATGGCAGTAGGGGCAACCGGTACCGGCAATGACAGGGTACCTTCTTGACTCGTGTTACAACCCACAGTGGTGTCCCCTCCTATTGAGCCCCCTATTGGGCCATGATCAGGCCATAGCATTTGGTGAGGTAGCCATGTGGGCCCTCCCCACCAAAGCGAAGAAGCAACTAAGGACACATATGAAATCCCTCTGGTGACTAGATCACTGGGGTTGTCCTCTGTGGACACATAACGAAAATGAGCGCCGGGGACTAATGACTTTATCTCATCAACTCTATTTTGAACATATATAGGCAAAATCTTTTTACTAGACAACCAGCATAGGGTTATCTGGCTGTCCCACCAGAGGTATACATTCTCTATAATCAGCTTGTCCGCGTAGGCCTCACACATATAACATGCGAGACGAGCTGCGAGAAGAACAGCAGTCAACTACATCTTAGGTATGGTGAGGGACTTAATAGGTGCCACCTTAGCTTTGGCCATTACTAACCTACTCACCTCCTCACCAACCGCATAGGCCGCTACACCATATGCTACTGAGCTAGCGTCACTAAATAGGTGCAACGTAACCCTCTTAGAATTAGTGACCTGACGGGGAAACATGATACCTGTACTTTCTATCATATCGTCATAAATACCCTGCCAGTTAGCTCTCATGTCATCTGGAATGGGTACATTCCACCCACACTCTAATCTCCACAAGTCCTGTACGAACCTCCGCGCCCGGATGGTTACCGGTAGCAACACTCCAAGAGGATCGAACACACTTGCGGTTAGACTTAGAGCCTCGCGTTTTGTAACCAATGCAGGGCTACTTCCGCAACAATTAACCTGTAACATATCCTTATCAGTTAGCCACTCAACGCCAAGTACCTTAACCCCATCTTGTTTGGCGGAAGCTATACCCTTCAGGTGCAACAGTTCCCGCAAACTCTCGTTATTTGTGACCCACTCACGTAAAGACAGGTTAGCGCTGGAAAATATTCTACGGGCATCCCAACATTGTTGTTGCAAATCACTTACATCATCACCAGTCCCCTGTAAGTTATCAATATACAACCCCCTTTTTAGCTTATTAACTACTTCACTGTTCTCCTGTATCATAGACAGGTGTTTTGGAATGGTAGCATTAAGGAGGAACTGGGAACAGGTGGCCCCGAACAGAACTGCACGGAACCGGTAGATAATGTAATTGTAAGGACTTGCAACATCTAAGGGATCAACGGGCCACAGAAACCTAGTAGCATCCCTATCCTTCTCACTCAACCCCACCATGAGAAATGCTTTCTCAATATCACTCACCCAGGCAAATTGATGGCATCTAAAGCGTAGAAGTACCTGGGTGAGGTCAGCCACTAGCGATGGACCTGTATGGAGACAATCATTCAGACTGAACGCCTTCTCGTCCATCCTAGCCGAACAGTCAAACACTATCCGTACAGGCGTAGTAACACTATCCTTAGTAATGCCATGGTGAGCTAAGTAGTGAATGAGATGACCAGCTTGATTCCTGTTTTCTACCCTTTCAATAAACCCCCTTTCTATCTGATTATCCAGAACCTTTGTATACTGTTGACAGTAGTTGGGATCCTTTATAAATTTACGCTGCAAGCCTCTCATTCTGCCCAGGGCTACTTAAAGTTATCAGGTGATTTATCTATGTTATCTCTCCATGGCAGTTCCACTATACAGTATACTGTCCCTCTGCTTCGGAATACTGTACCGTTTCAGAAAATCTATTTAAGACTCTCTCCCCACCCTTACCAGTCTCATTAGGACTTATATCAATATGGTCCAAGTCCCATAGAGCTGTCAGATCCTTTAATTCTGGAGATGTACTGCCAATATCTTCCTGTATCTCCACTAAAGGGTCTACTGCTAACTTAAACAGTGACTAACTCTACATGGGTCTCTTCTATATCTGACTGATAAGTGCCACTCAGTGCATAACCATAAATTGTGGGTAACATAACTATACTTCCTTCCCTGCCATAGCCTGAATGTACAAAGTGGTAATAAAAGTCCGCCCCAATCAGTAACCCTATCATATCTCCATCAGTGATACCTTGATCGGCTAATTTGTAACCCCCGAGCCTTGATAGCATTTACCTCCATCCCTAATCCTCTCACTGGTTTGTATACTGGCAACTCCTCCACCACAACGGCTCTCAATTTACACACCCTTCTTCTGTGATGATAGGTTAACTCTACTATTTCATACTCAGTACTACCAAGTGAGCCAGTAAATCCCTGGAGCCTTATGCTGTTCCTTACTGACCCTAACGTAATCAAGCTGCGAGAAAGCAGAGCGCAAGATGAAGGTACGTTGCGAACATTGGTCCAACAAAGCTCTTACTTTACTGGTATGACTGTTTCTGTCAGTCAAGGGAATCTGAATGGTAGGTAACAACACTGCATCACGGCCCGTAGCCACAGCCATGGTCACTGTTGGTTCAGGGGCTACTGGTTGTCCAGTTTGTTCAAGGCGTGGCGTCGGACACAAATAATTAAAATGTTTCTGTTGGCAGAATCGGCACGACCTAATTTTAGGGTTAGTACACCCCTGGCTGCCATGTTCTGATGACAGGCACCCGGCGCACAATTTCAACTGCCTTGCTCTATTGGCCTTGGCGGGACTGTTTTTGTATTTTGCACACTTTGCCCAATTTTGTTTTCAATATACAACAGATGGCCCAGTATCCTGGTTACACGGCACCAATTATATCCTGTTTATTATTCCTAGGGGGTAGAGGAGAAACGGATATAAATTAAATAACTAAACCTGGAAAGATGAATTGGCCTAGGCTATAAAAATGATACCGGGTTGGCGTTTGACTTGCTTGTAAACATGTATGTGTAGGTTATCTGTGGTAGTCCCAGTAATATCTATGAAGTACTTCTAGTATTAAAGGAACTTAGCTGTGATGCAAAGAGTGTCGATTAGGTGATGGACATGTCGGTAGGTGAATATCAGTGAAGTTCTGGTGTTATGTGGCAGCAACTGGTGGTTTGTTGTTAGCGGGACGAAGTCTGTGTGAAGTGTGTCTGAGATTCCCTTCTATCGTGACAATATCAAATATATTAACCCGGCAAGCGCGATAGGCCTCACGGAAGGCTTCCTATAGGGAACGCGATAGGCCTCACGGAAGCAGGACCATAAAAAAAGCCTTCCATAAAAAAAAAGGGCCTATCAAAACAAAGGAATTTGTCTCTAGGTGAGATAATTCCCCTCCAGTACTCATCCATGTAAATCTCACCCACCCCCCTCCCCTCCTTCCCCACCTTATTCCCCCCTCCCTCCCATCCTCAATTATCACCTATTTTTCCTCTTATTATCATCATTTATCGGTTATTTTTCTCTCCCGCGATAATGTAGCACAAGTGGGTTGCATAAAAGATCGTTATGCAACACCCAGACACCGGCACACACCGCCCCGCGCTTCTCAGTTGACTCCCAGACAGCGAGAGGGGAAGGCTGCCTGTCTCTCTCTCTCGCCTGAGATTATGACCGGGTGGCCAATATCTTCGTTTTTCACCACCCAAATGCTTTTCCCACTTATTTTAGCACTCTTGAAGGTTCATATATACATCATATATGTAAAATAAAAGCATACCGAAAACAAATAATGGTTTATATTGTAAATATAACGAATTCTGTCAGAATCCAGGGCTAGAAATGCACAAATAACTACCCTAGCACCTACGTCTATATCGCGCTTGTCAGGTTAAGGGTTCTATATCGTCCCCCGTGATTAAATAATAAGGGAAAATAAACTAAGATATAATTGGTGCAACCACAGTAATATTTATCCACAAAGATAAATAAAGTAATGCGTATAAACAAAAAGGAACCAGCTGTCATGAGCCCGGGAAATTCAAACTACGGTATATATTCCAGCTAGGATTCATGACAACTTCATTAGTCTTTCTGTTACAGGGAGGATTACTTCGGCCCAGGCCAACCAACGGTCTGGATAGCTTAAGTGGGTGGTGGTTGATTGGAGTTTTATTTTGACCGTGTTTGATTCATTAAGTTTGCATTAATTATTGGCATGTATTTAACGTAATTGCATTAACGTAACTTAAATCAGAGCTTTCTCTTCTTTGTGCAGCTAAGGAAGGATCCTCCTCAGTATTGCCATTCGGTACTGAGTTTTGTTGATAATTGTGGCTCAAGATATCTTTTCACTACAACTAGGGGCTCCAGTTTCTGCATTGTGTGTATAACGGAATCAGTTGGGGGATTGTCTGCACCTTTGGTCCCCAGAGAGCCTGGACGTTGCGAATGAGCTCTGTTCTGTTGCGATAGGCTGTGTTACGAGTTGAGGCTACGGAGGTGCTGAGTATTTACTTGTCTGTGTTAGTCCATGGAATAGAAGCCTCTACTGTCAGTCGTAACAGTGACGACCTCGCCAGTAACAACCCCAGCAACAACACCAGTAATGGATTATCGTTCCCCACTCCGCTTTTTGCCCAGAAATGCCCACCGTCCAGAGTTTACCCCGGCTCACCCCACCCAGATAATTCGCCCGACGGTACCTTCTAACCCCCCTGCTGGTGTTAATCCTGATATTTCTGTGCGCATGCTGGAGATAGAGTTGGAGAGAGAGAGAATGAGGCATCAGGCCAAAGAGAGGGAGAGAGAAGCACAGTTAGAAAGAGAGCGCTGGCAGCATGAGGAAAGACAGAGGGAAGAATGGGAGAGAGAAAGACAGCATGAGGAAAGACGGAAGAAAGGGAGAGAGAAAGACAGCATGAGGAAAGACAGGAGAGAGAAGCACAGTTAGAGAGAGAGCGCTGGCAGTATCAGCGAGAGGTGGGAGGTGCACGGGGTGGAAGTGGTCGGGTTGAGTCGGTGGAGACATGTCTGGTCCGCAGCCTCAAGCTTGTGTCCGCTTTTGACGAAGTGAAGGTATCGGAGTGGTTCCTTCGCTTCAAAAAAAAGTCGCAAGAGTTTGGGTGGGATCAGGGCCGGTGGGTCACTCTAGCAGCCAGCGTATTAAAAGGCAAGGGCCTAGAGGCATATGACAGACTCACGGCAGAGGAACTGGCCGACTATGAGCTTTTCAAAAGATGTGTACTACAGGCATACGAGTTAAGACCCGAGGCCTACCGTCTTTTGTTTAGAAATGCTCGTAAAAGACCTCATGACAGTCACGTCGAGTTTGAGAAATATTTAAGAGACGCCCTAGATCGCTGGTTGCTGAGTGAAAACATACCAACTATGTTGAATTCCGGGAATTGCTCCTCCTTGAACACTTCTGCAATGGGGTGGATAAAGAAATCTGTGCAAAAATCCGAGAGAAGCGAATTAAGCGGACTCGGGAGGCAGCATTGTGGGCGGATGATAGGATGTTGGCTTTGCACAGTACTGGGGCAGGGGTTCAGGTACATCAGCTGGTGTGCATCGGCAGCATGCAGGTGGTGTAGTGCCCGTCAGTACACCGTCCGCTCCCAAGGCACGTGGGGAGAGGACGGGTGCGGTTAATACAAATGCTAGTAAGTCTAGTACTTATGATTCACGTCAAGTGGTATGCTACTTTTGTCGGCAGAAGGGGCACATAAAGCCTAATTGCCCAAAATGGAAGCAGTCGGTGAGCAAACCTGTATCATTGTTGGTGGGCGTCCCAGCTGATGGGGGATTCGGGCTACGGGGGGAGTTGTAGGGCGTTGTCTGTGTTAAGTCTGGGAAGGGAACCTTCCCAGGCCAGACGACTGTGAACCCAGTTGGGGGCTCCCCAGGTATTGCTGGTAGTAGTTCGGAAGACCCGCAGGTTTGGGGGCGTGCCTTTTTGCATGATGGGGACGTAGAGCTGGAGGTTGGACAAGTCTTCCCTGTTAAGGTGTTCAGGGACTCAGGGGCCCGACAGTCTTTGTGTGTTCGGTTGCCTGGGATGGACACTAAAGGGGACGACTTTGTGCTGGTGCGTGGGGTTAATTCTGAAGCATGTCACCCCCTGGTTCAGATGTCATTGAGGTGCCCTGTAGGCTGTAGCGACTTCTTCTGCACCTGTAGCTGTCGTGGAGACTTTGCCCATGGAAGGAGTGCATTTTTTGCTTGGTGCTGATATGGCGAGTGACCAGGTTTTCCCACCGCCAGTGTGTGTCTCCAGTGTTATTCTGCCTGATGTTCCCGAGGACCACGACTCTTGAGATTTATCCTGTATGTGCTGTAACGCAGTCAATGGCCAAGGTCACGAGTCAGGATGAATTTGTTGAGGAGGAAGACAGAGTGGATGACGTGATAGATAGTTCAGAGGAGGGAGTGGACAGCCAAGAGGGCGCACTACCAATATCTCCCACGAACTGTGTTGGTGCCCAGAGTGATTTGTGTGATACTGAGATGCTTGTTGACTTAGATCCTTTAGTTGACTCTGGTGCCAGAGGTGGTGAGGAAGACGATAATGGGGGCCCTACGGGTGGCACAGTTATCGTTTCGCCACCAACCTTGCCCCATTATATGTCGCATGATGGGTTGGCGGCGGTGGCTCCAGCTGAATTAATGCGGTGCCAGCAGGCAGATGAGGAGTTGGTACCTCTCTTTGGCCAGGTGGGCAAGGTGTGTAACCGTTCTGATGGTGCAGGGAAAATTTGTGTACGTGAAGGGTTGTTGTTCAGACGTGGGGGTTCTGGATGTAGGGGTGGAGAGGAGTTGTTTGACCAGCTGGTGGTGCCGCAGATGTTTCGACAAGAGCTGATGCACCTGGCCCATGCAGCTCCTCTAGCAGGCCACCTTGGAGTCAAGAAAACGCTTGACAGGCTGTCTCAGTATTTTTGGTGGCCACGAATGTCTGCCGCGGTAGCAGACTTCCTACAGTCGTGTCATGTGTGTCAGCTGGTGGGGAAACCTAACCAGAGTATTCCTGTTGCCCCTCTACAGCCTATACCCGCTGTAGGTATCCCTTTTCACAGTGTCATCATTGATATGGTGGGACCCTTGCCCCGCACCTCGGCCGGAAACCAGTACTTGTTGACCATTCTGGATGTTGCAACTAGGTATCCAGAGGCTATTCCACGGACTAGGGTTCAAACCCACAACACCATGAATAAATGATTAACTCCAATGAAAAGGCAACACAACTTATCACTGTGGTATTATAAGAATTGAAGTTAACCACCCAAAACTAGACTGCAAGGTTAATATTATCCTCCAGCGAAACCCTACAACACTATAAAACTATACAACAAGTCAATCAGAATCATATAATTGATATTATTAAGTTTACTTAAAATGTCAGTAGAATAACTTATGCTTTCGTAAATCCTTTAGGATTTATATGTAAGGTATTCAAGTATCCACTTTAGTTTACTCTACAAAATAATTAGTTACCGTTTACTTTCTCTTAGAACCACAAAAATATTTAAAGTATTTAAATCTTTAAGTTAATTTGAAAGTGAAAGATAGTACATGAAAATAAATAAGGTAGGTAATGTATTAAAAGATAATTTAAAAGTATGGATATTATTTAACATATAAATTACACTTTATACATCTATCCTTACATTCACACAATACAACATAATCATACAATACAACATAATAATACTTATCTATAGAGAGATCGTTTATACAAGGCAGGACACAAACTCAGGATGACCCATGGTGAGGTCTAGGCGAAGCAGAGGCGTGAGGAGAACTGCCGTTTCTCAAATCATATTCACTATCGAGTCCTTCGTCATTGAAGTTATCGTACAGGACTAAAATACAACTACTCTCTCTCCAATCAAACAACTTAACTCAAATAATAATAATATAGAATACTTCATTAAAATATATAAATGAAGAGTAAGAATACTAAATCACAAATTATATAAGGACTAATCATACGTCTGCCAGAGAGATGCTTAAACGAGCAGGTGAGAGAGGGGGAACGTGCGCGCTTGGCGCCACAATCTGCCGGCGTTTATGGCCTGGGGCAAAAGATGTCTGGCTGGTAGGCTACAGTACACTCTGAACACAAAATAATATAAGGACTAATCATACGTCTGCCAGAGAGATGCTTAAACGAGCAGGTGAGAGAGGGCCAAGCCACAATCTGCCGGCGTTTATGGCCTGGGGCAAAAGATGTCTGGCTAGTAGGCTACAGTACACTCTGAACACAAAATATGTTCCCCGAAGTTAGCTTACTTCCTAAAGGCCTTCCAATGAGCCAATAAATAGTCACATATACCCACTATTAATTAGTTAACTCTATCCCACCAGCAATTAGTTTACTTAAGGCAATACATAACAATACCTAGTTGCAACATCCAGTATGGTCAACAAGTACTGGTTTCCGGCCGAGGTGCGGGGCAAGGGTCCCACCATATCAATGATAACACTGTGAAAAGGGATACCTACAGCGGGTATAGGCTGTAGAGGGGCAACAGGAATACTCTGGTTAGGTTTCCCCACCAGCTGACACACATGACACGACTGTAGGAAATCTGCTACCGCTGCAGACATTTGTGGCCACCAAAAATACTGAGACAGCCTGTCAAGCGTTTTCTTGACTCCAAGGTGGCCTGCCAGAGGAGCTGCGTGGGCCAGGTGCATCAGCTCTTGTCGAAACATCTGCGGCACCATCAGCTGGTCAAACAACTCCTCTCCACCCCTACATCCAGAACCCCCACGTCTGAACAACAACCCTTCACGTACAAAAATTTTCCCTGCACCATCAGAACGGTTACACACCTTGCCCACCTGACTAAAGAGAGGTACCAACTCCTCATCTGCCTGCTGGCACCGCATTAATTCAGCTGGAGCCACCGCCGCCAATCCATCATGCGACATATAGCGGGGCAAGGTTGGTGGCGAAGCGATAACTGTGCCACCCGTAGGGCCCCCATTATTGCCTTCCTCACCACCTCTGGCGCCAGAGTCAACTAAAGGATCTAAGTCAACAAGCATCCCAGTATTACACAAATCACTCTGGGCACCAACACAGTTCGTGGGAGATATTGGTAGTGCACCCTCTTGGCTGTCCACTCCCTCCTCTGAACTATTTATCACGTCATCCACTCTGTCTTCCTCCTCAACAAATTCATCCTGACTCGCGACCTTGGCCATTGACCGCGTTACAGCACATACAGGATAAATCTCAAGAGTCGTGGTCCTCGGGAAAATCAGGCAGAATAACACTGGAGACACACACTGGCGGTGGGAAAACCTGATTACCCGCCATATCAGCACCAAGCAAAAAGTGCACTTCTTCCATGGGCAAAGTCTCCACGACTGCCACCGGTGCAGAAGAAGTCACTACAGGGCACCTCAATGACATCTGAACCAGGGGGTGACATGCCTCAGAATTTACCCCACGCACCAGCACAAAGTCGTCCCCTATTGTGTCCATCCCAGGCAACCGGACACACGAAGACTGTCGGGCCCCTGAGTCCCTGAACACTTTAACAGGTAAGACTTGTCCATTCTCCAGCTCTACCTCCCCATCATGCAAAAAGGCACGCCCCCAAACCTGCGGGTCCTCCGAACTACTACCAGCGATACCTGGGGAGTCCCCAACTGGGCTCACAGTCGTCTGGCCTGGGAGGGTTCCCTTAATGGACTCCTTCCCAAACTTACCACAGACAATGCCCTGCTACTCCCCCCGTAGCCCGGATCTCCCATCAGCTGGGACGCCCACCAACAATGATACGGGTTTGCTCACCGACTGCTTCCATTTTGGGCAGTTAGGCTTTATGTGCCCCTTCTGCCGACACAAAAATAGCATACCACTTGACGTGAATCATAAGTACTAGACATACTAGCATTTGTATTATCCGCACCCGTCTTCTCCCCACCTGCCTTGGGAGCGGACGGTGTGCTGGTGGGCACAACACCACCTGCTTGCTGCCGATGCACACCAGATGATGTACCTTAAACCCTGCCCCCAGTACTGCGCAAAGCCAACATCCTGTCATCCGCCCATAATGCTGCCTCCCGAGTCCGCTTAATTCGCTTTTCTCGGATTTTTGCACAAATTTCTTTATCCACCCCATTGCAGAAGTGTTCAAGGAGGAGCAGTTCCCGAAATTCAACATAGTTGGTAATGTTTTCACTTAGCAACCAGCGATCTAAGGCGTCTCTTAAGTACTTTTCAAACTCGACGTGACTGTCATGTGGTCTTTTACGTACATTTCTAAACAAAAGACGGTAGGCCTCGGGTCTTAACTCGTATGCCTGTAGCACGCATCTTTTAAAAAACTCATAGTCTGCCAATTCCTCTGCCCTGAGTCTGTCGTATGCCTCTAGGCCCTTGCCTTTTAATACGCTGGCTGCTAGAGTGACCCACCGGCCATGATCCCACCCAAACTCTTGCACCTTTTTTTCAAAGCGAAGAAACCACTGATACCTTCGCTTCGTCAAAAGCGGGCACGAGCTTGAGGCTGCGGACCAGACATGTCTCCACTGATTCAACCCGACCATTTCCACCCCGTGCACCTCCCACCTCTCGCTGATACTGCCAGCGCTCTCTCTCTAACTGTGCTTCTCTCTCCCTCTGTCTTTCCTCATGCTGTCTTTCTCTCTCCCTTTCTTCGGCCTGATGCCTCATTCTCTCTCTCTCCAACTCTATCTCCAGCATGCGCACAGAAATATCAGGATTAACACCAGCAGGGGGGTTAGAAGGTACCGTCGGGCGAATTATCTGGGTGGGGTGAGCCGGGGTAAACCCAGGACGGTGGGCATTTCCGGGCAAAAAGCGGAGTGGGGAACGATAATTCATTACTGGTGTTGTTGTTGCTAGTGTTGTTACTGGTGTAGAGTGTGTGAGGATATGGGTCACTTGAGTGAGGAACCTTCCCAAGAGTGTGACAATGGCAGCCGGCAAGCCAGGGGTCCCCAAACCAGGCGAGTCCTCTGACAAACGGCTCATGCTGCTTGGGGGACTTATGATGCCTGCTACGTTGGACGCACTCACGGGTGGCGATGACCTGTCGCCCTACCCTTGGGACATCACCTACTCAACCACCAATGCTTCACACTCCTCTTTTCGGAGCTCAATGCAACTCCGACCAGTCAACAGAGCTGCCACCAGCAATCATTCATCTCGTTCACGGCGAGCAATCTCAGACCGATCAGGCTGGGCGAGGAGGAATGCCCTAGCGTCTGACTCGGTCAAGAGATGCAATGGAACATTCGCCATGGTTGAGTAGTCGAGTCAATTAAATATAAATAAAGTAGGTGTGCAGTTTTCGCATTACAAAAAAAAAAAAAAATGCATACGCAACTCTGCAACCTAGAATTCTGCAAGTAGTATCGTATGTCTTAGGAAAAATCGGTATGCAGTATATACTGTATATATATATATATATATATATATATATATATATATATATACCGGTATATACTAAATGATTTTATACTCACAGCCGGACTTGAACCACCGACAGTCAGAACAAGTGCCCATACTTTAATCCACCATACCGCAGCGTGATATAGAGGATACTTGTGTGCAGTGGATTAAAGCATAGACACTCGTCCTGACTGTTGGTGGTTCATGTCCGCCTGGAGCATACATAATTATATAATTACATTTATGATCGCATTGAATCTAAACCATTGGAATATTTATCTATAATAAGGTCAGCGTAACATTATTTTGTAGCATTTTGAATATGGTGTAATTCAAATTTAGAATATATATAAGAAAGAAATAGTGACCATAATCTGTGACCTTCACCATTCACCTCGACCTGAATAACAAAAACGCAAAATTTGGACAATCGTTGCATTGACCAACCGAATTTGCCAGTAAAATATGGTGACGATACGTAACACGTTCAGTACAGTTCTGTTAGTTTCATTTCATACTGGATATTAAGACGATTTTATTTAGTTTATGAAGGGCCTCAATAAAATTAGCAGGCTTTCAACTATCTTAATTAATCCTTTTTACTACCACAGATCCTTCATACGCTCCACACAATCGTCTAATTATAGCTGACGGTCGGCGGTTCGAACCCCACTGAAATATATATATATATATATATATATATATATATATATATATATATGAGTATATATCACAAATACACGTGAGCCACTAAATGTTTCTAATCTCTCAGTGGGGTTCGAACCGCCGACCGTCAGGACGATAGCCGACGATAACCCCACTGAGATATTAGAAACATTTAGTGGCTCACGTGTATTTGTGATAATTATATACTCAATATTTGTAACTCTCATGCTTTGTGGGTTAGAATTAAATGAAATCAATTTCGGCCCGAGTTGCGTCGGGACACTCAGAAATCCTTGTATGGTATTCTGGAATATGGATCCTACGACTAGGTATGAATTGAAATATATTCGCCTGGTGGGTTTCCCTTCTCCTTAACATAAATAGGATAGAAGGTTGAGTGTCTTTTAGACTGCCGTGGTGTAGTTGATTAAAGCGTCGGCTATCGTCCTGACGGTCGGCGGTTCGAACCCCACTGAGAGATTAGATATATATATATATATATATACAGTATATATATATATATTTATATATATATATATATATATATATATATATATATATATATATATATATATATATTGTGTAATAATAGCCAGAATGAAGTTAAAATTACGTCACCGGTACTGAAGGGGTTAACCATTTAAGGGGGAGATGGATCGTTTACTTGGACCACTTTCTCCCTCGCGTTTAGCTCCATTAGTCTTTAGATTTTAAGACGTTCAGCCCATTAGTTTGACGATTTTAACACCTTTCGCCCCATTTCGTTGTCAATTTTAAGACCTTTCGTGCTATATTCCGGTCGATTTTTTGTTAGCGAATGATAGCAAACCTGTTATTTTAAGAGGAACCGGCCTTAGGCCGGGATTCTTTTTTTACCGAAAAATTTACACATTTATCTTGGGGGTGTTTTTTTAAGCTTGATGGAGGTGTAGCGAGGAAACTAAACAATAATGAATAATTGAAAATATAGACCCCCCCAAAAAACAGCCACTATCCCCTTAACGGGTGCAGTACGTCCATATTTTACTTGGATAACTAAGATTAGAACAGAGTACACTGCATATGGTTTATAAAGTGTATCTGTTAGTGTTAAGGTAAGTTTGGCAAACATTGGTAAGTGACTGGCAAGGAATAGTTGCAAACATATAATAACCTATTGAAGATTATGGTGCATTTTCTCATTTTTTTCTGGGTATTATTAGACGATTTTATATAGCTCAGGAAGGATCTGTGGGACTTAAAAGGATAAAGACGGACCCCATTAACCCTCTGACTTCCACATACCCTTCCTAATCTGAAAAGAATCGTCTAATAATAGCCAGAATATACTGTCTATATGAGTCATAATCCTCATGAGGTTAATAAATATATACAATTGATAAAGATATAATAGAACCTGCGATAGATACACTATACACTGTTCCAAATAGGTAGGCCAGAAATCGTGAACCCTAACATCTGTAACTCAAAAAGGGATAGAGCAAATGGGCTGTAAATATCCACATCTATTCAGTGGCTGACCCTTCCCTAATGGTAGAACTATTAGATCGATTACTCTAGTCGTTTGTGAGTTATAGAGGATAATGTTCAAGAGTGTTGGCCTACTTATTTGGAACAAGGTATAGTCACAGGAAAATAATAAAATAGTTTATATACAGTATAAATATTTTCATGTCATAATTATAAATTTCGTTGCGGGAGATTGAAGGCACCAATTGAGCAGGGCAGTACCTAGGGGAGGCCTCATAGGCATGTGATAAAGAGTTGCTGGAACTCCTGTTTCATTTGTCTGGCTTCCCTTACTGTTTTTGTCTCACCTACATAATGAGTAAATGAGTAATCCAGCTAACTCACAAACACCTCTTTTTTTACCATTACACTAAGCTATTATCTCAGCTATTACAACTTTTCGCTTGCCAAATATGTTTTTAATTACGAAAACTTGGTAATAAAGTGATGCGAGATATAGTAGTGTCATATGTCTCCATTAGTTATCGATAAATGTTCTGCTAAGGGAGTAAAATATCCTCAAGTTATAAAATATCGAGTATAGCACACCACACGTCTTGCCAAAACACCAAAGTTATATATAATTACAACTCATCATCAAACATCAGAGTCCCCGGGGGGGGGGGGTCAAAATCATACGTCCTTCCCCAAACGCTCCCTATAACTGGGGTGAGGAGGGGGGGGGGTACTTGTTACAGGCAACATTGCTTTTCGTCTCAAAAATATCCATGTTAAATTACAGAACAACATTTTCTATCAGGAGCACTAATAACAATTACAATATTAGTAGTATCATGATTTATTTATATCGTATTATTGTTACTATTATATCAATATATAATATATATCGTATTATTGTTACTATTATATCAATATATAATATATATCGTATTATTGTTACTATTATATCAATATATAATATATATCGTATATTGTTACTATTATATCAATATATAATATATATCGTATATTGTTACTATTATATCAATATATAATATATATCGTATTATTGTTACTATTATATCAATATATAATATATATCGTATTATTGTTACTATTATATCAATATATAATATATCACTCATCACTTAGTGACTTGCAAAGAAGCCATTATTTCTAATTAAATACCTCATGAATAGGATAATTGTCTACCAAGTTAGGTCCTAATATTATTGAGTGTCGCTTCCTATGCAGCCAATTTTTCATAAGTAACTTAAAGTAGTAGACACACTGTAGGGCCCTTGTACCGTATGTTTATACTCAGAATCTGTTGAATGTATAGTATTTATAACAGTATATATATATATATATATATATATATATATATATATATATATATATATATACTGTATATGTATAGTATATACATAATAATTATAACGTTATATACATATTTGTAACTGGAGCTATTTATTCTCTTTCTTTCCCAGCTTTTGTTAGGGTTGTTTCAGAATTAAACTGATAATGTAAATATGCAAATAATGTTGTTAATTGTGAATGTGGTTAGTTATGTTAATATTATACCATCATAAGTACCTCTACGTCTAAAAGGATAATCAACTCCTCTAAATATCTTCACACTTTATTCACACTTTTGAATTACAATTTACAATAATTTTATGATCTTTATCAATGAATGATAATAATGCAATGATTCTTTAAAGAGATATTTTCAATTAAGTTTTTTGTTTACCCACTTTTCCCTCATGTTTAGCCTCAATAGTTTTGACATTTTAAGTCGTTCGCCCAATTTGTTTAGCGAATTGAGGACTTTTTCCCGAGTTCTGTCAATGTTAAGGGGGCCCACCTTGTTCTTATCTCTCTCTCTCTCTCTCTCTCTGGGTTGTATTCATTCGGCCCCATTCAGCCTACTGTTTTAAGACGTTTATCCCCATCCAGGTGTCGATGTATTCCTGGCGAGCGGTAGCGAGCCAGCATATTTTAAATGTTTTTGACAGCAGGCTAAATGTGTACAGTTACTGGCGAGCGATAAGAAGAAATCGACACCTGGATGGGGATAGACGTCTTAAACACAGTAGGCTGAATGAGGCCGAATGGATACAAGCCATTTTATGACGTTCAGCCAATTAGTTTATAGCGAATTTAGGACTTTTCCCCGATTTCTGTCAATTTATAAAGGAGCCAATAAAGGTCTTAAAATCTCCAAACTAATGGGCCGAACGTCTTAAAAACTCAATACTAATGGGGCTAAACATGAGGGAAAAGGGAGGCCAGAAAAGCTAACCATCCCCCCTTAAGCCAATTTGAACTATCACAGATCCGTCTTAAACTGCACAAAATCGTCTACAAAGTGGTAGAATTGAATAAAGCAGACGTCGCCGGAACAGAAAGGGTTAAGGCTTATTGGGTGTTTTGGCCTCGGCGGCCCTTATTTTAGCCTGAAACAACAATATAATAATAATAATAATAATAATAATAATAATGCTAATACTACTACTACTAATAATAATGATACTACTACTACTACTACTACTACTACTAATAATAATAGTAATAATAATGCTAATAGTAATAATAATGCTAAAAATAATAATGATGATAATAATGCAAAATAATGATAATTAATAAAACAAAAATAATAATAATATAAATAAAGTTGACGTGCCGTTTTGCACAAAATCAAAACAGCATACCCAACTCTGCGATGGGTTACCATCATCACTAGTATTACCATCATCACTAATACTATCACCATCATCACTAATACTATCACCATAACTACTACTACTGTCACCATCATCACTACTACTGTCACCATCATTACTACTGCTGTCACCATCATCAGTACTACTGTCACCATCATTACTACTACTGTCACCATCATCACTAATCCCCCTTGCCACATGACTCGTTGCCGCCGTTTGGGGGCTTCCGGGCTTGTAGGTGGAGCGGCCAAGGTTCTTGGCCGCTCTCCCTATCACCTCCAACTAATTTTGTCATGTCCTTTTCTTTCTCCTCCTTTCTAGTTTTCGTTTTTCCCTCTTCCGCTTTCTCCTGGGGCTGCCATCAGAGGCCGGTCTCCCACCCTTGAACTTTTGTGGTCCCGTCCCTCCCTTCCCTTCCGGTTGACTTCCCTGTTTGCTTCCTTCCTTTCTCTTTAACTGCTTCGGAGGTTCTAGTTTCCTTAGGGCTTCGCCTTGGTGTCTCTGATCACTGCTGAGTTGGCAGAGTCCACCTGGCGACAGGTGCTGCCGGCCAGGGCTCGCAAGGCTCGTTGCTGGAGGATAGGCACTATAGGGTTGCTTTGGGGTTTCTGACTCTCTTCTCTCTTCCCAGTGAGTGTGTCAGGTGACTATGCCGGCCCCGTTCTCCGTGGGACAAAGCTGCAGGACAAATGCCCGGGTTGTACAAGGTCCCTAGCTCAAAGCCGAGACCTGTCCCATCTCAATTGGCCGCATTCTGGGTTTCGTGGCCCTGCGGAGGTCTTTCTCCCTTTCGTTGCCAGGGGCACCTGGTAACCGCAGTATCTTCTTCCATGCTTTACCCCCTTTTCTCTTGCTATGGTGACGACTTATGCTTTTTTCCCTGTTCTTCCCTGTTTATGGCTTCTGCTTTAGTGGTTCCGGTGAGTGAGCCCCTTGTGGCATGCAGCCTGCCACTTGGGGGTCTGTTGTCTGGCTGTCAGTCCGGTTCACCGCGGGAGCACGGTGAGTCGGGGATGGTTTTGGGTGCTCTCGACCGGCCCGCTGAACTATCCCTCGGTCGTCGCTCGTCCCTCTCGTCCATTACCGTTCCGAATCCTTCTACTACCCTTCCGTCTTCGTCACGTCTTTCTCCACCCTCCACTACCCAGGATTTCATCTCCTCTCCTGTAGTTATTTCTGCGTCTTTCTCTTCTTCCTCTTCTCCCTCTAGTCATGTCACCCTCGACCCTTTTCTGCCCTCCCTCCCTCGTTCTCTTTCCTCTTCTTCTCCAGTTTCGTCCTCTTCTCGTCCTCGCTCCTCGGTCCTCCCTATGTCCTCTCTCTTTGCACCTCCTTCCTTTACTAAGTTTTTCTCCGTCCCTGCTTCTGCGCCTCTAGCCGGTGATGACCTCCTCTTCCACCTGCGTCTCCTTCAACAGGTGGGAAAGGACGTCACCTTCCACTCCCGCCATGATGCCTCCCGTCTTGTTACCGTCCAAAACGAACTTCAGGCTACTGCTATGTCCTCTTTCGTCGATTGTTCTGGCACCCCCATCCCGGCTCAAAAAGATCAACGACTCAACTCCTGTACAGGGACTGTCCTGATCCCCGCTTCCATCCGTCTCGGGGGTCGTCCTTTCGCGGATTGCGCCGACCTCGTCAAGGACATCGTTGTCGCTCAAGACCACAAGGTGGTTAGTGTGGTATGCTACACTATCCCTCCTCGCGACCTTCGCCGCCATCCCGCTAACATTGCCAAGATCTCTTTTGATGGACTTTCCCTTCCTGCCCATGTTATTGTCGGTGGTACTCGCCTCCCCGTGACTGCGTCTCTTCCCCGTCCACTCCAGTGTCGCAGCTGCTGGCGTTTCGGCCACCCGGCTAAGTTCTGCCGTACAGCCGCTGAGAGCCCACTCTGCCCGCGCTGTGCGCTGTCCGGACATGCCGTTGGCGAATGTCAGTCAACGTCCCAGTTCTGCCTTAATTGCCGCGGGTCTCATTCGGCCGACTCTAAGCTTTGCCCCGTTCATCTGTTCGAGTCTGAGGTTGCTGTCCTCAAAGCGAGACATGGCCTTACGCTCACCGCAGCCCGCCAAGAGGCTCGTCGCTTGGGCTTCACCCCTCAGTCATTTTCCAAGACTCTGTCTCCTCCCTCCTCTTCTTTGCCTCCCTCTACCACGCCCCCCCCTTTTTCTGGTTCCTCGGTTCCTTCCACCGCCTCCGCTCCCTCCGTCCCCCCGGTCGCACCAGTTTCGTCATCTGCCTCCCTTCCTTCTCCCGGATTTTCTCCTTCCTCCTCTTCAGTCTCCTCCGTTCGTCCTTCCGTCTCTTCCTTTTCTGTCCCTTTGTCTAACACTTTCTCTGTTCTCAGTCCTTCTCCTACTTCTGCCCCTTCATCTTGCTCTCTTCCTTGTTCCTCCTCTTCTAGTCTCCCTCAACGCTCTCACCGTTCCAAGCCTCCCCCCCGTTCTCCGTCATCTTCCTCTTCTAGTCGCCCCAAATCTCCTACTCGCTCTAAACTTCCCTTTTCCTCTACCAAACGGGCTCCTGTGCTCCGTTCTTCCTCGCCCGTTTCCTCTTTTAAACGTAAGGGTGGTCTCCGTGATGTGCGGTGCTCAAGACCCTGCGAGAAGAAGAAGAAGTCGCCTCCTTCTCCTTCTGTTTCCCTTTCTCCTCTCTCCGTCCAGTCTCCTCCTCCTCCCGTCACTGCATCCCTAGATTTCTCCTACGAAACCCTACCTCAGATTGATGAATTTATCCGTTCTTCCCACCCACCACCTTCTACTGTTCACGCCAAAGTTCATCCTACCCCCTCTTCTCTCCCCCCTACCCCTCTCCCGCCTTCCCCTGCCCCATCCTCTTCCTCCACTCCCCCTTCTGGCCCTCCTCCTCTTCCTCCTCCTGACCCTCCCCCTCTTCCTTCTCCTGCCCTTACCCACTCCTTCTCTTCCCACCCGCCGTCCGTCCTTCCTACCTCTTCCGGCCCTCCTCCTTCCTCTCCTCTTTCTCTGTTAGACCTCCCTATGCCCCCGGTTTCCAGTCTTCCCCTTCAACGTCTTCTCCAATTCCTGCTATTATTTCCCATTGTTAGCCTCTCTTGGCTATATTTTCCACCCACGGTGTTAACTGTATTTTGTAAATATGTTGTATATAGTGTACGTCTTTTCTTCCCTCTTGTACTCGTCTTCTTTTTAATCTTTTTTGTCTTTTTAATGTCCATTTTACAATGGAACATTCGTAGTTTTGCAGCACATCGTGTTGATCTTCGTTACCTTATCTCTAGGTTTAGCCCACTTGTTATTAGTTTACAAGAATCGCGTTTATCTAATGCCCCCTCCCCAATACCTTTTACTCCTATATAGGTTCTCCCCAATCCCAGTATGCTACTTGCCTCCTCGTACATCTTGATGTCCCAGTGTCTCCGTTAACTATCCGTACCTCTCTTAAATGCACGCTTGCCAGAGTGTTCCTTTCACGCTGGCTTACAGTAGTTTCCATATACCTTTCCCCCTCGATCCCGATCGATGTTCCAGAATTAAACAGGATCCTTTCTCTATTACCTCCACCTTTCCTCCTTTTAGGGGATTTTAATTGCAGGCATTCCCTGTGGGGTGACTCTACCGTTAATACACGAGGTCGTTCCCTTGAGGCTCTGATTCGTACACACGATTTATTTCTTTTAAACACTGGTTCCTCTACGCATTTTGATAGCGGCACCCGTACCTTTTCATGTATTGACTTGTCTCTGTGTTCCCCTACACTATCCTTGGATTTTACTTGGAAGGTCTTTAATGATTACTGTGCGACTGACCACTTCCCGATTGTCCTCTCCCCTACGTCTTACTCCCCAGTGCCGTGCCCTCCCCGTTGGTGTTTCGATCGTGCCGACTGGACATCTTTCGCTGATCTCGCCGTTCCGTCTAATCCGACCCCTGCTTTCCCGGACCCTGATGCCATGCTTACCAGTTTCCTGATGTTTGTGCTCCATGCTGCCTATACTTGTATTCCACGCACCACTCGGAGTATGTCTTCTAAGTGTGTACCGTGGTGGACTGCTCAGTGCACTTCGGCTTTACGCAATAAAAGAGCCAAGTGGAAGAGTTTCCGTCGGAAAAAAGGCTCTCCATATGAGCGGGATGCGTATACTCTTTTCAAACAGGCTAATGCCGTCTTCCGTCGTACAATCCGCTCTGCTAAAAAATCTAGCTGGATGTCGTATGCCTCTACTATCAACGCAGATACACCTGTTCCGCAAGTCTGGGCTCGCGTCAAGAAGATTGCAGGGAAACATGCGCCTACGCCGGCCCCAGTCCTCCATACCAACACTGGCATTGTGGGCGATCCGTCTCTGGTGGCCAATATGTTGGGACAACATTTCAGTGATGTTAGCACTGGCTCCCATCTCCCGCCCTCCTTCCAGATGCATAAACGCCGTTCTGAACTTAGGCGACTTGACTTCGCCTTATCATCTGATCAGTTTTTCAATGCCCCCTTCTCCCGGGCTGAGCTTGAGTCTAGCCTGGGAGCCTGTAAGGATACATGTGAAGGCCCTGACGGTGTCCATTACTTGATGCTGAAGCACTTATCTCCACCTGCGCTTGGCAGGAGGCATCCTGTCACCTTTTCAATATGGCTTTCGCATGGGCCGTAGTACTTTGGACCCATTATTGAGATTGGCGACTTCTATCCGCGATGCCTTTTCGGACACTAAGTCGGTTTTAGCTGTATTCTTCGATCTTGAAAAAGCGTATGATACTGCCTGGAAATACAACATCCTTCGTACCCTTTTACGTTCTGGTGTGTCTGGCAACATGGCGGTATTCTTGAAGAACTTTCTCCGTGATCGTACTTTCCGAGTCAAGCTTCAGAATACATTCTCATGAACATACCCCCAACACGACGGTGTCCCGCAGGGTTGTGTTCTTAGTACCATCCTTTTTATCCTAGCTATTAATGGTATTATTTCTTCCCTCCCTCTTGGTGTCCGTGCTTCTTTGTATGTGGACGACTTCGCTATTTACGCTGTGGGTTTGGATATCGCTGCCCTACAAAATCTCATGCAGAAGGCCATTGATGCAGCTGCGCAGTGGGCTACGGCCCATGGTTTTCGGTTTTCGCCCTCGAAATCTTGTGCCGTCATCTTCACAAAACGCCATACAGTCCCGCATCCTGTTCTTACGTTGTATAACCGCCCTCTGCCTTACAGGTCCTCAGCTCCATTCTTCGGTCTCATTTTCGATACTCGGTTGACATGGTACCCGCACATTACTTCGTTACTGACCTCCACCACCCGACGGCTTCAACTCTTACAAACCCTTAGCCACTTGTCTTGAGATGCGGACCGGACGACTCTTCTGCGCCTCCATACAACGCTTATTCTCTCCAAGATCGATTATGGCTGCCAGGTATATGCCTCCGCTGCGCGTACAAACCTTAAGCGCCTAGACTCCCTTCACCATCACGGTCTGCGCTTGTCGCTAGGGGCTTTTCGCTCTACTCCGGTTATTAGCCTTTATGCTGAATCAGGTGTCCCACCGCTATCATCCAGGCGGGATAAACTGACCCTTCGATGTCATCTTCGCCTTCTGCAACACAGTTCGGCTGGTTTTCCTCCCACGGCTTCCGGCTTAGCCCCATCAGTGTCTGCTACTTCGTTCCCCGGTCGGGTCTCTGCTTTACTAGCCTCCTTCTCTTTTCCCATTCCATCGGTGCTACCCCTCCGACAGTCGGAGTTCCCCCCATGGCTCCTCCCTCGCCCTACCGTTTGTACAGCTGCCCTCCCCCCCTTTAAGGCCTCTTCAACCCCACAGTTGCTTTATGCTCAGTTTACGGAACATATGCTACGCCACTCTTCAGCCGTTCCAGTGTACACTGATGGTTCCAAGACCTCCGCCGGTACAGGGTTTGCGGTTGTGTTCCCGGACCGGACCTTCCAACGTCACATCCAATCATGTGCTAGTGTCTTTACGGCCGAGTTATTTGCTATTTTATTTGCCCTACGTACTATTTTTTGTTCACACCTGCATACCTTTGTAATTTTTAGTGACTCCCTTAGTGCTCTTCAGAGTATTCAGTCTCTTCCCGCTGTTAACCCCTTAGTGCTGGAGATTCAAGAATGGTTGTTCCGCATCGCTACTAAATTGAAGTCCCTGTCTTTCTGTTGGGTCCCGAGTCATGTTGGAGTGCCTGGCAATGAGCGGGTTGATTTTTTCGCCCGCTCTGCTATTACCTCTCACCGACTTGTGCCACGACGTATTCCTGCATCTGATTACTTCCCGCGTGTTACTCAATTACTACGTCAGCGCTGGCAGGACGAATGGACCTCCATGAGGGTGTCTGATGTCAAACTGCGTTCTGTCAAACCTTCCGTCCTACCTTGGAAGTCTTCCTCTCATCGCAATCGTCGATGGGAGACCGCTCTAGCCCGTCTTCGGCTCGGCCACACCAGGCTCACGCATGGTCATTTGATGTCCTGTGATGTCCCCACGCTCTGTCCTTGCTGCCATATTCCAGTGTCTGTCCAGCATCTCCTGATCGACTGTCCGCGTTTCTCCAATGCCCGACGGCAGGCATTCCCCTTCATATCCTCCCTTAACCCGGGAGCTGCGGGGAGACTCTTAAGAGTTCCCCCGGCGCACTGCGGGGAGGCTCTTAAGAGTCAGAGAAAACAAAAATCAACTTTTGACATCGAAAAAAAAAAAAAAATTTATATTTTTTTTTTTTATTTTTTTTATTTTTTTTGGCCCCTGGGCCATGCAAAATCTCAGTCCTCTACCTCCCCTCCTTCCCCACTTTCCTCCTCTCCTTCAGTTATCACCTATTTTCCCTGTTATTCCCTTATTCTGAGGTATATTTTCGTGCTAACATTAGAAATCCGATTGGAGGGTGTGGTCATCACTGATAGCAAGCGAGTGCAAGAGAGAGAGAGAGAGTATCGATCGACTGTGTCTCAGTGGCCTTGGGGGAAATTGGCGGGAAAGCAGATTGCCTCACCCATACATTATACAACTCGCGGGCTATATCTCCGATTTTGACCATCCAAACGCTGTTTTCACTCGTTTTATTGTTGTTTCAGGTTAATACCTTTATAATCAACCCATAATAGGCGCATATGGATAAGTATTAATGCTATTAATGGCACAATGAATATTTTAGTGACGGAAACACCTCAAATACGTCAGCACAGGGGGACGTTTCCAATTACCCCCATGCGCACTTCAGAGGTTAATCGCCCCCTTGTCTTAGCCGATATGCTCGGAGAGTCCCCCACTTTCTCCCTCCCACGTCTTATGCGGTTTCTCCTCCATACCCGTCTCCTTCCGCTTCATTAATTAGTGTTTCCTAGTTTTCTTCTCCTCTACTCCGTAGTGCGCCCAGCCCCACAACACCTCCGGTGTTTTTTTTTTTTTCCACAAAGTTTCTTTTGGTGCCACATAGTCTTTTTAGGCTTGGTGCGAATCCCTATTTTAATAATAATAATCATCACTACTACTGTCACCATCATTACTACTGCTGTCACTATCATTACTACTGCTGTCACCATCATCACTACTACTGTCACCATCATCACTACTACTGTCACCATCGTCACTACCATCATCTTCACTACTGTCATCATCACTACAACTATCACCCTAATCATTACTACTATCACCATGCTCGTACAATCATTATTACTACTGTCACCATCATCATTACTACTATGACCATCATCACTACTACTGTCACCATCATCACTACTACTGTCACCATCAGCACTACTACTGTCACCATCATCACTACTACAGTCACCATCATAACTACTACTACTATGACCATCATCACTACTAGTCACCATTATCACTACTACTGTCACCATCATAACTACTACTTTCACCATCATCACTACTACTGCTATGACCATCATCATTACTACTGTCACCATCATCACTACTACTGTCACCATCATCACTACTACTACTACTATGACCATCATCACTACTACTACTACTATGACCATCATCACTACTACTACTACTATGACCATCATCACTACTACTACTACTATGACCATCATCACTACTACTGGCACCATCATCACTACTACTATGACCATCATCACTACTACTGGCACCATCATCACTACTACTACTACTATGACCATCATCACTACTACTGGCACCTTCATCACTACTACTACTACTATGACCATCATCACTACTACTTGTAGGAAAGGTTTTTAGTTTGCTCCCTAGACCTCCATCAAGCTTAAAAATAACAAAATTAATACAAAACAATAGACCCCCCTTCGAGATAAATGTGTACATTTTTCGGTAAACAAATGTCACGGCCGAAAGCCAGTTCCTCCTATTTTTTAAGAAGTTCGCCCTATTAGTTTGTCGATTTTCCGATAATTTGTTCCATTGTGTTATCAATATCAAGACCTTTCGTGCCATTTAGGTGTGGATTTATTATTGGCGAGCTCTATCGAGCTTGTAATTTTGGAGGAACCAGCTTCCGCCGGAACAATTTTCTACCAAAAAATGTACACATTTATCTTGAGGATAATTTATTAAGCTTGATGGAGGTCTAAGGAGGAAACTAAAACAATAATACATAATTGTATGAATAATATACAGTATATAGGCTACTGTATGTATGTATGTATGTACTGTATATACTCAGGCATATACCCCATAGCTGGGGGTGGCCGACTCGGGACAGAGCCCGAACAGAAACAACAAAACATTTGTTTTAGCATAACTATAAATTACATATATTACACAAATTACATAAATAAACAAATAAATAAACCCAACCTCCTAAACCCCTTCTGTAGCGGCGACGTCTTTTTAACTATATTAGATGATTATATTCTGTTTAAAAAGGGCCTCCAGCAATTAACAGACTTCGACCTATTTCACGTAACCCTTTGGACAACCACAGATCCTTCTTAAGCTGCACAACATCGTCTAAATATCGCCAGCATATAATAAAAAAGACCTCGCCGGTCCAGTAGGGGTTAAGGGGGGTTACCTGTTTTTTTATCTCCTTTTCTGTCTTTCTCTGGTTTGTATCCATTCGGCTCCATTCAGCCGACTATTTTAAGACGTTTATCCCCATCCAGGTGCATGTCGATTTATTCCTGGCGAGCGCTACCGAGCCAGCATTGTATGAAAAAATCCGGCTTCGCCGGACACATTTTTCTATCGAAAAATGTACAACTTTAGTCTGCTGTTAAAAACATTGAAAATAAAAATAAATCAACACCTGGATGGGGATAAACAACTTAAAACAGTAGGCTGAATGGGGCCGAATGGAGACAAGCCAGAGACAGAGGGAGAGAGAAAACAAAAACGAGGTGGGGAAATACTGTATACCTACCATTTCTTGTCTATAGAAGGGGGCGATTTTCCCTTTGCGCGGCCCGTTGACTATCCTCTTGGTCCTCAAGTTAACGTATTCAGAGGTCGACTCCAGCTTCTTCTTGTTTGCTTTCCCCTGGTTCGAAGGCGCGTTCGCTTTCATGTTCTGTAGTTCAAGCCGTTTTGAGTTAGTTGCCTTTTATAGACTTGGTTTAGATCAAGCTATTTCATCACTTGCTAGTATATAATAATATATTTTGTTTTAGGATATAAGGAAGTTGGAGCTGTACATATTAAAACTTAAGGGGCTAGTGGCTGTATTTTTGTTTTGTTTGTGTGTGTTTTTTTTTTTTTTTTGGTCTATTAATTCATTTATTGGTGTATTTTTAGTTTCCTCGCTGGACCTCCATCAAGAGTAGAAAAACAAAAAACCTAGAGCCCCTTTCAAGATAAATTTGTAAATTTTTCGGTAGAAAAATGTCCCGGCCGAAGGCCGGTTCCTCTTAAATATACAGGCTCGCGATCCAAGAACAAAATCGACACTTAAAATAGCACGAAAGGTCTAAAAATTGACAATGATATGGGGTGAAAGGTGTTAAAATCGCCAAACTAATGGGCCGAACGTCTTAAAATGTCAAAACTAATAGGCTAAACACGAGGGAGAAAAGGGACCAGAAAAACGGCCCAAGTCCCCTTAACCCTTTCAAGATTATGACGCAGTTTGGTAGTTTGTTCTGGCTATCATTGGACGATTATATACAGCTTAGGAAGGATCTGTGGGAATAATAAGGGTAAAGACTGTCTCAATTAACCCTCTGACTTCCATATACCCTTCCTAATCTGAATATAATCGTCTAATGGTAGCCAGAAAAGAAGTGCGCCCTCGGATCTTGAACAGGTTAATAGAAATTCAACAATAATGCGAGCTTACGAGGGTTAAAAAGTTAGGTACATTTGGTATTGTGTATTTTGACCGGTAATTCTGCTAAATATCGTTACGAGTTTCAGGCTATATAAGGAAGTTGATTCTGTAGCCATCGATATTTAGTAGAATTACCAGTTATAATACAGCTGTAGTACAATAGCGCTAATAAGTCATGTCCCAGCTGTCATTACGTTTGGCTGGCTCTGTGCTGTATTAATGTCTGTCAGATGTTGAATAGGGTGGGTAAGTGTAGGAACATATTTGTATATTTCACTAGATATGACGAAATGAAGCTTAGATATTACTGTTTCCAATTTTTGATCAAAACATACTTGGTGCCGAGCATCACTTATTAGCGCGACTGTACATTAATCAATATATAAAACCAAATTCAGCATACTTTCTCTCCATAACAAGCGTATACATTACAGTATTGTTATAGTATTTCTGTTTTTAACCGTCTTGGTGGTGTAACGGTTAAGAACATAAGAACATAAGAAAATGGGAGTCTGCAGAAAGCCGATTGGCCTAAGCAAGGCAGATCCCTGTCCCACACAACCCCAATTACAAAGCCCAATTATAGGCTCAACACTCTAATACCCTGAGGATCATCTTACCAAACCGGTTAGAGATTAACGCAGGATTACGGGGGTCTGCAGAGCGCTGATTGGCCCAACCCGGCTGATCCCCCTTCACACCCAACCCTTCTCGTCCATATGCTTATCCAATTTTTTCTTAAAGCTCCCTATCGTTCTTGATCCCACTATATCACTTGGTAGCCTATTCCACCCATCTACAACTCTGTTACCAAACCAATATTTGCCTATATCTTTTCTGAAACGAAATTTATCTAATTTGAAACCATTGGTACGAGTTCTTTCGCTATCACTGAGCTTAGTACATTTGTCATGTCCCCTTTGTTAATCCCACTAACCCACTTGAACACCTCTATCATATCCCCTCTAACTCTGCGTCTCTCTAACGAATGTAAACCTAATTTCTTCAACCTTTCTTCATACGGAAAATTTCTAATATTATGGATCATTTTTGTCATTCTACGCTGAATTCTCTCCAATGAATCTATGTCCATTCTGTAATAAGGACACCAAAATTGGACAGCATAATCCATATGGGGTCTCACTAATGACAAGTAAAGTTTTAAGATAACATCAGCAGTTCTGTTACTCACACTCCTAGAGATGAACCCGAGAATCCTGTTTGCCTTATTACGAACGCTTATACACTGTTTTCTAGGCTTCAAATCATTGCTAACAAACACACCTAGATCTTTCTCGCAGTCTGAATTTTCTAATTCTAAATTAGCTAGTTTATATTTAACATTTGTTTGCATCTTCCCTATCTTTAATACCTTGCATTTGTCAATGTTAAACTTCATCTGCCAATTTACTGACCATTCATGTAAGGTATCTAGATCCCTTTGGAGGCACTCTATATCGCTATCTGAATCAATTGATCTCCCCATTTTAGTATCGTCTGCGAATTTACTTATCCTACTAGTTATACCTAAATCTAGGTCATTTATGTATATAAGAAACAACAGGGGACCTAATACCGATCCCTGGGGGACACCACTTTTGACTGCTCCCCACTCTGACTTGGTACCATTTATGCTGACTCTCTGTTTCCTACCAATTAGCCATGACCTAATCCATCCCAACAACGACCCTCCTATTCCATGTGCCTCAACCTTTCTCATCAATCTCTCATGAGGGACTCTGTCGAAAGCTTTACTGAAATCTAAATATATAATATCATATGACTTGTCACTATCTACTGCTTCATATACCTCTGAGAAAAAGCTAAGCAAATTAGTAAGGCACGAACGTCCCTGAGTGAATCCATGCTGAGAAGAATTTATTAAGTTAAATTTTACTAAGTGGCTTCTAATTTTCCTAGCAATAATAGACTCTAGCAACTTTCCTATGATTGATGTGAGACTAATGGGACGGTAATTGGATGCTATCGATTTATCACCTTTTTTGAAGATCGGAACTACATTTGCAAGCTTCCAAGCTTCTGGAACTAAACCTGTTTCTAATGACTTGTTAAATATAAATGCTAATGGACTACTTAACTCATCTCTGCATTCTTTTAATACTCTAGCATATACCTCGTCAGGACCAGGCGATTTTTGAGGTTTCAGTCTGTCAATTTCCTTAAGCACATCATTTCTACTTATACTAACTGTACTTAACATATTTTCTATACTATCACTATATACCATATTGACTTCTGGAATCTGTGCCAAATTTTCATTAGTGAAAACGGAAAGAAACTGACTATTTAATGTACTGCACATTTCTAAATCATTTTCTGTTATTTCTCCTATTGAAGTTTTTAGGGGGCCTATTACATCTCTAACTTTAGATTTATATAGTTGGTAAAAAGCTTTAGGGTTATTTTTTGAGTCGCTGGCTATCCTTATTTCATAATTTCTTTTTGCTTTCCTGATTTCCTTTTTGACCTGTCTTGATAGAGTCTGATAGTATATATGTAAATGATTTTCACCTTTCTTTATTTTTCGATATATTCCTTTCTTTTTTCCTATAAGATCTATTAGCTTATTAGTCATCCATTTTGGTTGGTTCTGCGTCGATCTAAATCTTCTTTTAGGGATACTATTATTTTGAGCATTGTGGAGTGAAGCAATAAACTGGTTATATGTAGGTGGCAAGTTTAACTCTGGCATATCCTGACTTAATCGCTTAACAATAGGGTCCACCCTTAAGTCTCTTCTTAGCCCACCATAATCGGCTTTTCTGAAATCTGGGATAAGTGTCGTATTCTCTTTAGCATTCCCTGTCCATTGTATATTAAAATAAATAGATTTATGATCGCTATTTCCTAGGTGGTCACCAATCTGTACATTATTTATCATATGTTCATTGTTACTGAAAACTAAATCAAGAATATTAATACCTCTAGTCGGCGTATCTATGAATTGAAATAAAAAACTATCTTGTACTACCTCTATAAACTCTTCTGAATCGGAGTCGCCTATTTGGTGCTGCCAATCAATGTTCGGAAAATTAAAATCCCCCATAATGCACACATTGCTAAACCTTGATGCTATTTTAATTTCCTCCCATAACGATTTTCCGCCATTTCTACTCATATTAGGCGGTCTATATATAACTCCAATAACTATGGTCTCACTACCTTCGTTAACCTCTACCCAAACACTTTCATTATCATTATTTAGTCTAATACCTGATTTAATACAGCTTTTTAATGTACTCCTGACAAACACTGCTATACCCCCGCCCCTCCTACTTGTTCGGTCATATTTAAACAAACTATATCCTGGAATATCAAATTCTGCTAAAAAATGCCTAGATTCTGTATTAATCCACGTTTCAGTTAGCGCTATTATGTCTATATTTTCTGTGCTAACGAGTGCTCTAAGTTCGTTCATTTTGTTACATAAACTCCTACAATTTGTATAATATACCCTCAACCTATTACTTTTATTTGCAACTAATTTTCTATTGTGTTTAGCTAACTTATTATTTCCTGTTGAACTACTAGCTCTAGACGGAAATTCTACTCTATCAGTATTCTCATCTTTACTATCAGTTACATGTGTAGTGTTATCGATACTACTATTACACATCACTATATCCGCACTATCTTGACTGATTATTTCTATTTTACTCACTGGTTTGTCACATGAAGTACCTGCTCCATATGGAGACAGTATTTTACTTACACACCCAGGTTTTTTTAACGAAACCCCGCAACAATCTTGTCGAGTGAGTTGGCCAAGGTCGAAACTCCTAGTCGAGAGAGATGTACTCCATCCTGGGCATACAGTTCATCCTTACCATAAAAGAGGGACCAGTTATCCAGGAATGGAATAGTATTTGCCTTACAATACTTCTCCAGCCGGCTATTTACACCAATAGCCCTGGAGGACCATTCCTTCCTTACCCCTCTTCTAGGCAGGATACTGTTTACCACAGGAACTCCACCTTTTTCCTTGATCCTCTCCAACATTTCCTGATACTTGGAAAGCAACTCCTCAGTCCTGCATCTCCATATGTCGTTGCTCCCTGCGTTGAGGAAGATGATGGGGTCCTCCCCACTCACTTCCATGACAGCATCTATCTTCTCAGCCACCCTCCCGACTCCGGCACCAGGCACGCAGACAACTTTACCAACCTGAGTGTTTGTTGCCCTGCCAAGGTATCTAACCAATGAATTACCGACAATGAAAACAGACTTAGCTTTTTCCTTTTGTCGGCGTGTAGCAGCAGTTGTTGCAGCAACAGCAGCAGACTTCCCCCCCTCCCCTCTCACTGCCTCGATGATCGCCACTTCATCGCCATCACTCTCATCAGCCAAGGTGCTGAAGTTGTTGTGGGTCTTGACTGGCTGCCTTTTCAGCTTGCAGGCCGTTGCACTAGTTGACACCACTTTCCAAGGGGCTTCACGATCCCTGGGAACACTTCCGGTAGCCTCACACTTCTTCTCCGCCATAGCTAGTCTCAAGGCCAAATTTTCATCTTTGAGACACTGAATCTCCTGCTCCACACTCTCCAGTCTCTCTTGCAAAGCAAGACAAAGCTGGAGAGTATGGGAGGAGACAGCAGACTCATCAACAACAGCCATCACTATGAAAGTTCACTAGGACCTCACTAAGGGTAAACAGGTTCACTAGCGGTCACTGGGGACGTCCGCACAGGTCAGGGGTCAGAGAGCACACTTAAGGTGTCTAAAAATCTGTGTGTGATAACCCGGGTTCGAATCCTGGTGGATCACATAATTATATGCTTTCATTAATTTCATTGGAGGTGTTTGGTGTTGTGGTGAAATTAATAGAAAATAGTTTATGGTTTGATGGTGTAATGGTTAGAGTGCTTAAAATCTGCATGTGGTAACCCAGGTTCGAATCCCGGTGGATCACATGTTTTCATTAGTTTCTCTGGGAGGTGTTTGGTGTTGGAGTGTAATTAATAAAATAGATTATAGCGATGTTTACGGCTCCAACTTCCTTATAGCCTGACAACCGCAAGTGTTCAATTAGGCTAGGTTTATTATGGTCTATTTTATATTAAAGGGGGAGGGGCGTATTTATTGGCTCATTTATGTATCTTTTTATAATTTTTTAGTTTCCTCACTAGACCACCATCAAAAGGTTAAAAAAAAAAAAAAAAAAATCCACACATACTGTACACCCCCAAGACCCTCCTTCAAGATAGATTTGTACATTTTTCGATAGAAACATGTCCTGGCCGAAGGCCGGTTCCCATTAACCCTTCCTGTACCAGCGGCGTTTGTTATACTTTATTCTGGCTATATTTAAACGATTTTATGCAGCTTAGGAAGGATCTGTGGAAGTTGTTGTTGTTGTTGTTTTTCCCCAAGCTGCCTGGCCGAACAGCCCCAAGGCCCCGAGCAAGGCCAAGGCCATAACCGAGCGCCCCCACAGAACCCTCCCTGCCGACCACAATAAAGCCTGGGTGACCGAAGCCACTCCATGGCGGGGAGCTGAGGAGGGTGCGGAAACGCCCGGGAAACCAAAGCCCCACCCAGGGCCCTGTGCCCCTCAGCAATTATGAAGAGAAAGTTGAGGGGCAAAGGAAAGATGTGACGCTTTGGCTTCCAATCTTGGTAGATTAGGAGGTCAATCCACGCAAGAGACGCCGTCACTTGAGATCTAGAAGTTAAAAGGGTTGATTGAGATAGTTCGGAACCTTATTATTGCTAGAGATTCTTCCTGAACTGAATAACATCGATTAGTAGTATCCAGAATAACATAAAGAGGATGTCGATGGTACAGTGTGGCTTGAATAACAGGCTCGCTATCACTAGCCAGGAAAATATCCACACCTAAATGACACGAAAAGTCTTAATATTTGCAAAATATGGGACAAAAAGTCTTAAAATCGCCAAACTAATGAGCCGAGCTTCATAAAATCTGAAAACTAATGGGGCTAAACATGAGGAAGAAGGGGGACCAGAAAAACGATCCATCTCCCCTTCACCACCATTACGTAATATCCATCGTATTCTGGTTACCATTAGACGATTTTCCTTGGTTAATAATCTACCTCTGTGATGCAAATGGCTAAATACGATCTCAATCAACCCTCTTAAAGGAGCCCACCTCGCTTTTTTCTCTTTCTCTCCCTCTCTCTCTTTGGCTTGTATCCATTCGGCCCCATTTAGCCTACTGTTTTACGACGTTTACCCCCATCCAGGTGACAATATTATCCTGGCGAGCGGTAGCGAGCCAGCATATATATATTTTTGTTTTGACAGTAAGCTAAATTTGTATATTTTTCGATAGAAAAATTTCTCCGGCGAAGCCGGATTTCTCCATACAATGCTGGCTCGCTATCGCTCGCAAGGAAGAAATCGACACCTGGATGGGGATAAACATCTTAAAACAGTTGGCTGAATGGGGCCGAATGGATACAAGCCAGAGAAAGAGAGAAAATGAGAGAAAGATAAAAACAAGTTGGTGACCCCCCTTAATAACATATAGGTCCTTCTTAAACTGCATAAAATCATCTAAGTTTTGCCAGAATCAAAGGTCAAACAGGCGTCATGGTACTGAAGGGGATACATAACGGGGGATATATTTTTTTTCTTTTTCTGAACCCCTTACTCCCTCATGTTTAGCCCCATTAGTTTTGATATTTTAAGACGTTCGCCCCATTAGTTTGACGATTTTATGACCTTTCGCCCCAGATAACCCCAACTGTATTATGCCTGACTCCCACAGATCCTTCTTAAGTTAAATAGAATCTTCTAATACCGAGTAATCAAAAGGGAGGCCATGGCTATTTACCTCCAGCTATATACCCTCTTATTGCTATCCTAATTAACCCCTTGGGGATTATGAAGGGATTTAGCAGTTTATTTTGGCTGTCAATAGACGGTTTAGGAAGGATTTGAGGTTTAGGAAGAATTTGAGGTTTAGGAAGGATTTGAGGTTTAGGAAGGATTTGGGGTTTAGGAAGGACTTGGGGTTTGAAGGATTTGGGGTTTAGGAAGGATTTGGGGTTTTGAAAGGATTTGGGGTTTAGGAAGGATTTGGGGATTAGGAAGGATTTGGGGTTTTGGAAGGATTTGGGGTTTAGGAAGGATTTGGGGTTTTGGAAGGATTTGGGGTTTAGGAAGGATTTGGGGATTAGGAAGGATTTGGGGTTTAGGAAGGATTTGGGGTTTAGGAAGGATTTGGGGATTAGGAAGGATTTGGGGTTTAGGGAGGATTTGGGGTTTAGGAAGGATTTGGGGTTTAGGTAGGATTTGGGGTTTTGGAAGGATTTGGGGATTAGGAAGGATTTGGGGTTTAGGGAGGATTTGGGGTTTAGGAAGGATTTGGGGTTTAGGAAGGATTTGGGGTTTAGGAAGGATTTGGGGTTTAGGAAGGATTTGGGGTTTTGGAAGGATTTGGGGTTTAGGAAGGATTTGGGGATTAGTAAGGATTGGGTTAGGGAGGATTTGGGGTTTAGGAAGGATTTGGGGTTTTGGAAGGATTTGGGGTTTAGGAAGGATTTGGGGATTAGGAAGGATTTGGGGTTTAGGGAGGATTTGGGGTTTAGGAAGGATTTGAGGTTTAGGAAGGATTTGGGGTTTAGGAAGGATTTGGGGTTTAGGAAGGATTTGGGGTTTAGGAAGGATTTGGGGTTTAGGAAGGATTTCTAGATATTTAAAGGGTCAAAACCAACTGAATTATGCCTCTGACTTCCAAAGGTCCTTCCTAAGCTGAATCAAAACTTCTAATGATATTTAAAATTGACTGCTAAAAGCTTATGACGCATTTTGACAGTTTAGTAAAGCTATCAATAGACGATTTTATACAGTTTAACAAAGATCTGTGGGGATATATAAGGGGATATATTTGGTTTACATTCGTTAGAGAGACGCAGAGTTAGAGGGGATATGATAGAGGTGTTCAAGTGGGTTAGTGGGATTAACAAAGGGGACATGGCAAATGTACTAAAGCTCAGTGATAGCGAAAGAACTCGTACCAATGGTTTCAAATTAGATAAATTTCGTTTCAGAAAAGATATAGGCAAGTATTGGTTTGGTAACAGAGTTGTAGATGGGTGGAATGGACTACCAAGTGCTATAGTGGGATCTAAAACTGTAGGGAGCTTTAAGATAAAATTGGATAAGCATATGGACGAGAAGGGTTGGGTGTGAAGGGGATCAGCCGGGTTGGGCCAATCAGCGCTCTGCAGACCCCCATAATCCTGCGTTAATCTCTAACCGTTTTGGTAAGATGATCCTCAGGGTATTAGAGTGTGAAGCCTATAATTGGGCTTTGTAATTGAATGGGGGTTGTGTGGGACAGGGATCTGCCTTGCTTAGGCCAATCGGCTTTCTGCAGACTCCCATTTTCTTATGTTCTTATGTTCTTATGTAAAGACTATCTCAAACAACCCTCTGAAGTCCATACACCCTGCCTAATCTGAATAAAATCGTCTAATAGTCTAATCGTCTAATACAATCGACCACTACGTCCTTCTTAAACTGCATAAAATCATCTAAGTTTAGCCAGAATCAAAGGTCAAAAAGGCGTCATGGTGCTGAAGGGCTTAAGGGGGGTTAATTTGTTTTTCTGAACCCATTACTCCCTCATGTTTAGCCCCATTAGTTTTGATATTTTAAGACATTCACCCCATTAGTTTGACGATTTTATGACCTTTCGCCCCATTACTGTCAATTTTAAAACTTTCGTGCCATTTAGGTGTCGATTTTTTCCTGGCGAGCAATAGCGAGCCTGTACTTTACAAAGTACAGAAAATGAGAAGTACCTGGAGAGAGTCTCGGTTTCAGTCCGAATGAGCTTGTTTTCGGGCATCGGGTGAGGGGCCCTCTCCACATGGTGAAGGGGATGTGGGAGGGCACTGGGCATGTTGTTCTGCGAGATAAGTTGCAACCTCTTGTTCCTGAGCGACAAGAGGAGTTGTTTGCTAGGCTGTGGCAGTCCGTCCGCATGTTTGTTGCTTCTCCAGGCTTGATGTGCGGGGTAGAATCCGACACGGAGGCTGGAGACGGTGCAGGGCTCGAGTTGGTTCCCTGCCGTGTGAATCCTGCTCGACAGCCTGTTGTAAGGGCGGAGCTGGACAGCGTGTGGAGAGGGGGTCTGAGGGATGAGGGATATCGTGAGTGGTCGTTGCCAGTGGCTTTGCAACCTGAGTTTGGTGGCAGAGTCCGTGTGTATGTTGATTGCAAGAGTGTGGAAGCATTATCTCTGACAGACGCCTATCCATTACCCAGAGTTGACGACACCATAGACCGCTTCGGGGCTGCCTCGCTCATCACGAAGGTAGAACTAGTGAAGGGTTATTGGCAGGCCCCGTTGCCGGGAAGAGCGAAGAGAAGTGCCAGTTTTGCGATGAACTGGACAGTTTATCAGTGTCAGGTGTTGTTGTGCTGCCGGAACACAAGTTGGATGTGTGGCATGCTAAGGGCACTGATAATGTTTTGGCTTTGTTTGCAGGAGAACCCTCGCTGTTCAGTCAGTGTCTGTCGTGGGTGGAGGATCCGGGGTAGGCTACCACAGTATGTTGGTATAGCCTCCTGTCTTGGCTCGCGGTGTATTTTTGCGCTGGTGCTTGTTGGCTCGCATGTGTAGCATCAGCGTAGGGTCGCAGGGCAGGAGTTGTTGGCTTTGATTAGACGAAAATTAGGCTACATCTATAGTAGCCACCAAAAACAACATTAAAATAAAGTATGAAAAATTAAATAAAAACTTTCTTTTTAATAATTAATTTTAAGATAATATTGTAGCTGAGTACTGAGTGCAGATGATTTTCTCTCAGTAGGCTGTGCTTCTTAAAGCTCGCTCTGGGAGCACAATGTTATGAATTAATGTATTATGTTTGGGAAGGGTGATAAGATTTTTTTATATATAAAATGTTGTATTTTTTTTTGAGGAGACTGAGCTTGCATTCCATGAGTGGCAGAGTGGCTAGGAGTGGCAGATTCTAGCGACATTCTGCCTGTTCAGATATGGGCTCATGGTTGAGTGTCCCATATCTTGGGGGGGGGTGTGACGCCTCCCGGCGCTAGCAGAATGGTTGCGTGGGGCATTGCAGCTCGCTAGCGCTCCCCAGGATGGGGGGATGGGCTACAGTTGTCCTAGAATGATCTGCTTTATGTTATTAGTGTCGTGTTGCCACAGACAGTCTAGAAATGGTCTTTGTTTTGGTCTGTGACCGCGCCTTGTATTTTATATTCGCTATAATATAAATGTTGCTTGTGTGAGAGGCGAGCGAGAGAGGGTGACGGGGTACACCTGGCAGCGGGGCGAGCTATCACGCGGCCCGCTTGGGCGCTGACGGCGTTGGCGGCCGGGTGGTCAACTAGTCCCTGCTCATCGCGGCCTCGTGTTTTTTTACCAGCTCAGAGCTGGCCTGACACGCGTATCGTCTACATCCTTTGCAATTCTGTCCCCCATACTCGCCACTTTGCATACTATTTCTCTCTCTCGACTTCTCCTTTCTCATTCTCTAATCTTTATTAAACTCAACATCCCTTCTGGTTTCAGCATAGACGTTCACCGTCGGCCAGTCGTATTGTACGCGAAGCTCTCAGATATTTCTATGTATTAGGCTTTAATGAGGTTTGGAGAGACGGACTTTTCCGTGTGTGTCCTCTCTCGGGAAGGTTGTAGACCGGTATATGTCTCCCTGGCAGGGTGTTGAGTGATTCTGCTTAGTTATTTAAAGCTAGACTAGGGGTAAGGTTACTGTGTCGTTGTCTCCGATGTGTGCAGTGTTAGCTAAGCCCTGCACGACATTGACAGGTACTGTGGGAGCCTAGGTTGTCTTCGAGTGGGTTTACTTTGCGAGCACAGCACTGTGGTGTGAGAGGGCCATAGCCTATCCCTCACAACATAGTGCTGCCTCTTTGTGTTGACTTCTGAGGGATCGCCAGGATAGAACTAGGTACTAGAGACCTAGATTTATCAAGAGAGCATCCCCGTCATATAACGTAATCTTCATGATACCACCTTCGGACAACGTTAGGCTACGAGCCGCATGCTCGCCCATTGTTGCCCTGCCTTGATACCCCAGCTAGACTTTATTAACCGAGCAGACACTGGTTAGAGATAAGCCCCCATTATTATATGTATGCCACATTATTATTCACTGCACTTTTGAGCCGAGGTTGTTGTTGAGTTGCACAACCCTAGTAGGCTGTTGCGTTGTGTCATGAAGCATTTCTTTAGTTGTCGAGCATTACTACCTTTGCGCAGTCTTTATTATTCGCCTGCCTATTATTACTATATGTCCTAGTATTTATTGTGACCCGTATTCTGCATTATAATTGTTCAAGATTCTTTACGAACATCTTCCCAGCATCAGACTTATTTCAGAAGTTTCCAGTTGATGTTGCAGGACTAGCATTGCACTTTCTTTAATACAGGAGTGCCAGTTATTTGAGTATCTACCGTAACGTTAAATAATCACGTTACTTATCTTTTCTTTGTGTAACCTAAACGAGCAATCTTTTACTGTTTGAGAATAGGCTGTTTCATCGAGCGTCAGCCTAGTGTGTGTGCACCAGTTACCGAGTCATAGGATACCTCGTGGTCCAGGCACGACTCAGGGCGGTAATGGTGTTTTGTTTTCCAGTGTTTAAGGCAGGGGTTGGATCTAGTGTTACCGTTATTGCATTTTGCCATTATCTAGTCCAATGTTGAAGAGCCCTGTGTCTTTGAGAACCTGGATCGTAACAACACTCACTAATAACACACATAACAAAGCCACTCCAACAGCTTCCTCTCTCTCCAACACCCCTTCTACCCTCGCAACACTCACTAATAACACACATAACAAAGCCACTCCAACAGCTTCCTCTCTCTCCAACACCCCTTCTTCCCTCTTTACACTCACTAATAACACACATAACAAAGCCACTCCAACAGCTTCCTCTCTCTCCAACACCTCATATTCCCTCGCAACACTCACTAATAACACACATATCAAAGCCACTCCAACAGCTTCCTCTCTCTCCAACACCCCATATTCCCTCGCAACACTCACTAATAACACACATAACAAAGCCACTCCAACAGCTTCCTCTCTCTCCAACACCCCTTTTACCCTCACTAATAACACACATAACAAAGCCACTCCAACAGCTTCCTCTCTCTCCAACACCCCATTCTCCCCTCTCTACACCCACTAATAACACACATAACAAAGCCACTCCAACAGCTTCCTCTCTCTCCAACACCCCTTCCCCCCTCTCTACACTCTTAGAAAAATAGATACGGGGTGACGTTGTAAAGGCTTATCCCTCAATACCTTCACCTGACCTGACCTAAGTACGTACCTTGGAGTTGGTGAGGTTGAGAAGGAGGTCACTTGAGTAGGAGGTCACTGGAGGAGGAGGAGCTCACTTGAGTAGGAGGTCACTTGAGTTGGAGGTCAGACTTGAGGAGGAGGTGGTTAACTAGATGGCAGAATATCGCGAGTAAGTGGCAGGTTTGGTTCACGAGCTTATTATATACTGCTTATTATACCTTACTCTGCATTTTGTACTCCCATAGGTGGTGACACAGGTAGGTAGGTAGGGAGAGAGAGTTATTGTGTGTGTGTGTGTGTGTATGTGTGTTAGTGTGTGTGTATGTGTGTTAGTGTATCTCTCTCTCTCTCTCTCTCTGTCATATTAACCCTTTCAAGATTATGACGCATTTTGACAGTTTATTCTGGCTATCATTAGACGACTTTATGCAGCTTATGAACAATCTGTGGGGTCTATGAGGGTAAAGGCTATCTCAATCAACCCTCTGACTTCCATATACCCTTCCTAAGCTGAATAAAATCGTCTAATATTAGTCAGAAAACAGAAAATAAATGTGTCATCGGATCTTCTAAGGGTTAACCCTTTTCAAAATACGATGACGTAATTCTGTTTTGTTTTCTGGCTCTTATTAGACAATTTCATTCATATTTGGAATGGTATATGGAAATCAGAGGGGTAAGTGAGATAGAGTTTACCCTTATAATGTTCACAGATCATTCATATTTGGAATGGTATATGGAAATCCAAGGGTTGATTGAGATAGTGTTTACCCTTATAATTCTCACAGATCCTTCCCACACTGTACACAATCGTCTAATGATAGCCAGAAGAAACTGATAAAATGCGTCCAGATCCTCAAAGGGTTAATTACAATATATGGCAGCGTTATGGCTCTGTATTTGTATATCGTCTCTGTTAAAAAGGGGGGGGGACCTGCTTTTTGTTATTTCTGTCCCTTTCTCTCTTTCTCTGGCTTGTATCCATTCGGCCCCATTCAGCCAACTATTTAAGACGCTTATCCCCATCTAGGTGTCGATTTCTTCCTGGCGAGCGATAGCGAGCCAGCATTATATGAAGAAATCCGGCTTCGCCGGAGACAATTTTCTACCGAAAAATGTACAAATTTAGCCTGCCGTCAAACAAAAATATAAAATATGCTGGCTCGCTATCACTCACGAGTAAAAAATTGACACCTGGATGGGGATAAACCTCTTAAAACAGTAGGCTGAATGGCGCCAAATGGATACAAGCCAGAGAAAGATAGAAAAGGACAGAACAAAAATAGGTCACCCCCCTTAACCCATGCAGTACCGGTGATGTCCTATCCATTATATTCTCGCAACTATTAGACGATTTTATTCAGATTAGGAAGGATCTCTGGCAATAATAAGGCTTCAAACCATCTCAACCGATCATTTTAACTACCACAGATCCTTCCTAAGCTGCATAATGTCGTCTAAACATAGCTAGAATAAAATATAACACACGTCGCTGGTACTCAAAGGGTCAAGATACGATGGTGCATTCTGTTCGGTTTTGTAGTTATTATTTGGCGAATTTATTGAGATTAGGAAAGACATAAGGAAGTCAGAGGGTGTATTGAAATAGGCTTTACACCTTAGAGTCCCACAGATCCTTCTTAAGCTGAATATAAATCGTCTCATGATAGCCAGAATAAACTTGTCAAATCGCGGCATAATCCTCAAGGGGTTATCAAATTTTCGTAATTAAAAACACTCTTAGCTAATTGAAAATAAAACAAATAATCAAGAGTAGAACATGGCAATTTACCTCCAGGCTCCAGGTCAGATAAGACCAACAAATATCATCATCATGAAACTACTATATCTCTGCATCATATTAAGACCGAGTTTATATAATAAGCACCATATTTTACTACAAAATCTTCAAAATAACTGAAAAATCTTGATGGGAACTTTGAAATTTACCGTCAGTTGAAAAGAAACAGATCATAGATTCGAATCCTGGGAGAATCACATAGTTTCATTCATTAGGGTGTTATTGAACTTACTGGTGTTAATCCCTTCATTACCGTGACGTCCTTTTAACTTTATTCTGGCTACTATTAGACGCATATATTCAGTTTGAAAAGGACCTCCAGCAATTAACAGGCTTCGAACTATCCCACTTAACCATTTTTACTACCACAGATCTTTCTTAAACTTCACAAAATCGTCTAAATATAGCTAGAATAAACTTTAAAAGACGTCGCCGGTACAAAAGGGGTTAAGAGGAGATAGGCTACTTATTTGCTAATTTACTAATATTTGTATTATTATTTGTATTATTTGTATTATTATTTGTATTATTTGTATTATTATTTGTATTATTTGTATTATTTGTATTATTATTTGTATTATTTGTATTATTATTTGTATTATTTGTATTATTTGTATTATTTGTATTATTATTTGTATTATTTGTATTATTATTTGTATTATTGTATTATTTGTATTATTATTTGTATTATTTGTATTATTTGTATTATTATTTGTATTATTTGTATTATTATTTGTATTATTTGTATTATTATTTGTATTATTTGTATTATTATTTGTATTATTTGTATTATTTATTATATTTGAATTATTATCTAGTTTCCTCCCCAGACCTTCATCAAGCTTCAAAAAACATCCCCTAGACCCCCCTTCGAGATAAATGTGTACATTTTTCGGTAGAAAAATGTCCCGGCCGATTGCCGATTCCTCCTACAATAACAGGCTCGCTATCGCTCGCCAGGACAAACCAACACCCAAATGGCACGAAAGGTCCTAATATTGACAAAGAAATGGAATGAAAGGTCTTAAAATCGCCAAACTAATGGTGGCAAACATCTTAAAATCTGAAAACCAAAGGGCTAAACACGAAGGAAAAGGGGGGCCAGAAACACCGTCCCATCCCCCCTTAATTAAGAAAGATGATGAAAATAAACTCATAATAAAGGACTTGTGAGTAATTGACCCCTTGCGAGGTTACTTCAGGGGAGAGGTGCCGTTTTTCTGGACCTTCTTCTCCCTCGTGTTTAGCCCCATTAGTTTTTTTTAGATTTTATGACGTTCGGCTCCATTATTTCGGGGATTTTAGTACCTTTAGCTCCATTTCGTTGTCAGTTAAAATGTAAAACTTGCAAACTAAACAAACCAAAATTGGGACAAGGACAATATAAAGTCAAAATAAATGATCAAAATCGCTATGTGGAAACAACGCTTACTAAAATGAAAATTATTAAATAAAAGAACACAATCCACCACATAGGGTGTACATCACTACATGATCAAGTTAATATGTTTCCCAAGCAAACTAATCGCACATATAACAACGCACTATCGTCACGTTAAAGGAAGTAGTCAAGTTTGGGAAGTCCGGGACGTTCTGGTAAATTTTACTAAACTCTGCATGAATAAAGAAACTACATGTTAAATGTCAAAATATTATTTAAAATCAAATTTGCAACATGAAAAGACATTAACAATAGCACAAAATACAAATATTGATAAGATATCTATACTATTACAAAATAATGTATAAAATACAGTACAGCACTCACTAACGATAGTGCTATCCGGTAGGTACCTGTAAGCATAGCATGCCTCAAGTGACCCCTATCAATTACTACCCTACAAATAACCTACATTTATTGCACAAATAAACTAAGGAAATCGCAAAAGCAAGCAATTGATACTATCGACAATGAATACATATAATATAAAGACAAATAATTGCAAAATATGAAGTAACAACAGATTTAAACAAAGAGTACTCTTTTAACAAGAACAATCAATTTAAAAAATCATCAATGTTAATACTAATAATAGAAAAAGAAATAGATAAACAATAAATACAGACAAAAAGTAAGCAGAGGTTATACAAGAAACTTCAAGTTAAAAATGCTTGATTAAAATTATTGATGTCAAATTTTAGAATACAGTCACAATAATTGACCCTAAACAGATTAAATTTATGGAGCAATTTACTTGCCTCAAAACCTCTGTCTACTAAGAGTCTGTATAGTAACCTAGCTCTAGCCCAAAAGTCATCTACTTTAGTGCAGATTTTACAAAATCTTATTAACTGGGAATAAAAACAATTATAAGTTATTTTACTATCGATATTACTACTAGGGAAAGGAAAGTTTATTACGTTAAAATTAAAATCATCAACTTTGTGATATACTTTAAGTATGCACTGTTCATTAACAATCTCTATATTTATATCAAGAAAATTTTCAACTTTATAATTTACGTTACATTGTGTGAGGGGAATAGAATTAGGGTAAATAAGTTTAGCAACTTGATTAAAATTTAACAAATTGCAAACGAGAATATCATCAATATATCTACTATTATTACTTAACAATTTAGCAAGTGCTAATTTTTCTGGGATTTTATTTTTCTTGCTACTGTCAACTAAGTCTTTTATATATTTAAATTCTAAAGCAAGCAAGAATAAGTCTGCAATTAAAGGGCTAGCATTTCCACCCATAGGATCCTAATATTTGTTTGAAAATGTAAGGCATTTGAAATGTAAGACCTATTGTACTATTTAGGGTTTGATTTTGATTTTTCCAGGCGAGCGGTAGCGAGCCTGTAATTATAAGAAGGGAAAATGTTTCTACCGAAAAATTTACAAATTTATCTTGAAGGAAGGGTCTAGGCCCTAGGGGTGGTTTTTCTAAGTTTGATGGAGGTCTAGCGAGGAAACTAGAACAATATTTAATACACGCCAAAATCGACCAAAACCGACCCATCTCCCCTTCAGGTTAGAAGGAAGTTGGAACCGTAAACATCGTTATTAAGTGGAGGGATTTGTTTTGTTTTTATGTGCACCCCTTTCTCCCTCCTGTTAAGCCCCATTACTTTTTTTTTAAATTTTGGCACGTTTGCCCCATTACTTTGACGATTTTTAAACCTATCGCCCCATTTCTTTGTCAATAGGTGTCCATTTTTGTCTTGGCGAACGATTTCGAGCCTGTTATTTAATAGGAATTGGCCTTTGGCGAGACATTTTTCTACCGAAAAATTTACAAATTTATTTCAATTTCTTTTGCGTGGGGGCGGGGTATTTACGTTTGATAGAAGTCTAGCGAGCAAATTAAACATATATTTATATAATAACAAAAGATAAAATTGAAAAATAAAAATAAACATAAAAAAAGAACATTTAGGAGGAACCGAAAAAATGTACACATTTATATCGAAGGGGGTCGTTGGGGGGGTTGTTTATATCGAAGGGGGTCGTTGGGGGTGTTGTTTATATCGAAGGGGGTCGTTGGGGGGTTGTTTATATCGAAGGGGGTCGTTGGGGGATTGTTTTAAGGTTGATGAAGGGGGTCGTTGGGGGGATTGTTTATATCGAAGGGGGTCGTTGGGGGGATTGTTTATATCGAAGGGGGTCGTTGCGGGGATTGTTTATATCGAAGGGGGTCATTGGGGGGATTGTTTATATCGAAGGGGGTCGTTGGGGGGTTGTTTATATCGAAGGGGGTCGTTGGGGGGATTGTTTATATCGAAGGGGGTCGTTGGGGGGATTGTTTATATCGAAGGGGGTCGTTGGTGGGATTGTTTATATCGAAGGGGGTCGTTGGGGGCATTGTTTAAGGTTGATGAAGGGGGTCGTTGGGGGGATTGTTTATATCGAAGGGGGTCGTTGGGGGGTTGTTTATATCGAAGGGGGTCGCTGGGGGCATGTTTAAGGTTGATGAAGGGGTCGTTGGGGGGATTGTTTATATCGAAGGGGGTCGTTGGGGGGTTGTTTATATCGAAGGGGGTCGTTGGGGGGATTGTTTAAGGCTGATGAAGGTCTAGGGAGGACACTAAAACAAAAATACTAATAATACAAAACAAAATAATAATACAAATAAAATACAATAAATAATTAAATAAATACGCCAAAAATGCCCTTAATTAAAGAGCACTAAATGGTTTCAGTACTTCTTAACCCCTTCTATACCGACGATGAATTTATATTTGATTTAAGGGGGGTGACCTGTTTTTGTTCTGCCCTTTTCTATCTTTCTCTGGCTTGTATCCATTTGGCCCCATTCAGCCTACTGTTTTAAGACGTTTATCTCCATCCAGGTGTCAATTTCTTACTGGTGAGCGGTAGCGAGCCAACATATTTTTTATTTTTGTTAGACAGCAGGCTAAATTTGTACATTTTTCGATAGAAAAATGTCTCCGGCGAAGCCGGATTTCTTCATATTATAATGCTGGCTCGCTGTCGCTCGCCAGGAAGAAATCGACACCTAGATGGGAATAAACGTCTTAAAATAGTTGGCTGAATGGGGCCGAATGGATAAAAGCCAGAGAAAGAGAGCAAAGGACAGAAATAACAAAAAGCAGGTCACCCCCCTTTAGATCATATCATTCAGCTTAGGAAGGACGTCTACCAATTTAAAGGCTACAGACTATCCCAATTTATCCTTTTAGCTACCACATATCCATCTTAAGCTACATAAAATTGTATAAATGTAGAAGGGGTTAACCCGTTCAGTACCGGTAACGCTATTTGTCTTTTTTATGTTAACTACATTTAGACGATTGTATAAATCTTAGGAAGGATATATGGTTCCCCTAAAGGGGAGGTTTCTAGTTTGTTTCCTACTCCTCCAGCAATCTTAAAATGTCACCCCCTTGACCCCCTTCCAAGATAAATTTGTACATTTTTCGGTAGAAAAATGTCCCGGCCGTAGGCCGATTAATCTTAAATTACAGGCTCGCTATCGCTCGCCAGGATAAAATCGACACCTAAATGGCACGAAAGGTCTTAAAATTTACAGAATGGAGCGGAAATTCTTAAAAATCACCAAACTAATGGGGCAAACGTCTTAAAATCTCAAAAGCAATGGGGATAGACATGAGGGAGAAAGGGGTCAAGAAAAAAGTCTCTCAAGTGGAAATCTCCCCTTAAAGGAATAATTGAGATAGTCTGTAGCCTTTGGATGGGTACACGTCCTTCCTAAGCTGAATACAATCGTCTAATAGTTGCCAGAATATTATAATGCGAAGGATGTCACCGGTACTGAACGGGTTAACCCCTTCTGTACCGACGACATCCTTTTAATATTATTATAGCTATATTTAGACGATTGTGTGCAGCTTAAGAAGGATTTGGGGTATTAAAAAGGGTAAAGTGAGTTAGTTGGAAGCCTGTTAACTGTTGGAGACTTATAAAACAGAATAAAATCATATAAACGTAGCCAGAATAAAGTTAAGGGGGTACCGTACTGCTGGTCTTGAATGTGAGCTATTTGCAGACTCATTTAATCTCACTCAACTAGTCAACCAACCCACCCGTGTACCAGATAATCCTAATCATAATTCCCACCTACTGGACTTATTTTTAACAACCAATTCAGAAAATTATGATGTTACAGTGAGGTCCCCGCTTGGATCTTCTGATCACTGTCTGATACAGGCCACCTGTCTATCACCTACCACACCTTCCCACTCTGAACCTGTTTTGGTGACTAAATGGCATTACGATAGGGCAGACTGGGAGGGTCTTCAAGGTTTCTTTATTGATATTCCCTGGACCTCTTTCTTTTCTAATGATGCACACTCCACCTTGAGCCACATACAGGATTTTGTAAAAATTGGAATGGAAACTTTTATTCCTCATCAAAAGTACAGTAAAAGATCTAATTCACCTAAATGGTTTGACCATAATTGTGCTAGAGTAACTGAACAAAAAACAATAGCCTACAATGCATACACAAGATCAAAAACACATGAAGCCTTTAATTACTTTAGAAACATCAGAAATCATGCCAAAACTGTATTAAACCTAACTAAATCAAACTTTCTCCACAAGCAGGCAAATAAACTTCTAAATAATCCAAATGATAACAAAATATTTTGGTCTACTCTTAACTTATTCAAATCCAACTTCACTACTGCTTCATCCATCCACCATTAAAATCTCCGACTGGCAATCTTGTAAGTGACCCAAGAGGTAAAGCTAACCTTCTTGCGGATATTTTCTCCACCAACTCAACCTTAGATGAAATAAATCAAGATGTCCCTGTACTTAATTTTAATTCGCCTGAAATTCCCTCACTTAAGATCCACACCAGACATGTCAAAACTATTTTGAAGAATCTCTCAGTAGATAAGGCTCCTGGTCCAGATGAAATTCCTCCAATAGTACTTAAGAATTGCTCCTTGGTGCTCGCTCCTGTATTGGCAAAATTTTTCCGTCTGTGTACTCATACCTCATGCTTCCCAGTACCCTGGAAAGAAGCAAACATTCATCCAGTTCCTAAAAAAGGTGCCTCTTCAGATCCATCAAACTACAGACCAATCTTCCACTCTTGGTAAAGTCTTTGAAATTATATTAAATAATCACATAATTAAGCATCTTGAGAATAATAAATTAATCAGTGATAGGCAATATGGTTTTAGACGATGTCGATCAACTGCAGACATTCTTTGCCTTCTTACGCATCAAATCAACCAAGCTACAGACCAACATGGTGAAACACATACAATAGCACTGGATATATCAAAGGCATTTGATAGAGTCTGGCATCAATCCTTATTGTCGAAGATGTCACACTACGGCCTTGCATCATTAGTTCCACTAATTTCTTCTTATCTTCATAACAGAAAAATATGTTTAATGGTAGATGGCCTTTATTCTCAATTTCACTCAATAAATGCTGGTGTTCCCCAGGGATCAGTTTTGGCCCCAATTCTGTTCCTCATTCATATCAATGATCTCATATCTACCACTCATAATCCAATACATTCCTACGCAGATGACTCAACACTCCACAGTTCCTTCACATTTACCAATTCTTTCACCCGACCCGATCTTATAAATTCAAAAATAAACACTGCAATTTCTCTTAACCAGGACCTTTCTAGAATTAATGGATGGGGACAAAAGAATCTTGTTTCCTTTAATGCACAGAAAACCAAGTACATTCAATTTTCTAACCTACAGAATCTCACTGACTCCCATATATTTTGTAATGATGTAAATATTCCCACTTCCCCTAGTATTGACATTCTCGGTGTAACATTAACTACTAACTTGAGCTGGACACATTATGTTAGAAGCATTACTAAGAATGCCTCTAAAAAACTGGGACTCCTGTACAGAGTTCGAGAATTCTTCACTGACGAGCAGTTGGCCGTAATATATATAAGTCATGTGCGTTCTCAGATGGATTACTGTTCACCTCTGTGGGGTGGAAGAGGAGTGGTTGCATTGAGGCAGTTGGACAAAATTCAAAATAAAGCTATTAGATTAATCAATAACCCTGCAATCACACAGGACCTTCCTACATTATCCATACGAAGAAACGTTGCATCCCTTGCATTATTATACAGATATTTTCACAGCAATTGTTCCGAGGAACTTGCTTCAATTGTGCCGCCTCTCCACATCTTTCCCCGTAGAACTAGGGCAGCTGAGAGCGCCCATGAATTTACACTTTCTCCTCCACAATGCAGAACTTCTGCTTATCAGAATACATTTATCCCCAGAGCTACTACTCTTTGGAATTCACTTCCCTCGAATTGCTTTCCACAAACTTACAATCTACAAATGTTTAAATCCAGTTGTTACAAACATTTTATGAATGGAGGATGCCTTTAGGCACATGGACCTTTTTGTTTTATCTGTTTTTTTCCTTCCTCCGTTCATTGTCTCTTAAAAAAAAAAAAAAAAAAAAAAAATCGCTTTTTATGGACCCACTTCTCCCTCATGTTTAGCATATTAGTTTTGAGATTTTAAGACGTTCGCTGCATTAGTTTGTCAATTTTAAGACCTTTCGCCTCATTTCTTTGCCAATATTATGATCTTTCGTGCCATTTAGGTGTCGATATTTTCATGGCGAGTGATAGCGAGCCTGTACTTTTTGAAGGACCGGCCTTTGGCCGGGAAATTTTTCTACCGAAAAATTTACAAATTTATCTTGAAATGGGGTCTAGGGGGTGCTATTTGATGTTTGATGGAGGTCTAGTGAGGACAAATAAATAAAAATAAAGAAAGAAATTAATAAATAGTCCAAAAAACAATCACTAGCCTACCCCCTTAAAAGGACGGCATCGGCACTGATAGTGTTAAGGAACGCTGAATGGTTTCTGTTCGGCGTAAGGGGGGGGAGGTAGTCGCTTTTTCTTGACCCCCTTCTCCCTCATGTTTAGCCTCATTAGTTTTCATATTTTAAGACGTTTGTTCCGTTAGTGTGGCAATTTTAAGACCGTTCGCCCCATTTCTTTTTATTAAGACTTTTCGTGTCATTTTAAGTGTCGATTTTTTTCTGTCGAGCGATAGCGAGTCTGTAATTTAAGAGGAACCGGCCTTTGGCCTGCACTTTTTTCTGTCGAAAAATGTAGCCTACAATTATTTTGAAGGAGTATCTGGGGGGTGGGTGGGGTGGGGGGGTGGGTGGGGTGGGGGGTGTTCTTAAGCTTGATGGAGGTCTAGGGAGGAAACTAAAAACAGAAAAGAAAACATAATGAGCAAATCAAACGCCCATCCCCCCCTTAAAGTAACGCTAAGGTTAAATGAGAGGCGTTACCGCGGCGCTCATCTGAAACCTGTGGTGGATAACTTAATTACCCCCTGCCTGCACTGTAACCCCCCCCCCCCTCTCTCTCTCTCTATCTCTTGCGTATTTCAATGTGAGTGTGTGTGTGTGTTGATGTGTGTATGTTTGTTTAATGTGTGTAGGCCTATGTGTGTTAAGGTGTGTGTGTGTGTGTTTGTATGTGTGTTTGTGTGGTTATGTGTGTTAATGTGTTAATGTGTCTGTGTGTGTGTTAATGTGTGTATGTGTTTAATGTATGTAGGTTATGTGTGTTGATCTGTGTATGTGTGTTTGTGTGTGTATGTTAGTGTGTATACTGTGTGTGAGTGTGTTTGTGCCTTTTGCCTCGGTTTGGCATTGTTCGCGAGCTTAATATATTGTTTATTATACCTTACTCTGCATTCTTTACTTCCATAGGTGCTGACGACAGGTAGGGAGAGAGAGTTAATGTGTGTGTGTGTGTATGTGTGTTAGTGTGTGTGTATGTGTATGTGTGTTAGTGTGTGTGTGTGTGTGTGTGTGTATGTGTTTGTGTGTGTGTGTATGTGTTAGTGTGGGTATGTGTGTGAGTCTCTCTCTCTCTCTCTGTCATATTAACCCTTTCAAGATTATGACGCATTTTCACATTTATTCTGGCTATCATTAGACGATTTTATGCAGCGTAGGAAAAATATGTGGGGTCTATGAAGGTAAAGGCTATCTCAATCAACCCTCTGACTTCCATATACCCTTCCTAAGCTGAATAAAATCGTCTAATATTAGCCAGAAAACAGGAAATGAATGCGTCATCAAATCTTATCAGGATTATCCCTTTCAAAATACGATGGCGCATTTAATTCTGTTTTGTTTTCTGGCTATTATTAGATAATTTCATTTATATTTGGAATGGTATATGGAAATCAGAGGGGTAAGTGAGATAGAGTTTACCCTTATAATGTTCACAGATCCTTCCCACACTGTACACAATCATCTAATGATAGCCAGAAGAAACTTCTAAAACGCGTCTTGATCCTCACTACACTGTAAACAATACCGAGTAATCAAAAGGGAGGCCATGGCTATTTACCGCCAACTATATACCCTTTTATTGCTATCCTAATTAACCCCTTGAGGATTAAGGGAATAGTGACTGTTTTTATTTATATTTTTTATTTATTTATTATTATTATTTTGTTTGTTTATTAATTAATTTACCATATATGTTTCTGTGTGTATATGGCAATGTGACTCATCAGCCATGGTTATATAATTAAGTAACACCCCGTTCTTAACATTAATCATCAACTACAAACCCCAGTGCACTTGAATAAACTGATGAAAGCATGATAATAATAAGTATAGGTTTATTTCGAGCTGGCAGCTAATGAGCCTGAAAATACAGACTTAACCTAAATCTCATCCTAAGGGACCAACAAACTGATCCTGGCTGCTAATGATTGAGCCTACATACCCCCGAGGGAGTAGGATATGGGCAGGAGACTTTGTGGGTCCCCCGAGACTTTTTCATCCAGACCTAGCCTTCACGGTCAGGGAATGTTTTTGAGAGAAACTTCCCCTGCCGGTGTGTGTGTGTGTGTGTGTGCGTGTGCGTGTGTAATAAGTTGACTGACCGGCCATGGTTGTGTGAAGGGCAGGCTAATATCCAGCGCCCCGTGTATAGAGGCGTTCAGGTTTCCCGTCACCACCACCTCCGTCACCAGTAATCCCAGTTGACATGCCTCTTCCACCACATGACGTCCACTCAATCTCCTGCCACTGTTCACGTCTCGCCCAGTAGCAGACATATGATGCCCAAGTTTGCGGTTCTCATGCAGGCCATGCCTGCGACTCCCTCTGCCGATTGTGAAAACTTTGGAGATGCTCGGCGAAGTGGTGTTCTGGGCCGGGCGTGAAGGGTAGGTTACACACACTCTGCAGAGATAACACTAATTAATCAATCACCTTCCAGCTTAATTTTTTTTATTTTTATTCTTCCGAATATGGCTCCAAGCTCAAGCCTAAGTCCTCTCAAGGAGACTATCAGACTGGGCTACTCCAATCTAGGTTGTCACACACCAGAAACAACACATGACAAGGGGCAACTGCAGGGAGACGACCCACATAGCCGAAGTTGGCACTCACCAACCATACAAGCAATACACCTACAATCGGTTTAATAGAGCAAATTCTGATTTTATACATGATGAAAATACTGATAGTCCATTATCCTGCAGATATGTTTGATACCTAAGAGTGTATTTCTCCTTGCAAATCATGGTTAATTGATCATGTCTTGCAACAATATAATAACAAGTGTAAAAGTGTCTTGAATATTTGTATCTTAGACCTTCAGGAAATATATCAAGAGTGCCAGGGGTACTCAACTATACTCTGTTTCTTTTCAGTTGACGATAAATTGAATACCTTAGTAGCTAATTTTTCGATACTTAATGGACAAATATGAAACTACAATGTATCTGCATCATATTAAGACCAAGTTTATATAATTAGCAGCATATTTCACAACAAAATATTCAAAATTACTGAGAAATCTTGATAGGAGTTTTGCAATTTACCGTCAGTTGAAAAGAAACAGACTATAGTGTGCTTGTAGGTCCAATCTCCAGGGTCCTCACTAATCCCCCCCCCCCCTTTCCAAAAGAAAACCATCTACATCAGTACAGTACCACCTTCAATATATAACCAAAAAATAATGATATTGTTATAACAAAATTGGATTATTATCAAATTTATTCCATTCTGTTGTTGTTTTTTTTTTTTTTTGGGGGGGGGGCTATTAGTAAACTATTTTATACAGATTAGGAAGTGCTTGAGGGATCTGGAAAGTTAATTGAAATAGTATTAGCTATATTTATTCTCACAGGTCCTTCATAATCTCCATTAAAGCGTCAGATATTATCCTGAAGTGAGTCATAATGCTTAACCCTCTTCGTCATATATGATGCGATCTCGTCATATGGCAGTTTGCCCAAAAGTATCATATGACACGATTGTGTCATATGAACTTAGTGAAATAGCTCAATAATAAGTTTATGCCGCGATTTGCGTCATATTGAGCTCAGTAAGTTAGGTAAGTTAGATCATAATCTGTCGGTTGGTGGCAACCCCAAATTCCTCTGACTTCTAACGGTCCCTCAGTGTGAGAAAAAGTGTTCTGGGGGAAATACCGGGCACTCTCGGGCAACCCCTAACATACGGAACTAAATATGACGGAGAGAGTTAAGGCGTTACCTCCTTCAGCCATATTATGTTCCAGTAAGTCCGAGGAGGCGGGAGCCCCAGGATCATTGCCACTGCCTCGCACTACACTCACAACAACACTGCGGCCGTTAGAATTATCGCAGGAGGCTGAGGTTGCCACCAACGGTTTTATCGTATGGTAACTTATCGGACTTACCGAGCTCATATGACGCAAAATCGCGTCATAAACTTATTGGAGAGGTATAGAGATAAGTCCATATGACGCGATCGCGTCATATGAGTTTTTGGTGGACTAATTCACATGACGCGATCGCGTCATATATGTCGCAAGGAGTTAATAACCTCATCCATCAAAGTTGGAGGAGATTATGTGTTTGCCTCCGTTTGTATCTGTCCGTTTGTCTGTAAATATCTAAAAGTTATGAACTGATTTCCACAAAATTTGGTGGGCATAGAATATGTGCCAAATAAGAAGTGATTCAATATAGGACGTACTTGATAGAGCGCATACCTCTGCCAGCGTAGACGGCTCACAAAGTTATGAACCTATTTTCACGAAATTTGGTGGGCAGATAGCATATGTGCCAAAGCGGAAATTATCAATTTTAGAGTCTATTGGTAGAGTGCATACCTCTGCCAGCGTAGGCGGCTCACAAAGTTATGAACCGATTTAACAAAATTTGCTGGACATACAGGATATCCGATATGGAAGAAGTGATTGAAAAGGTATGTGCTCGAGCCTACCACTTCTGGTTTCACACACAGCTTTAATTTGGACAGCATCGATTCTACCACTTCTGGTTTCACACACAGTTTAATTTGGACAGCATCGAGCCTTCCACTTCTGGTTTCACACACAGCTTTAATTTGGACAGCATCGAGCCTACCACTTCTGGTTTCACACACAGCTTTAATTTGGACAGCATCGAGCCTACCACTTCTGGTTTCACACACAGCTTTAATTTGGACAGCATCAAGCCTACCACTTCTGGTTTCACACACAGCTTTAATTTGGACAGCATCGAGCCTACCACTTCTGGTTTCACATACAGCGTTAGATTGAGCAGCTTCGAGCCTACCACTTCTGGTCTCATACCCAGCTTGTTTGGCAGCCTACCTCATAAAGCCTACGTCTCTTACCAAAATCCTGATTTCACCATAAATGATAGTTTGGTCAGGGTGGCTGGGGTAGTGTCTCTTTACGCTGCTATCCCTGTGTTGGTGGTGTTTAGGGCAAGAAGGGATTGTGCGTTGTGAGATCTTTTTGGAGGGCCGTTGGTAAGTGTCTCGTTGGAGTTGATGCTAGGGTGGGGGACCCTCCAAATGGGAAGGTCGCGTTGATGCTGGTGTTGAGGCGGACTTAGGTCTTTGTTGTTTGGAGACTGGAGTGGCAGTGATGCTTGCTATTTTAGCATCTTGCATATTAATGAGAACAAAAGTTAAGTATTATTGGTGACTACTGACCTGAAGAATACCCTACAAGCCGGTGTACAGCCAGGCTGGTGGTCGTCCTGGGTGTAGACAACACCCACCACCTACCACCCGCCCACCCTCGTTGATAAAGCTGCTCACCCTCACCCTCAACACGCCAGCAGCTGACCTACCACCACCACCCACAGGTCCCATACCCACCGAGGCCGCTACTCCTATACACAACAACACCTGTAAGTAAAATACTGTTAGACATAGTTTTAACTATATCACAGATTAAAACATCTAGCATCTTAATCCTTTCAAGATTATAACAATTTATTCTGGCTAGCATTATGCAATTTTTTACAGAGATTAGTAAGGATCAGTGGAAAAAAACATAAGGTCAGTAGTATCTCTATAACCCTCTGGTGTCCTCAGATAAATTATAAATTGAAGAAAATCGTCTTCCTAAAGCCAAAATATAAATAAGAAACGTGCCATCATATAATGAAAGGGTTGAGTTTCACTCTTTTAATTCTTAATCCGGTAGAATAATCCATGGGCCAAAAACCGAAATTATGAGGAATGGATACTATCCGAGGGGCACATTTACAGCATAACCTCCATCACACAGCTACTAAAAACAAATTTTTCAGACACTTGGACCATAGTTTTTATGTTTTGAAAAAACAACAAAAAACAGGCAGTTTACTCATAACGGACCTATCATTTTATAATTATAATGCAGAATCATAATTCAGAGTACACTTCGTTAATTTAGCATTAGTATTGCTTTCCAACTATATATAGGAATAACATTAATCTACAACACCCCGTCACTAGAATCGTTCCCCTCCGGCCATAATACCCACAGTATTATGGTAGTGTGTTGGTCTAGAGTCTAGACCAAACATTACCAAACAAGCTCTGGAGGCCGTATGCTTCTGTATGGTACCATTTGGTTATATATGGTAATCTTTGGTATTTTAAGCCTCATTGTGCCTTTGAAAAACGCGCTCTAAGTCATGCAGATGACTGTTGACAAAGGTTATCATCTCGAATTCACATCAATAATAAGGAGAATAAATTGTACACTACAAGTAGCCTACCTATAATTCCTCTGGCGGTTGGTAACGACATATTCACCCACCTTTGGATTACTCTAGCATGCACGTTGATAATGACACTTGAGGGAACCGACCACAATTTATGCCCGAAATATGACGAAATCCTTACATTTATGTTACTGCCGTAAAAATCCCCATAAAACAAACCTTTGTAAGCCTGAGGAATGCTATTGCCAAAAAACGCTTGGAAATCGGTCTATTTGTAAGTTTCTTTAAAGTGTCCTTAGCTGTCTGGGTGCTTTCGAGACAGGTGGTGCCAGGTGGGCGCTCAAGCTATGTGTAGTGAATTGCTTACACTATAGGCCTAGCCTAAAACGTCGGTATACCATCAAGGGTTAAATCAAAATTGATAATTATTCAGAAAAGGCTAAATGCAGGATGGAATCCTTATACAGTATTCATGTATAACCCACAGTGGGAGAATAATTTTGATCACATTTATAAAACTCGATATTACAGGAAAAATACATAGTCCCATCAGTCCCAGAGCTCCCTCGGACGTCCTTGCTGTTTACAAACTAACAAACATCTTCATTATGGAATATAGTTGATATTTGCTCCCTGCTGGCAACATAGATGATGATTTCAATAAGTCATGGGGGGGTGTCAACCCATCTTGTATCCCACGTTGGAATTATAACTAAAACCATGAAAATGCTAATTTCTCAAAATCTGGAGGAAAAAAACATGAAAAATAAGGGTGCGAGCCTTTTCCCTATAATTACCTAAAAATTAACCAAAGTAAATTATGTTCGGGGCACCACCAAGATAAAATGAATCCTGGAATAACAAGTCCAAGCTGGACTATAGTTCCTTCTCAGCCATGTTAACTCTGAGGCGCGTGGCGTGGTCCACAGGATGAAATGTAAAACAATGGGCTCCATTACAGCCTAGAGGATAGATTAGAGTATAAGCTATACAAGTGGAAGATCAATAAATTTGGTTCAATAATTATCACCAAATCTTGTGAAAATTGGTTCATAACTTTGAGAGTTGCCTACGCTGGCAGAGGTATGCCTCTCTTGATTGCCTCCAATATATAATCACTTGTTACTTGGAGCATATCCTGTCTGGTCACCAACTGGTCATTGTTTCATAATTTTTAAGATATCTTTTTTACAGATAATCAGAGAAGCGGAGGCAAAAACATAACCTCCATCCAACTTCGTTGGCAGAGGTAATTAGAGGGGCACTCTGGATAGCACATAGCTCCGCTTACACTGGCGGAGGTATGCGCTCTACCGATTGCCTCCTAATTTGAATTACTTCTCCCTTTGTGCATATCCTATCTACCCACCAAGTTTTGTGAACATCGGTTCATAACTTTCTGAGCCGTCTATTCAGGCGGAGATATGTGCTCTACCAACCACCTCCACAATTTAATGACTTCTTCCTGGGTGCATTTCCTATCTAGCCTCCAACTTTCGTGACAATCTGTTCACAGCTTTTTGATAGGCTATATCTTGTTTACAGACAGACAAACAAATATAGAAACAGACAAAAAGACAAACAAATGGAGGCAAAAACATAACCTCCTTCAACTTCGTTGGCGGAGATAATTAAAATCATGTGTAGTTGCACGTAATGTATTTCATTAACACTGGATCACATTTTCTGTCACTCCTGCAGAAGGGAAGCAACAGCAGGGTGCCCTGGGCAAAATTTGAAAATAGGACTCTGCCCATTATGTCTAAGACATAGATGAGACATGTGGAAGTAAAAATAGTTACTATCCCCAAAATATATCGGTTTTCACTTTCCGTCACTCCTGTAGAAGGGGGCCTGTGGTGGGGCGACATGGCCGACATGTTGGATCCAATTATTTATTGAAAGTATATGTAAGTTAATATTATGTTACCTCCACCAACCGACTTTACTCCTAAACTCAATTAATGAAATCAACAAATACATGTGGCATAGAAGAAAAATAATGTACATTATAATTATTTGTGGTTCATTGATCACACAGAAATATCCAATTTAATTTTACATCACTCCTGTAGAAGGGAGACAGTAACGAGGTGCCCTGGGCTATAGTTGGAGATTGGACTCCATTATGGTCAGGGAATAGATCAGACTACAGTATACAGTATGCAGGTGAATGAAATTGGCAAAGCAAAGACCCCAAAAGACAGCCGATTATATTTTTCATCAACTCCTGTAAAAGGGGTCCTTTAGTTACAATTTCCAAACAGGTGGCCAATTCACTTTTCACCACTACTGCAGAAGGCGCCGATTAGCAGGGCACCCAGAATAAAATTTAAGAAAAGGGCCCGGTTACGGCCTAGACTCCTAGAGGATATACTAGAGTATATAAGTTCATAAAATTTGGTTCTGTAATAACCGAGAAATAGCAAATTTTGATAAGCGTCACACTACTGCAGAAGGTGGCTATTTGGAGGACGCCCAGGGCGTAATTGAAACAAAGGGCTCCGTTACGGCCTAGAGGGTAGATCATTTGGGAAGGATGTAGTATCCGGGCGTATGGTCGTCATGTTTACATAGGTCGATCGTTCGTGGTTAAGTTCCCGTCTATTTTGACGGCTATTATTTGTGTTATTTGCCCCCTGCTGGCAATATATATAATGATGACAACAAGTCATGGGGGGGCAGGTGGGTAAAGCCCACCCTCAACCTATTATTGTATCCCACGCCAGTCAAAATAAACGGGATCATGATCGCGAGCGTTCGCGTAGTGTAAACAAGGCGGGCTGTACGCCTGAAAGCAATTTTTGATAAACATCGTATTACTGCAGAAGGTGGCGATTTGAGGGGCACCCAGGCCGCAATTTTAAAAATGGGCTCCGTTACAGTCTAGAGGATAGATCAGTGTATATGCATGTGAAAAATAATTTAATTTGGTTCAGTATTAACCGAGAAATAGCACTGTTTAATAAGCGTCGCCCTAACAACAAGAACAACAACGACATTAGTAAACCCTAGAGGTCCTTCACTTCGCTCGCGGACCTAAAAAAGGAAGGTAATGTTAGGCTATTAACCTACATTAAGAAATTTATATAGGGTAACTGTGTGCTGATGCCAATAATGACCGGAACAGGAAAAGACAGGGTCCCAATAAAAACAGTGAGAATATTAAAGAAATTATTAACCCAAGAACGGCGAGAGTCCTCAAATGAGTCTGTAGTGAGCGAAGGCGAGCGTCCTCATATGAGCCAAGGCCTAAGAAAAGCCTTTCAAAACATTCTACTGGCACTTAAAACAAAGCAATATGTGATTAAGTGAGATAATTCGCCCTCCATACCTTCTATCACTCCTCCACATGTGTACAAACACCCCCTCCCCACTTCCCCTCCTCCCCCCCTCAATTATCACCTATTTTTCCTCTTATTTCCCCTTTTTAACAGGTAATTTTCGGCACGAATTTCTCGCCCGCAGTTTCAGGATCAATGGGGAGGCAGTTAGAGATCCTAGCAACAGAGAGACTTTACTTGAAGATGTCAGTAGCAATCGGGAAGTGAGAGAGAGAGGGTGTACGTCGCGCCGGCTCTCCCCTCCTGATACGATCGGTCGGCAATAATACGTCTTTTTCACCCTCCAAATACTATTTCCACTTGTTTTATTGCTGTTACATGTTAATAGCTTAATATTAAACGTAAAATAGGCACAAATGAATAAGTAATAACGATATATATGGTAAAATGACTATTTTCGTCGGGAATGAACCAAAAAATCTTCGCCTGGCGGGACGTTTCAAATACAATAGTTACGTGCTTCCTGGGTTAAGCTGATTCTGGAAAAAGGCTATTATAGATTAACACCTTACGAGCGGCCTATGCGGTTTATTTATATGTACCGCCCAGCGGGGTGTTTTTAGCCAAAATAGGGCTGTTTACGTGATCATTTTCATGCGTAAATAAGACCCAGAACGTAAAACAAGTACCTATCCCTGAAAGGGCATAAACAGAGCTTTCGAATGACACCATAACGATCCTTTTATGATGGCTAGTTTTCTTGCAATAACCGTGCAACGCGAGTGCAAAAAGCATGTAATTAGCCACTTTCCCGATACAATTCCTTATATAGCGAGTGAGAGAGGGAGGAGGGAGCTGGGATTCGTGTCAGTATGTTCGCCGCGGTGGTCTGGAGCAGTCATACGCTCGCTACTCTCCTGCCACCACTTGTCTCTCTCTCTCAGCAACATTACGTGCTGAAATTGCCACTCGACCTATGTCGAGCGCCGCCACATAGTCCAGCTTTATTTAACTCGACTTATGTGGTGAGCCGCTAATTAAGGGTTAAGGATCTTACAAAGATCATATTCAAATTTTTTTCAACCACCGGAGAAACATTTTATGTGCACTATATAAAGAAATAATAACAAAAAATAATAATAATAATAATAACAAAAAAATAATAATATAATAAATTAATAAATATCAGCTACCATACCAAGTGGTGACGAGACACCATGGAGACATGTCGTGTGATCATCCTCTCTGCAGATACCGGTACAGGATTGCCCAAGGAAGCTTAAGATACAGGTAAGGAAAAATTATCTAAAGAAACACCTGATAGTAGCACTATTGAGAAAAAAAAATCCCTTGCAGTGTTTATGGAGACCACTGTAAGTTAGTCATAAAGTGCAATGACTGTAAGATATGGACCCACTATAAATGCACTGGTCTACCCCATTATCATATGATCACTCATAGACTACATTAGATCTAGACTGGGCACGAAGATTGAACTTTGCAGTAAGGGAAAACGAACCCTAAGTTCGAACCTCAAAAACCGTGAAATTGTGACGTTTTTGCAGTTTCGAGGTTCGAACTTGGGGGTTCGCTCTCCGATTTTGGGTCCCTTACTGCAAAGTTCCATTTTCGTGTCAAGTCCAGCTCTACTGTAGCCTATGGATTACTCTTACCAAAACCAATAGGAAATACATATGTGAAGCATGCACCAAAGCATGTTTTGCAGACTATCTTGAGAAATGGAAAGAAATTGATGATAATATGAATAGAGAAAAACCTTTGGATACAACTATCTAAATTGATAAAAATATACTTTGAAAAGTAGACAGAATAAAAATAAACACCATGTGAGGAAGAGCACTTTATTGACAACGTTTCGCATATAGCTTCATCTATCTAAATCAATGATCAAATGAGGAAACAGGAAATTTCCAATCCAAGTGAGCATGATCATGACTCTGATGATAGTCAAAGCTCATTATTCATCAATGATACACGGAAAGGGAAACCTAAAAAAAAAAAAGGCTCAGGCTCAAAAAGTTCCCAAACAAGCCCCTGATACCAGGGGAGGCTGGGGAGCAGACCAAACAGATGATCCCAGGGCAGCCCACCCATGCAAATGGTACTTGAGAAACCAGTGTAGATATGGGATATCAGGCAAGGGTTGCAAAAATTCTCACCCAAAAGCCTGTGCGAGTTTCATGAAAAATGGACTGGAGGAGAAGTATGGGTGTACACCAGGGTGGAAGTGTGGCCACTACCATCCCCTTGTGTGCAGAAGCTCCCTCCACAGAAGGGAGTGCAAGAACCCAGACTGCAAGCCCCCACATGTAAAGGGGACAAAGTGTCCGGCTAAGGCTCAGGAGAAAACCACACAAAATTCAAGGAATGATCCACTGGTTGAAAATAGGAAGTCAGTATGCAATATGGGAAAACCCAATGCAAACATGCAGCACACAGCCAACATGCAAAAAGGTACATGAAGAATGCAAATCAACAGTACCAAGAAGCACCCACTAACAGTATCCGTGTGCGAGCCAAGGACCAAGACATGGACAAACTCACTTCACGGACAACCATTTAGAGAGGATGATTGAAAAACTCATGGAGATGGAGAGACAAACTCAAGTCACCTTCAGCAAGATCATCGAATGAATGGATCGACTAGAGACCCTATAGAGGGACTACCCACAGCTACAGGTGTATCGTCGACCATAGTAAGCAACATATTGTTGGCAAATATCAGGGAACTCTACCCGAAAAGCCGTCAGTCGAAAGTCCCATACATCAATGAACTGGCAAAACAGGATGATTACATCTTTATGACATTTACCGAGTTGCATTTGACCAAGAATCGTGCAGATTCTGAACTTCAGGTCGACAACTATGCTCTATACAGAGCTGGCCGCAAACAGTGGAGCCACGGAGGAGTTGCTATGTATGTTAGGCATGACATATCGGCCAGCACCGAGGTTATGATGTCCTATTCGAATGGTCATACAGAACTGCTTGCTTTACATAATTATGAAAGCAGTGAAAGTGGTAGCGGTCACGGTATATAGACCTCTGGGCACAGAGGTCACACACTTCAGCGAGATCATATCAAGGCTACAGGATATTTTAGAGAATTCATCACTGGATGCTGATACAATGATAATGGGGGATTTTAATTCCCCCCATATTGACTAGGCCTCATTGAAGAACGCCTGCAGCACTGGTGAAGAGAAATTGCCGGCCCAAAACCTCTTAAGACTCACAGAAGACCACTTCCTCACACAGATAGTGGTGGACCCCACAAGAGGGAATAACGCACTGGATCTATTCCTGACAAACAACACCAGTATGATACATTCGTACGAAAACCTGGAGATGGCAATATCAGGTCACAACCTTCTGACTGTGAAAACTAAGGTAAGAACTGACAAGCAGCCTATTGTTCCCCTACAGAGCAAAATTGGATCGCCTCTGTATGTTTTTAACTACCATGCCCAAGACATAGACTGGGAAGACGTACAGAAAAAACTTGGTGAGGTCGAGTCGGATGAGGCCGTAAATGGAATGGAGACTCAAGAAATCTACGAGACTCTGCTTTGCAAAATAAAAAATATCTGCCAAGAATAGATACCCAAGAAGGGGACAACGAAAAAGTGTAAGCAGATACCACGCGATAGGAGGATACTCATGAAAAAAAAGGGCCAACCTCAGAAGAAAGCTGGAAAAGACCTCCCATCTACCGGCCAGAGAGAAGATACAGAAACAACTGAAAGACCTAGATGAAGACCTGCTATATTCGCACAACGAACAGAGGCGTCTGGAGGAAAAAGAGCTGTGGAAAATATTAAGACATATTATTCCATTACGCAAAGAAGAAAGCCAAGATCTCCAACTCGATCGGCCCCCTGATCACAGGTAGTGGAGAAATGACCGGAGATCCAGGTGAAATGGCGCAGATACTACAAAAACAGTATGTCAGCGTTTTCAGCAAGCCAAGACCGGAGAAGGTGATCACGGACCCAAAATAGTTCTTTGGTATGACCGAAACACAAAACAAAGGTGATCTCACTTCAATCACGGTGACGCAAGACGATATCGTCAATGCCATAAATATGATACCGGCAAATTCTGGAGCAGGGCCGGATAGCGTAAACGCAGTCTTTCTCAAAAAGTGCAAGGAGCAGCTTGCGCGCCCATTACAACTTCTGTGGGAAAAATCGCTACACACCAGATCGATACCCGAGGCGCTCAAATGGGGTAGAACAACTCCAATTCACAAAGGAGGGAGCAAGGGACGAGCCAGCCAGTACAGACCTGTGACACTCACCTCACATGTGGTCAAGGTGTTCGAGAGAGTCCTGAGAAGCAAAATGGTTGAATTTCTGGAAGCAAAAAAGGCTTTCGACAAAGGGCAACATGGTTCCGGAAGGGAGGTTCCTGCCTCTCCCAACTGCTTCTTCACCATGAAGGCATCGGCGACGAAAATCGTGACTTGTCTCACCAGTGGGAAAGGGGCATTAAAGGTTGTGTCTTTGTATGCATGAAATGTACATTGTTACATACAGCAAAAACAAAATGTGGTACATTACATGTCTGTCATTACGGTTTGTTTCCACATCAGTTCACCAATACCAGGCCAAAGGCAAAGTGTCTGTAGGTCTGTACTGTGATGGCTGAGTATGTGTCTATGTGTAATCTTGTCTGTCTGGGTCTATCTGAATGTCTGATTGATATCTGAGTGACTTGTCTAACAGTGTCTGTCTGTCTCATCCTGTCTTTCTGTGTCTGTATGTATGCATGAAATATACATGGTTACTTACAGCGTAACAGCAACAACGAAATGAGGTATATAACATGCCATAGACTACAGTAGATCTGGACTTTGACATGAAAAGGGAACTTTGAGGCAAGGAACCCAAAATCGGAAAACGAACCCACAAGTTCGAACCTCAAAACTGCGAAAATGTGATATTTTCGAGGTTCGAAGCAGCTATCAAAAACATTCGGAAATATCCTCAACTTCATGGTTATGTAGGTAGGCCCAATGCTCCCCCCCCCCCCCCTCCCCCTCCCAGTAAGGCTCAATCTTAACAAAGCTAAAAATGAAAATAAAAATCAAATGCACCTGTTCAACTGCGAATCATACAAAGACCTATACAAAGATCTGAGAGGCAGGGGCAATTTAAAGAAAATATTTGAACAAAATTACTTGAAAAGGGTAGCAGAGACTATAAGAACAGTTTTGAAAAGGAGGGATAATATCATTAATTTGAGAAAATAAATATAGAAGTAATATGAAGATGGTTTAAAAAAAATAATAAAAAAAAATAATAAAAAAATAAATAAATAAATAAATAATTAATAAATGAAACTGCCATCGTTCAAAGAACGAACTCCTGGATAGGAGAGTGCGCCAGTAACAACAGCAACAAAGCTAGGCTCAAAGCTAGCAAACTACCAGTATGGCTCGATGCTCACAAAACTAGGCACGAAGCTAGCAAAACACCAGTGAAGCTCGATGCTCACCTAACTAGGCTCGATTCTAGTAAACTTCCAGTGAGACTCGAGGCTCACCCACCAGTTGCTGAAATTAAAGGAAGCAGTTCGAGACCTTCCAAGAAGATGTCCCCCAACCCTACGATAATTAAAAGAAGCAGTTCAAGACCTTCCAATAACACATCCCCAGACTCTACAATAATTAAAGGAAGCAGCTTGAGACCTTCCGCAGTGCCTAACATTGCCAAAACTACCAATTGTGACACTTTAGTGAAGTCCCCCCTTAAAACCTCAATCGGAAGAGAATCGTTCAGTCCTCCCCTTACACCTAGAAAATCACTTTAGCAGGATTAACGTAACTCCGTCTTGTAAATTAGAGTCCCTACTTGTGAACCTGCTTAATTCCACTAGAAAAACACAACACACGATTCTACCCTTGCTATCCCATCGTCCTATCCCATTCTGTGGCTGTTGGTTTCAGGTGCTCCTTCAAGCTACATCTGAAGGAGTACAATGTTCTCTTTTCATGTACTATGTGTGGTAGGTTGTTTCAGTCTTTGATGGCAGTGAAGAAGAATGTTAGTTACCCTGCCCTTGGATTCTCGGAACATGAAAATTATACTTCCTATTCCGTGTATTTTATCAATTCCTTTCACTTATTTTAACAAAATTACTCTTTAGATACTTGGGAGCCCTATCATAAAATATGTTGAAGGCATTAATGTGTCTGATTTGCTTGGCCCTGTCTGAAACATTGAGCATGCAGAGTGAATGAAGTTGTTCCTGATCAACATGAGACCTAGGTCCTAGGTTCAGCATAAATCTTCCCATTTTATTCTGAGTGACCTGAAGTTTACACTTTGCTGTTTGAGATAATGCAGATTAACAGAGTGAAACAGATTAGTCAAAATGACACTGAACAAGTGCTTGACAAAGGGTCTTTTTGGTCTCTGTTGGCAAGCATCCCACCTGTCTTTACAGATATTTTATACATGCTCTACATTTCCTCAGGCTCTATTCCAAAGTTGCTTCACCTGGCAGAGTTGAGTCCAGTTTTATTCGGAGATATTTTGCTTGTGACACTGTTGATATAGAAACACCATTACAGTCAATCGAGAAGCCCTCAATGTCTTTCAATTTGCGTTTTGTTCTGCATAAGATGGCTTCTCTCCTGCCCAGATGAAGAGATAGTCTATTGTCCACCAGCCAATCATTGCAAGATTCTAGTTCTTAGGAGAGTGTAGCGGCAACACTCTGGGGTCTTTTCCTGCAACCAGTACTACGCTGTTGTCAGCATACAGTACCGGTAGTAATTAACATAAGACAAACAGTTCCATATCATTCACGTAACAAAGAAAGAGAAAAGGGCCAAGGATGCTTCCCTGCGGGACCCCACAGATAATTGGCATTGGATCTGATGAACTACCATAAATTTTTAAAATTTGGGTTCTGTCAATAAAATAAAAATTCAACCAGTTCACCAACCCTATGCCCATTGCATTTAGTTTATTACAGAGTATATCATTGTCTACCCTATCAAAAGCTTACTGTAAATCAATATGTACGGTACCATGCTGGTGTAGTTACCTTTGGACATTTCATGACGAATGTGGTCTGTTAAGTGGACGAGACATGATTATGTTGAATACATGCCTCTGAAACCGGATTGAAACACGTAGAGCAGATTATTTTCTGTAAAGTATAGTGTTCAGTTTGTGTGTATACAGCTCTTTCAAGGATGTTTATACAGTACACAATATGCTAACCGGTCTGTAGTTGCTAACATCTAATTTGTTTCCCTTTTTGAATAGAAAGGTAACATTAACTTCCTTCAGTTGATCAGGTACTGTGTTGATGTGTGATACCAATAGCTCCATCCCTTAGATATTTTTTGGTAGACATTTTTTCTGGGCCTGTACTTTTGTGTACAGAGCTCCTCAAATGTGTATTTTGGTGCAACATTTTGCAATCTAAGTGTATGCCTTTGTAACGATTTTGTTCAGTTTATGAAGGAATAGTGAAAGTTGGAGAGTATTTTGAGATAGTATTTTAGCCCCAATTGATTCCTAGAGGGCCTTTCATGACTGAGTAAAGTAGTTTAAATGTTAGCTAAAATAGATTGAGAAATGCGTTCTAATACGGAATGGTTTAATTATAGTACTAAACAAAGTTTCCTTTAGGTGCATGTACTTTCTTTTCACTTTCTTTTCCTTTCATACTTTAAGGTTTGTAAATTTGATGTCAATTGTATCACATTTGTCTATATCTATTTATCAAATCTATACATTTAACTATTTATCGATCTGTCAGCATATATATGTCTACCTTCCTATACATGCAGCTACCTATCTACCAATTCAACTGTATCTATCTATCTTTCAAATATACATATAAATCAAACTATTATGTCCGCCTATTTTTCAAATCTACCTACGGTATCTAATTAATGTCGCTCCATAAGCTACAAGCAGACCTATAGGAGCGTACGGTGTGGTGTGTGTGTAGTCATATATATATATATATATATATATATATATATATATATATATATATATATATATATATATATTATACAGTATACTGTATACCTCGGCCTTGGTTGGTATAGTGTGAGCCAATACCTCCACTATGACCCCATGACCCCACTACACACAAACACCAGAGGTCAACACTTGTCTCACCACCGCTCTACTCTACACAAAGGCCAACTATTATATAGCTACAGGTCAATATTTGCTATTTTTAACACCTGCACTACATTAACTCCTTCATAACCTGCATGAAAGCGGTTTGAGTGACGAGTGACGAGTGGATAACGGTGTGGGGGAGGGGGTAGTAATTTATGTATTTGTTATCGTGAATAATAGCCTATCATTTGAGTAGATGTGAAACTAAAATGTAAATTATAATATATATATATACATATATATATACAGTATATATATATATATATATATATATATATATATATATATATATATATATATATACTGTATATATATATATATATATACTGTATATACTGTATATGAGAGAGAGAGAGAGAGAGAGAGAGAGAGAGAGAGAGAGAGAGAGAGAGAGAGCGAGAGAGAGAGAGAGAGAGAGAGAGATTTATATCAACAGCTAGGAGAGTTCCAATGGACCACTTGCGAGTTTCGTTCTATAAGGAAGTTCGAGCTGTAGACATCGATATTTAGCAGAAGTAACAGCTAACATACGGTTGTAGTACATCTATAAATACATAAAACCCAATTCAATAGACTTCCTATCCATCAGAAACTTACATAATGCATACATTTGTTTTTATTATCGATGTTTACAGGCCGAACTTCCTTATAGCCTGAAACTCGCAAGTCGGCAATTGTCTATGCCACAGGGATAACCTACACAGAAATGGACATAATATACATAATACACATAAATACAGATAAATACACACACGTCATATACAGTATGCTGTAGGCCTATAATGGACATAATATACATAATACACATAAATACAGATAAATACACACACGTCATATACAGTATGCTGTAGGCCTATAATGGACATAATATACATAATACACATAAATACAGATAAATACACACACGTCATTTTTTTTTTTTTTTTTTTTTTTTTTTTTAAGAGACAATGAACGGAGGAAGGAAAAACACAGATAAAACAAAAAGGTCCATGTGCCTAAAGGCATCCTCCATTCATAAAATGTTTGTAACAACTGGATTTAAACATTTGTAGATTGTAAGTTTGTGGAAAGCAATTCGAGGGAAGTGAATTCCAAAGAGTAGTAGCTCTGGGGATAAATGAATTCTGATAAGCAGAAGTTCTGCATTGTGGAGGAGAAAGTGTAAATACATGGGCGCTCTCAGCTGCCCTAGTTCTACGGGGAAAGATGTGGAGAGGCGGCACAATTGAAGCAAGTTCCTCGGAACAATTGCTGTGAAAATATCTGTAGAATAATGCAAGGGATGCAACGTTTCTTCGTATGGATAATGTAGGAAGGTCCTGTGTGATTGCAGGGTTATTGATTAATCTAATAGCTTTATTTTGAATTTTGTCCAACTGCCTCAATGCAACCACTCCACTTCCACCCCACAGAGGTGAACAGTAATCCATCTGAGAACGCACATGACTTTTATATATCACGGCCAACTACTCGTCAGTGAAGAATTCTCGAACTCTGTACAGGAGTCCCAGTTTTTTAGAGGCATTCTTAGCAATGCTTTTAACATAATGTGTCCAGCTCAAGTTAGTAGTTAATGTTACACCGAGAATGTCAATACTAGGGGAAGTGGGAATATTTACATCATTAAAAAATATATGGGAGTCAGTGAGATTCTGTCGGTTAGAAAATTGAATGTACTTGGTTTTCTGTGCATTAAAGGAAACTAGATTCTTTTGTCCCCATCCATTAATTCTAGAAAGGTCCTGGTTCAGAGAAATTGCAGTGTTTATTTTTGAATTTATAAGATCGGGTTGGGTGAAAGAATTGGTAAATGTGAAGGAACTGTGGAGTGTTGAGTCATCTGCGTAGGAATGTATTGGATTATGAGTGGTAGATATGAGATCATTGATATGAATGAGGAACAGAATTGGGGCCAAAATATACAGTATGCTGTAGGCCTATAATTCTCATGCACAATGGTCACGTTTACTTCACTCACGCAAATACAATTTTCAGGAATACCTAATCTGCGGTGTATGCTACCATCAATCTTCATTAGCGTTAAGACGGTATCACACGAGCGCTTTTTCCCTCAACATTTATCCTCAACACTGGTCTGGCAGCTTATTAGGTTAACATTTAAAATATTTCGGTTACCTAAAGTCATCTACCACCAATCTAGTGTGTGATACCAGTAAACAATATTCCAGAAATGTTGCCAGAAAAATGTTGACCATCGAATGTTGACTATACAAGCTCTCGTGTGATACCGGCTTTACAATGGCCCTACAAGGTTGAAATGACTACACGAATTCAACCGAGCATTCAGGGTCATACACATAAATACACTGATTGAAGGACTGGATCATCAATTTCCATAATCGGTTACACTATCATTTTAATCCCTGAATTCTAAAGCGGAGGTCATCTATTACAGACATACTCTGGACAATCGTCTTGACTGCCGGTAGTTCGAGTCCGACTGGGTGTATAAAATATACATATATATATATATACAGGGTGTTTTAAAACAACACTGCCAGAGTATGACGACCACATTGATAAAAATATATGATACATAATATGAATGATTACCAAGTAAAAAAGGTAAAGAGGAGATATCTAATGATCTAATCTCATATGAATAATTACAAAATCAAAGTAACATAAAATTGGTAATGATATTTTGCAATTAGAAGAAAACTGCTAAGTATTATAATCCAAGTAGCGTAAAAAGATATGCACCATTTGTAACGATGACCAAGAGGTAAAATAGTGAATCTAAAGTCTGGGTCAGGTATCCGAACACTGCTATAGGTAATTTAATCGTTCGTGAAACTGTTTGAATGGGAAAAAATTGTTCCTGTGCAATTTACTGTTTCAATACAAATACCTCATTACGTTACTATTATCACAGAGTACTAACGAAATATGTCAATCAGTTTTATGGTTGAAGTTTGACGATTTTACGTAGCTGTAGACATACAAGTATACAGTGTTCACTAATGAATATTTAAAATCATCTAATGGTACCCAAAACAAACAATTTACGTCACTTGGACTTAACGAGTATAAAATAACAAAGGCAGAGACACACCTAAATAACGACAATCCATATTTATGTGATATTATAAGGTAAATAAAATCACTATGACAGAAGAAGATAGCACCATGGCCGAGCAGATGATTAAACACATGAGAAGATTCGTTATGACTCCAAAGCTTCGAAGAAAAACTCGAACTGGGATGGGAGGCAAGAGGTAGGCTATTTGGGGGGGAGGGGGGACACTAGCCCGTGTTCGGATTATAGCTCATACCTGGGTGTCACTAATTATTTTACTCTATGCGGTTTAAATCATTAATGGTATATTATTTTGCATTTTGTCATTAGATAATCTTCTTCGTTATTGTATTTACTAATTAGCAGATGAGGTGTGTCAGTGTTGTTTTAAAACACCCTGTATATATATATATATATATATATATATATATATATATATATCTATCTATCTATCTATCTATTGCCTGACGCCGTGATCCCCGAAGGGGTGGCCACGAACGAACCGCCCCCATGCACCTCTGTCCCCAGTCAGTCGACGCCCCTCCCCCCAACCAGCACCGCCTTCGTTCATGTAGTTCCTCACTCCATCCTTCCACCTCATATTCGGTCTACCTCTCCCCCTCTGTCCCTCCACCTCGCTCTCGTACACCCTCTTAGTCATTCTCTCGCTTTCCATACGTTCCATATGGCCGAACCATCTCAAGTTGTTCCTTTTCACACTTTCCAGCACATCTACCTCCACACCACACCTCCTTCTTACTTCCTCATTAGTCTGTCTATCCCTCCATGTAACTCCGCACGCACTCCTTAAGTAATTCATTTCCACTGCTCTCACTCTTGGTCTGAGTCTCTCAACCACCGTCCATGCTTCGCTTCCGTAAGTCAGTGTCGGGATTACCACACTGTCATGCAAGGACTTCTTCACTTCCATACTGACCACCCTATTTCTTGTTACTGCTTTTAGCGTTCCTACAACCCTCTTCCCCTGTTGTACCCTCTCCCGCACCTCTTCATCCATAGTCCCATCTTTACTCAACACACTGCCCAGATACTTAAAAGAGTTGACGATCTCCATAGCCTGACCGTTCAGCTTCACCTCACACTCTGTGACTTCACCCCTTTCGAAGACCATAACCTTGCTCTTCCCCGTATTTACCTTCAAATTCCGTTTTTCGCACACTGTTCCAAACTTATTTACCAGACCCTGCAACTCCCATTCATTATCACTCATCAGAACTGTATCATCCGCAAACAGCAGTATAGGTAGCTTCCACTCAATTCCCTCCCTTTTCAGCGATACACCAACATCCACTGCTCTTGATAGTATATATATATATATATATATATATATATATATATTATAGATTTGATTCCCAGAGGGAAGTAAAGAAACCTAATATTTAGTAGGGCCCCGTAATCATTGACGATATGCCTATTAGTATAATAGTCTCCCATCAAACGCCGCGGTCACTAGTTTGAATCAACCGCGCGGGAGGACAGGTCCAGAGGCCTCTCGAAGTCAAGGGGCCTACGAACCAAATCACAGAATTTGAGTTTTCACTGGTTCCCAATAGGTGGCAGCACGCTCTATCATGCTGTGAATACCGAATTGGGAATTTCGCCCTTATGTGCACGTTGCATAGGGTTGAGCGTCCGTGTTTTGACTCGATAAATGTACGGATGAGGTAGGGCAAAGCGGAGGTATATGGGCCTAGCCGCCGCGCGCGGCTGACCAATGGGAGGGCGGCTATGTTCCCGCGTGTTTGTGTCGCGGCTCCCGGCCAATCAGAGCCGCCGTCTCACACCTCCCCACATCAGTCATGTGGCGGGAGTTTTTTAACTGGTCATTCTCGCTCGCTCTCCCTGTTTTTACCCATATTTCACGGTGTTTGAGGCTGAATAATGAGTGATACTAGTGATCCAGATGTGGGGGAAGGTTCACCGTTGATGCCTAGTAGAAAACGGCACACTGAAACCTGGAAAAGTGTAGTTAAGAAGAGTAAAAGAGATCGTGGTGGCGAGTATGTTTTTCGTAAGGGCACTGTTGTAGGGGCTCGTGTTTTGGGGCCCCCGTGTAGTTATGCTATGAAGTGCTATGATAAGGTTGACAAGCGGATTGGGCAGCAGTTTAGAGGTAAATAATATTCAACTTTATAATGATTTTATTACCATTGTTCACACATTAAATACGAAGGAACTAAGTCTTTGCTTATAATTTATGAAATTAAATTATTATAAAATGTAATTATGGGAATTATGCTTTCTAATTTGGACTAATTCTTAGTTACATCATGGTTATTCAAAAATATGAGTATGAAATAAATCGGCCCATAATTACGGATACACAAAAAAAACACCCATTACGTGTTTGTTTGTGTTTTCTAGGAATTACAGATTTTCACACAAACACTGATACGATTTCATCCATTTATTTACACTCTATCTTTTGATTATGCTATAATATAATTTGTGTGCATTTTTTATGTTTTAATAAAACACCACCAAACAGGCAGATGGAAAAACACTCATAAAACACGCAATTTTAGTAATTTTGCTTAAATGTTTCGGCTGTCTCCTAGTTATTGCAAAATGTTGCAATGTTCCAAGTATGAATGTAATCGAATAACATTTACGGGTACATAAAAAAAACACTATGTGTTTGTTGTTGATTTACCTAATAATTACGGATTTCCACAAAAATATTGCTATGAGTTTTCTTTACAATGTCTACACTCATTCTTTTGACCATACTACCATAATATTTTGTATGCATTTTGTATGTTTTGATAAAACACCATAAAACATGTCGAACGAATAACACGCATAAAACACGCAATTTTTGGAATATTGATTTCAAATTTGAACTGCTTCTTAGTGTTATCAAGTACTCTGAAATTATCATGTTTGAATTTAAATTGAACAATAAACACACATACACAAAAACACACCCCTTGGTGTTTTATGGTGTTGTATTATTATTTTCAGATTTTCAGAAAAAAACACCAACATAATTTTTATATGTCAGGTCGAGAGCTTTCCATTGATGTATAATATTGTCATAGGAGTATAGTTTTGGAGTGCAGTACCTTTCTTAGACTTTAACCCCTTATTACTCGAAACTGTGATTTGGTTCGAAGTGATTGACTTCGAGAGGCCTCCTTTAATTTATTATTATTATTTTAAAGTCTCCTGGTCCTGGAGTACTAACCTCATAAGTGCAACGCGTATTCTCTTATGTAATCGTCTTTATGATTGGGTACTCACTACGAAAAAACTTCGTAAAAAAAAAAAGGAAAATTTAACTTAATACTTGCTATACTCAAGCTTCCCACTGCGTGGATTCCTGACGCTGGCCCCCTGGCGGCCATACTTCCTTCACTGACATATCAAGATACAACTCAGAAATCAAGCAAATGGGAAGGGGATGGCTGGGAGGGCACTAACATCGTCAATGATTACGGGGCCCTACTAAATATTAGGTTTTCTTTACTTCCCTCTGGGAATCAAACCTATAATTTAATAGTGGCCCCTCCATCATTGATGATATGCCTTATATATAAGACTGGAGGGGGACATTCGTGACAATATCAAACTACCAACCTAAACACCATAGGTAACAGAGAATCCGTATAACATTTTAAGTTTTGTTATTGTGTACAAACAATATATAAAAATATAAACGAGGGTAAGCAGTGCGTTACTTCAAAGAAGATCTGCTTGTACATGACTGGACCTTCATCTGAGATCTCTGGCATGTTTTATTGAGAAAATTCTTGTACATATTCTGGCCTTAAAATTATTTGTACAGTTAACTTCTGTTTGTACATGCTGCTAATACTACATAGATGCAACTATGATATATTTCTTATAAATAAAATAAAATTGATTAAACTGTATAACCAGTTCTATTCATATCACAGCTAGTGATTTATCACAATCTCCGGCGGAAGGGTTCTAGTGGGTCTTAGGGCTCCCCTTTTTCGCCTGAAGAATAAACTTAAAAACAATTAGCACATGGACGACTAAACCCGTTGCCGTAATGCTACACAGGTCTGCTTTGGCTTGTCCAGAGCGACCGATAGGTATCGCGTCAAGAATGTGTGATTAGACACCCACAACTGAGTGTCGGCTATGTCATTAATGGAGAAATTTTGCATAAATCTGAGGGAGACGGCCCACTTTCGAATATCGTGGGCTCTGCCAACCACACCGGGATTACTCTCCTTACTTACATCTACGAGTAAAGAACCTAATTTCCTTCTTGTGACGCGAGTACCTGTCTGATTGACCCATAGGAAGCCTGGTTGTAGAGGTTGTGCAATCCTCATAAACTTAACTAAAGCTTGTACCGGGCATAAAATGTGATGCGTATGTCCACGTTTAAGCGCTGGGACTGAGAATTCTGAGAAAACGTGATCACAATGTTCGTTTTTGGCAATAAAAGTGGGAGACGGCGCGATATGCACATGTTCGTGCAGTCTCCCAAACCTGAGACAATTTGGCTCGTTGCTCATCGCCGCCAGCTCTGAAACTCTGTTACCTGTCGCCAAAGCCATAAGGAACACAGCCTTTTTTAATACTGACTCAAAATCTGGCGCATGGTTAAACTTGCGCGACTGAAGTAATAATAACGCTTTGTCTAGCGACCAGGTAGGCATGAGCTGACGTGGTGGTGGGCGTAGTTTGAAACATGCTCTCATGAAACCTTTCTCCTCCGCCTGCAGTATGGATACACCAGTTAGGTCGAAAAAGGGGTTTCTAATGGCAGATAAGTGATTCTTTAAAGTAACAACTGAGAAGCGCTTCTGTTCAAACAAATAGTCTAAGTATTTAAAAATTAAAACTACTGAGGCATCAGATTGCGCTGTTTCTAGTATCCATGTTGTGAAAGTTTTCCAATGTGATTGGTATTGTCTCCTGGTAGACAGAGTATATTGATTCAGAAATTTACTAGAGACACTTTGCCCATACCGAGTTAGCCATTTTGCATTGTAAACGTCCAAACGTCAGTTAGCGAGGTCTGATGGTTGCCAATTGTCTCCAAGTGGAAGGCAGAGACCAGGAATGACACCGGGTTCCTGCACCACGTTTGCAATTGGTGATACCACACTTGAGCCGGCCACATCAGCGCGATCATCGAGACTATGCCCCGGTAACCCCATAGTTTGTGAACTACTTGACACATCACATCATGCGACTGTGTCAAGAGCATTGCAACATCCCAAAGCTGATTGTCAGTACAGCTATTTCTTTAGTAATATAAGGGGACTTCACTCTAACATCAATTCTGTACACCAATTTCTTCAAGCAGAATCCCCTACTCTCCTTTTTTTGACAGAGACTCAAGTAACATCCACATCTGACACATCTAGATTTAATTTTCCAGGTTATCAACTGCTCCAAAATTCCAGACCTAAAGGTGGTGTATGTTGCTTCGCAAAATCTGAAATTGCCCTGGAGGAGGTTACTAGTTTCAATTGTCCCTATTTTGATTATTCTATATACAAATTAATTTCTGCTGGTAAATTTAAATACATATGTTGCATCTACCGTTCCCCAAATACTCCTCCAGAGCAAAGTCTTTTTGATTCTCTGTCCTCACAACTCAGTGTCCTCAACTTAAATGCTTCTTCTGAAATCACTGTGTTGGGTGATTTTAATGTCCATAATGTTGAATGGCTCACTCATTCAGCCAGGACTGATGATGCTGGTCTTGAATGTGAGCTATTTGCAGACTCATTTAATCTCATTCAACTAGTCAACCAACCCACCCGTGTACCAGATAATCCTAATCATAATTCCCACCTACTGGACTTATTTTTAACAACCAATTCAGAAAATTATGATGTTACAGTGAGGTCCCCACTTGGATCTTCTGATCACTGTCTGATACAGGCCACCTGTCTATCACCTACCACACCTTCCCACTCTGAACCTGTTTTGGTGACTAAATGGCATTACGATAGGGCAGACTGGGAGGGTCTTCAAGGTTTCTTTATTGATATTCCCTGGACCTCTTTCTTTTCTAATGATGCACACTCCACCTTGAGCCACATACAAGATTTTGTAAAAATTGGAATGGAAACTTTTATTCCTCATCAAAAGTACAGTAAAAGATCTAATTCACCTAAATGGTTTGACCATAATTGTGCTAGAGTAACTGAACAAAAAGCAATAGCCTACAATGCATACACAAGATCAAAAACACATGAAGCCTTTAATTACTTTAGAAACATCAGAAATCATGCCAAAACTGTATTAAACCTAACTAAATCAAACTTTCTCCATAAGCAGGCAAATAAACTTCTAAATAATCCAAATGATAACAAAATATTTTGGTCTACTCTTAACTCATTCAAATCCAACTTCACTACTGCTTCATCCATTCCACCATTAAAATCTCCGACTGGCAATCTTGTAAGTGACCCACGAGGTAAAGCTAACCTTCTTGCGGATATTTTCTCCACCAACTCAACCTTAGATGAAATAAATCAAGATGTCCCTGTACTTAATTTTAATTCACCTGAAATTCCCTCACTTAAGATCCACACCAGACATGTCAAAACTATTTTGCAGAATCTCTCAGTAGATAAGGCTCCTGGTCCAGATGAAATTCCTCCAATAGTACTTAAGAATTGCTCCTTGGTGCTTGCTCCTGTATTGGCAAAATTTTTCCGTCTGTGTACTCATACCTCATGCTTCCCAGTACCCTGGAAAGAAGCAAACATCCATCCAGTTCCTAAAAAAGGTGCCTCTTCAGATCCATCAAACTACAGACCAATAGCTATAACTTCCACTCTTGGTAAAGTCTTTGAAATTATATTAAATAATCACATAATTAAGCATCTTGAGAATAATAAATTAATCAGTGATAGGCAATATGGTTTTAGACGATGTCGATCAACTGCAGACATTCTTTGCCTTCTTACGCATCAAATCAACCAAGCTACAGACCAACATGGTGAAACACATACAATAGCACTGGATATATCAAAGGCATTTGATAGAGTCTGGCATCAATCCTTATTGTCGAAGATGTCACACTACGGCCTTGCATCATTAGTTCCACTAATTTCTTCTTATCTTCATAACAGAAAAATACGTGTAATGGTAGATGGCCTTTATTCTCAATTTCACTCAATAAATGCTGGTGTTCCCCAGGGATCAGTTTTGGCCCCAACTCTGTTCCTCATTCATATCAATGATCTCATATCTACCACTCATAATCCAATACATTCCTACGCAGATGACTCAACACTCCACAGTTCCTTCACATTTACCAATTCTTTCACCCAACCCGATCTTATAAATTCAAAAATAAACACTGCAATTTCTCTGAACCAGGACCTTTCTAGAATTAATGAATGGGGACAAGAGAATCTAGTTTCCTTTAATGCACAGAAAACCAAGTACATTCAATTTTCTAACCGACAGAATCTCACTGACTCCCATATATTTTTTAATGATGTAAATATTCCCACTTCCCCTAGTATTGACATTCTCGGTGTAACATTAACTACTAACTTGAGCTGGACACATTATGTTAGAAGCATTGCTAAGAATGCCTCTAAAAACTGGGACTCCTGTACAGAGTTCGAGAATTCTTCACTGACGAGCAGTTGGCCGTAATATATAAAAGTCATGTGCGCTCTCAGATGGATTACTGTTCACCTCTGTGGGGTGGAAGTGGAGTGGTTGCATTGAGGCAGTTGGACAAAATTCAAAATAAAGCTATTAGATTAATCAATAACCCTGCAATCACACAGGACCTTCCTACATTATTCATACGAAGAAACGTTGCATCCCTTGCATTATTCTACAGATATTTTCACAGCAATTGTTCCGAGGAACTTGCTTCAATTGTGCCGCCTCTCCACATCTTTCCCCGTAGAACTAGGGCAGCTGAGAGCGCCCATGAATTTACACTTTCTCCTCCACAATGCAGAACTTCTGCTTATCAGAATTCATTTATCCCCAGAGCTACTACTCTTTGGAATTCACTTCCCTCGAATTGCTTTCCACAAACTTACAATCTACAAATGTTTAAATCCAGTTGTTACAAACATTTTATGAATGGAGGATGCCTATAGGCACATGGACCTTTTTGTTTTATCTGTGTTTTTCCTTCCTCCGTTCATTGTCTCAAAAAAAAAAAAAAAAAAAAAAAAAACATGAGTGAAGCGTCTGGAGGCGGAAAAAGATAGATTGAGTTCCACCTGTTCCAATCCTCCAGTAAAGCGTCTGGACCCCCAGCCAGAGTTGGTGCCTGGCGGGTCAGATAGAGAGGTAGTCTGTGATTTCCCTCGGACGCAAAGAGATCCACTTGTGGACGGTATGGCTCTGCAATCATCTTGTCAAAGACAGTTTGTTTGAGAGCCCATTCTACTAGGGTGCTCTGTCTCTGAGACAAGGCGTCCGCCCAGATGTTCGCTATCCCCGGGAGGTAAGATGCGTGTAGATGAATGCTCAGCGATTCGGCCAGAGCAAAAATCTGTTCTGACAACCCCATCAACTCTCGAGACCTCGTTGACCCTTGCTTCTGAATGCAGTGAACTGCAGCCAAGTTGTCCATTCGAAATGCAATTGACTTTCCTCGTAGGGAAGAGCCGTGAGCGTGAAGGAAAAATAATGGGACTAGAAGCTCTTGTTTGTTGATGTGAAACGTTACATCTTGGGACCCTCGTAGGGAAGAGCCGTGAGCCTGAAGGAAAAATAATGGGACTAGAAGCTCTTGTTTGTTGATGTGAAACGTTACGTCTTGGGACCAAAGACCCTGCGCTTGGTGACCTAGGTTCAAAGTAGGTTGGACTGATAACCCCAGCCTATTACCCCTGAAGCGTCTGTGTCTACCCATACTGTAGGTGGAGGAGAAACCCATGTCATTATCGAGTACTATGTTTCGGTCTTTGCCCAGACCGACAGTAAGTTGTGAATTAACCGAGGAATCGGCCATAGTTTTCCCGCCAGCAATAGTGGGAAAAATTTGTTGCCTTCCATGATTAATCTCTTTACTTTCAACCAGCCCAACTTCACAGTTAATTGGATCCAGTCGAGTGAACTGACTAGGGACTTCCACATTTTCCTTGTCGTACTCAGACTGTGGAGAAAAAGAAACAGTTTCCGGCGGAACCTGTTGCGATTGTCCACACTCTGAGTAAGAGTCAGATTGGCAGTGCTCCAGACCAGTCCAATCCACTGAATTTCTCTTGTGGGCACAAGGAGCGACTTTGCCAAGTTGACCTTGAATCCTAGAGTTTGTACATGACGTAATACTTGTTTGACATGAAAATTACTTAACTCTTCTGACTCCGCCACTACTAGCCAGTCGTCTAGATACCACCACACCTTGATACCTTGGGCTAGCAAGGGCAAGAGGGCCTGCCGGACTAATTTTGTAAAGATTCTCGGTGCCAGGTTCAAACCGAAAGGCATTCTCTGAAAGACGTAAGTCTCTTACCTGATCCTCAAGGCGAGGCATTTTTGGAACCGTTTGTTTATGGGGACATGCCAATAGGCGTCTTGCAGGTCTAATGAGCAAATCCAGCTTTGCGGCATAAGTGAGAGCCTGATTTGATGCACGGTAAGCATCCTGAAGGGTGAATTGTGAATATGTGTGTTCAGACGCGAGAGATCGACTACTGGTCGCATCTGCACACTGTCCCTCTTTGGCACTAGAAAGAATCTGGAGGTGAAAACAGGGCAAGTTGGATCTACCGGGACAATGATATGCTTGTTGATCATTTCCTGGACAAGTGACTCCACCTCTAAAGAAACATTGTTGAATTCTACAGTTCGACGTAGACAAGGTCGCCGGAGCCACCTCCAAGTTATGCCTTTGCTTATCTCTGTCTGGGCCCACAACTGCCGGGGCCAAGCCCTGCGACCTGCTCAGAACGACCCAGTTTCTGTACTGGGTCTGTCCGGTCGGACAACTCCCAAATCCAACTCGCCTGCGATAGGCCCTGGGAGAGAGAGAGTGTGACTGACTAGTTTTTGGTGGTGGCGGCGGAGTGGGGTTAGACGGCTGGCTAGATTTGGCATGCGTCTGTCCTTGAATAGGCTTTTGGATAGACTTACCTCTATAGCCTGACTGTTTACCCTGCCTAGGTTTGTGCTGAGTACCCCCTTGCTGTTGAAGAGGCCTTGGCTCTCGAAAGGACTGTTTAGTTTGAGTAGGCTGGGGCTTTCCGCCGGTCTTAGGTTTCGAGTAAGGTTTCTTAAAGGGCTCTTTCTTTGGCAGGGAGGTACTCTACTTCCACATATCTACCAAATTGAAAACAATACCCTATGTCTCTATAGGGAGAAGTGTTGCAGTTAGTACCGGGGACAGAGTTACTCGGCGGGCTATGTCTTCCGGCAACTTCTTTACCAAGTACACCCTCAAATCCTGTCTTGCTCTAACCGCCTCCATGATAGCTATTCGAATATCACTTAAGGATTGAATAGAATTTTGCAACAGGATCCTACGTGACAAGTCCGTGGCTTTCCTTACATGTTGGTCTGATATGGCTGTTATAGTTCTTGTGAGTGACTGGGCAACCTGGCGACTGACGAGGTATTGAGAGAACAGTCTATACGCTTTATTGTGTAGCTTAAAGTCTCTGTCTAAGTGAGCCGGAGGGGGTGTGGAGAAGGGTTCGTGCAGGCCATAAAGTGATAGTTTGGGAGCTGCCAGGAATTCAAATAAAGCCGGCGACACTCCACCAGCTTTGTTAACCGGTAAAGTGAACCATGAATGCACTTTCTGGGGTACCTGATGGGAGGATTTAGTGGTAATGGTAGAAGCAAATATCTGCGCCCCCAGTTCCCAGTCCACCCACGGACCTACACCTACCTGCCCCACCTGCAAGATGGGTGTGTTTGCCTGATCTAGTACCGGTACTGTATCCAGTTCCGGCGTAAGGGCATGTAGAGCTTTTATATCATTGACACCGTCATTTCGTGACCAGTCGGCAAATAGTTTTGCAGATGAGGCTGGAGGTATCGCCGGGGAGGCCGAATACACAAAGAAATCATCACCATAAACAGATAGGATGGCCTTAATGGTAACATCTAATAACCTTCCTTGGACATCCTTAGATCTTAGTTTTCTACTCTTATTAACCTCAATGGTCCAATCACTAGGGACCGGGAGCTCCCCCGATATGATAGCTTGTGCCAGGTGCGGTTTCTGAGGGATTGACTGAACCCATGAGCAGTCCGGTCCATAGAGGAGAGACATAGGGCCTCTCCTCTGTGGAGGCTTATCAAGAGGGGGAGGAGTAACGTCTGTAATGACACGGGTTCTGATTGTCTCTATATCCCCCGGCTTTGTGCCGCGGGTGGCTGGGAGTCCTGTATCACCTGAGAGTTATCAAAGAGTTGATTTGAGCAAGAAGGAGAACCCCTATACTGTTCTGCTAACACTCTGTTAGGTATAACCGGGAGACCTTTACGTAGCACATAACTTAGCTTAGAAATGGCGAATGTAAACTCTTGCGGCTCACTCAAAAATTGTTCATTTGTGGGACTAGACTCCATCCCCTTCGCCCCTACCTCTGAGCTGCCAGATTGGACGTTAAAGAGGTAGGAGTGGAGGGAGGTGGCCGTTACCCCGGCAAGGGCTTGGGAAGCGGTCGTGATATAACCGTACGGGCACTTAAATGACTTGAAGTGGACGGCGTTGAAGAAGCAGAGCCCTCCTTCCGGCGTTTTGTCGACCTTGACGACTCGGCGGAAGAATGTCGGGACTGACTCCTAGGGGATCTAGAACGTGATCTAGATTTGCGCTTCGGCGAAGGCGACCGTCTCCTCTTAGACCAGTCGGGGGGGGGGGAGGGGGGGGGGGGGGCTCGGCATTGTCACTTTCACTACTCGTTACTACCTGCTTGGGAAGTACTTTCGATTTAATTTTAGGTCTGATTGACTTGGCCGGAGCTGACTTAACTAATGGCGATTTAATGACGAGATGCTCCCAGAGTTCCTCGTCATCGCAAAGGAGAGCTTTATGAGCAGTGTCTTTCGCATAAACGTTAACAATTGACTTTATCTCCTTCAAGGCTGCCAAGCAAGAAAAATCTCTCTTATCAAACACCGCCGCTCTTAACTCAGAACACACGGACCACCGTTTAGACACCCATAGTCCCCTTGAACGATCAAGACACTTTACACATTTTATACATAAATTGTTGGCAAAAACTGGTAAAAGAGAGCAGGTAGGCGTAGCGCAAAGGTCAAAGCGAGGCATGATGGAGCTAGGGGACCCCCACCCCCGTTTTGCTGGAAGCGGACACTCCTCTACTGCTGGGACCGCTACTACTGAAGTGTTGAGATTCTGGAAATAGAAAATTTCCATGAATCAATGCTCATAAGGATAACCTGAGAGGTGTTATCACATCCTACCTCAAGCCCGCCGGAAAATTAGTTATAGCCACTTGCTACTCTACCCTTCCGCTGGACCTGGTAGAAAGACCCTGGGTCTTTCTTTTTCATACATTATGAACTGCTTACCTGCGACAAAGCGTCACTGGCCCAAAAGACTTTAAGCGTTTTACTATCATTTACTATCATTAATGATTTACTATCATTTACTATCATTTACTATCATTCGCACTAGATAGATAGGTAATTCGCTTCATGACTTGAGTCATGGTTAAGCTCACTTGACTGTTACGCCAGGCGAGAGAAGTTATTGCGTGAGGCTTTCGGTCAGGGCGAGTTCACTCGGCGGGCCGAGTTAACTTCCTCAAGAATTTAGTATATTCCGCCGAGAGGTTCGTGGTTCAGCACACCACGCCGGGACATTTGGTTGGTTTCTTATCGTCTAAGACGAGAAAACGCCGGCTCTGCTGAGAAAGCCGCCGGAAAAACGAACCAAAATTTTCAGGGATGGGGATTTATCCGGGACAGTCCACACCCCCAAAAACCCCACCAAATACACGGGACGTCTCCCAAACCCCTTAAGCATGAAAGCACACATGCCAAAAAACAAATATATAGGGGAAACACTAGGCTTACACATATATAGAGCTTAATTTATAATGTATAATTAACCCCTAGCCTACATTGGAGACCCCTAATGAGGCTGACCATCAGTTAACGACGAAACATCAAGGTGGCTGCAACCAGACGCTCCGAAGACCCAGCAGCAGCAGCACGAGGAGGCAGAGGCCCACGAGAGGGGCCCAGGCGCAGATACGGACTCCAGAAGATTCCACACCATGTGTGGCAACCCTTGAACTAGAGCATCTGCTAAAATAAACTATGCAACTACCTCATAATGACGGCCTGAAGCATAAACTTGCGGAATGGTAGCCTCCTAAATAACTATCAAAAAGCTAAAGGCGCAAAACAACACACAATAACAAACATGGCGCGATGATCCTGGGACACGTAGGCGCCTGGTACAATAGTACCCTAATTTACCAACCTCCTGCGGGACGTACCAATGGGGTAGTCTGTGCTAGCTAATCTAAAAACATGTTCAATACAACTCAGATGTACACGAATGAGCATGGACTCACTTGAATCGATCGAACGAAGAATGAAGCTGGAGCACAGAGTAACCCACCCTCACCGAACGGACGCGGGAGGAGGAAGGAAGTATTGCCGCCAGGGGGCCAGCGTCAGGAATCCACACGCAAGAAATCCACGCAGTGGGAAGCTGCAAGCTATAGCAAGTATTAAGTTAATTTTTCCTTCTTATTTCTTACAAAGTTTTTTCGTAGTGAGTACCCAATCATAAAGACGATTCCATAAGAGAATACGCGTTGCACTTATGAGGTTAGTACTCCTGTCCTCCCGCGCGGTAGATTCAAACTAGCGACGCGGCGTTTGATGGGAGACTATTATACTAATAGGCATATCGTCAATGATGGAGGGGCCACTATTATATATATATCCAGAATGAGGTGATATGTGAACCTTGCTACATATCCAATCCATTTGTTACCCTTTAACCATCACACCTTATATTGCTCACTATAGTAGACAACCTTTACTACCATCCTTGCCCTACCGCGAGCATTTTAGACATTTCGAGATGGCTTTCTCTATAATTTGTGTTTGTGTATGTGTGTACAGTAAGCGCAAGTGTGTTTGTATGAATAATGTGTGTATGTACGAGTGTTCTAGTTACCTGTATACGAGAGATTTTGTGTGTGTGTTATAATTTGGGTGCATAAATATGAGGATGTGTGTGTGTGTGTGTGTCTGTGTTTGTGTGTGTGTGTGTGTACTAGGTGGTGGGAGCGTGACCCTGGCTTCCTGTAGAGGTCACATATTTACCTACCATTCCGCTCAACTCACTACCACCTCACTGCATAATTATACTCATTCATTCATTTACCTTATCAGTTAGATATTCGAATACAGTATTTACTTACTTAAACATTGATTATATTTGCAATCTTTACTTAAGTATACATAATATAGAGTATATACCGGTACCTTATATATATATATATATATATTTTTTTTTTCTATATTCCAACTTACTTCCTCTCGGGCATAGGCTGAGAGCCTTAACATTCACCGCTTTACAATGAACAGTGAAGCCCGTGAGGTCTTGTTCCAGTCTAGGGAGTGAGACATGTGAAGCACGTAGAGTACAACGAGCACCTGCCATCTTGCCTTCACATGAGGCACGGTGCTCACTCATGGCCCGAAACGACCCCATCTCTGAAGCCACCTCGTTCCCGTGCTTCACTGTCTCACCCCCTACACTCGGACTCTCACACTTACACACACACAACGCCACCTGTTGAGCAGATAACTCACCAGGCATTGCACCCCTATAGCATATTTTGAATATGGGAATATTCATACAGTGCTATTTAATCAGGGAACAATGAGGGTATTTTATTGACGTTTCGGTGGGCTTGTGGTAATGCACTGATACTAGGTACAGCACAAATTCCATCCCAATAATATCTTCCCATTGATACATCGGGATTTGAACCCGGGACCTTTGGATTACCAGGCCAGTGGCAAGACCACTCCACCACACCTCCCCTTATATATATATGTATATATGTATATATATATATATATATTCCAACTACTCCCTCTCAGGCATAGACTGAGAGCAGTGGTGGGCACGATTTCCGCTAATCAGCTAATAGCGAAGCTAAATATTTTGTTAGCTGGTTAGCTTTTCAGCTAACTTTGAAAATCGTTAGAGGACCAATTAGCTTCCGATACATTTACTGCCGCCAACTGTAAGTCAGCTAATCAGCTAATGTGCATTCGCTGGTTAAAACAAGTGTATTGGTCAAAAACGTTTGCAACCCTCTAAATGACAGATATTTATGTGAGTATGTAATTGCAACATTGCAATAGGCACTGACACAGACAGAGGGCTGGTACTACAAAACCAAACCGATAACCTCATCATCCTTAACGACATCCATCAACATACCCATATTCCTCACCAAGCCCTCTATAACCCATCATCTCCAGACATCACCTTTTGCTCCCCAGAACTCGCCCCCACAACATCCTGGAGGGTGGTCAGAACCTTAGGCTCTGACCACCTCCCGATCATTATCACCACCAAAACCAGACTCACCCCAGCTAGCCACAAACACACATACACCAATTATAAAAGAGCTAACTGGGAAGCATTCACAAATGAGACAGAACAACACTTCACAACTCTAAACAGCACACCCATCACTAACATCAACAATGCTGTACACATACTCAATAAAACTATCCAAAACGCTGACAAGAAACACATTCCAAGAGGTAACAGGAAAAGACACAACCCCAACTTCACACCAGAAATTCAAAACCTCATCAGACAACGCGACATACTGAAACACTCCCCAGCACCCCACACACAAGACATCACACAACAAATTCAAGCACTCAACACCCAAACTAACAACAAAATACAAGAACAACAAAAACTAAATTGGAATAACTTCCTACAAACACTTGATCACAAAACAAACCCCAAAAACTCTACAAAACACTAAACAGCATCACACTTTCCAACAGCAACACAACACAATCACATGCTGCAATCACAACAACAGACTCTACTCCTTCATGTAAACAACAAGCAAACACTCTCATCAATCACTTTTCACATGTCAGCCACCTCAAACCTCACAAAGACGACCGACGTGTCATCCGACGTAAGAGACAATTCCCCACAGACCCTGACTATACACCCTTCACCAATCACCAGACAAAGCATATCATCAACAATCTCAAGCACTCACCCGCCTGTGGCCTAGACAACATAAGCAACATACACCTCAGACACCTGGGACCACAAGGCATACAAGCACTCACTAACATATCAAACTACAGCTATTCACACAACACAATACCAGACATTTGGAAGCATGGTATCATCATCACATTCCCCAAACCCAACAAAGACCCCACGCTACCCTCCTCGCACCGCCCCATCACACTTCTTTGCTCCCCCTCCAAAGTCATGGAACGCCTAGTATTACAACTAATTACACCTGACCTACCCCTAGCTCCAACACAACATGGCTTTAGGCCACTGCACTCCACAAACACTCTTCTCACAGACCTTACACAAAGAGCTTTCGACGGCATCAACTCAGCTAGACCACCACACAGATCACTATTAGCCACACTCGACATTAGTAAAGCCTTCGATGCCATCCCCCGCCACAATCTAACAAACAAAATCTACAACACAAACATGCACAACAACACAAAAAGGTGGCTGGCCAACTTCCTAGCAGGCAGATGTGCACACGTATCTTTTGCCGGTCAGTCATCTAAAATCAGAAACTTTCCAAACGGAGTCCCACAAGGATCCGTCCTATCGCCCGCACTCTTCAATCTGTACATGCACGATATAACTACACCCAATACGCCCCAAATAAACTTAGCCTCCTATGCAGATGACATAACACTTACATGCACACACCATGACCCAAAAAGAGCAACACATCTCCTTCAACCCTATCTCAACACACTACATGGTTGGTGCACACCACACCACAAACATTAAAAAGAAACTGACACCCAGACTTAACGCCCTCAGGTCACTTGCTCACACAAAATTTGGACACAACAAAGGAACTACCACCACAGTATATAAACAATACATAAGATCAGTGATGGAATACGCAAGCCCAACCTGGGCTTCTAACCTAGCTGAAACACATCATAAGACCTTACAGACTATTCAAAACAAAGCCCTGAAGATCATTACAGGCTGCACAGCTACTTCACCCACAGATCACCTACATCAAGAAACCAAAATCCTCAAAGTCAAAGACCATCTGGACATGAGAGGCACTCAATTCCTGGCAGCAGCCTCCACGAACCAAGACCACCCACTAAACTACATGGCAACACACACCCACAGACACCAAGAAATATCAAAACAACACCCAGCACACGGTATCACACACAATTATTGTCCTCTCTCCCTCCCTGCCCACCCCGAACCAACTTCCAGAAGCACATCCATACTCATATCTCTCACCGATCCATCCACTCACTCACAGACAACACACGCGCTGCATGCACGACCTCCCAAAATCCATCCTTCCGAATCCTCCCTTCCTCGCGAGGACAGAGTCCACCTGGCCAGGCTGAGATGCGGACACCATCCAGCTCTCCTGAGCTATCAGAAGAGACTGGATGACTCCGTTGTCGACGCCTGCCCGGGATGTAACACAGCACCCCATACCATTAAACACATCATAGAAGACTGCATTTCACACAACCACTTACGCCAACAACACAATCTACACTCAATGAGAGCTCTGTGGGAAAGCCCGATCGTGGCCATGGCCTTTCTCAGGGACTCGGGGCTGTTCGGCCAGGCAGCTTAGGGAACAACAACAACAACAACAACTGACTATATCACGTCACATTCACATGTACAGTACACAATATAAGACTCATGAGTCATATTATGACATGAACGTCACGTGTCGTGAGCCTAGCGCCGACTAAAGAAATTCGCTACAGAAAAACTACGACATTTACATTTTCAAAATGTTACCATAGATCTATTTGGGTATATAATTGTATATATTTATTGTTATATAAGTTCCTATATTAGAAAGTAAATTTGTTTCCCAGGCAACCACAGTCTCAAATGCATTTTAGTTAATTGTTGATTAATAATTAATACCTATATTATTATAACTATTAACCCCTTTGTTTCCCAGGCAACCACAATCTCAAATGCATTTAAGTTAATTGTTGATTAACAATAATTAATACATATAATATTACAACTATTAACCCCTTCAGCACCATGATGTAATTTGCATTATATTCTAGTTATCAATATATGATTTTCTTTTGCCCTATGATCTACTTCTAGGATATAAAACTTAACTTTAGGGGTTAAGCTTATTGATGTTGTTCTACTGTCTATGCCTATCTAAGTTTTCTAACTCAATAAAAATCATTATTCGACAGAAGTGTCGTTACATAACTCATGAGTTATGACTCATGAGTAATAAGTCATAATCATAAATAATCAATCATAATTACTATATTGTTGTTATTATTTACTATCTAGTAATATATTATCGTTCTTATGATATTGCATACAGCCACTGTTGTACATAACTCACGAGAGAAACAATATATATTAATTTTAGCTACCAGTACTCGCTAAAATATTTAATTTAATTTCGATTAACAGTGTCCGTAAATATTGTGATACAGTAGTAATACTGAACAGTTATAAATTTGATTGTAAGATAATGTTTATTTCATTTGTTCATTTATTGATTTATGTACAAAATTATGCACATGCACATTCAGTAATCATCTGATCTTGGCATTCTATGATTCTTGTAGCCTATGTTTTGGAAATCTGTGTCTAAGCAATAAACTACAACTACAACCTAATGTATATCATAGTTTTAGCTTTCTAGGTTTGTGTTTAAGGGTTTAAGAGGGAAAAATCAAACCAATGCTAAATTCATATGATCAAAGTTAGCTGTTAACTGTTATCGTTAGCTTCCACTAATTTCTTTAGCAATTTAGCGATTCAGCGTTATCGAAGCTAACGTTCTAAGTTAGCTGATTATTGGTTATCTCAGCTAACTTTTCGGTTAGCTGTTCCCACCACTGACTGAGAGCCTGTACATCCAACCGCTCACCACGGTGAAGCCTGTGAGGTCTTGTTCCAGTCTAGGGAGTGAGACATGTGAAGCACTTAGAGCTCCACTCATGGTTCGAAGGAGCCCCATCTCTTAAGCTGCTTCTCCTCCATGCTTCACTGTCTCGCCACCTAGACTCGGACCCTCACTCTCAGAATGCCACCTATTGAGCAATTAACTCACTAGGCATTACCCCACTGTAGCATATTTTGAATATGGGAATATTCATAGTGCCATTTAATGAGGGAACAATGAGAGCATATTTTTAGCGTTTCGGTGGGCTTTATGGTAATGCACTGATACTAGGTACAGCACAAATTCCATCCCAATATCTTCCCATTGACATATCGGGATTCGAACCAGTGATTACCAGTCCAGTGGCAAGACCATTCCACCACACCTCCCCTGTGTATGCAACCGAAAATGTAGTGCCTAATCACTAATGTCAGTTTCACTGTCACTTCTCACCTCCCAGCACAAAATTCTGTTCCCCGTTGAGTTATGCCCCTTTCCCACTGGTGAGACAAGTCACGATTTTCGTCGCCGAAACCAATAAATTGGCACATTAGTGACATGTCTCAACACCTCATAAAAAATTGTTTGACTCTCAAGGCCTCTCAGGCCTCGCAAGGGCCCTCGCAGGTCGTCGCACAATGTTCGCACAGTTCAAAATTTTGGACGAGGACTGGTGCCCCTTTCCCACTGGTGAGACAAGTCACGATTTTCGTCGCCGAAACCAATAAATTGGCACATTCGTGACATGTCTCAACACCTCTCATAAAAAATCGTTTGACTCTCAAGGCCTCTCAGGCCTCGCAAGGGCCCTCGCGGCTCGTCGCACAATGTTCGCACAGTTCAAAATTTTGGACGAGGACTCACGATGATCGGTTACCCTCGCAAGCATCGTCGAGCATCGCCAAGGGTTTCTGCGATCATCTGCGACATCGGCGAGACATCGCGGATGGTTTCGCAAAAAAACAACTTTGCAACGCTGCATGGATACTCACCCATACTCACCGTCGCCGATGCTCTCAGATGTTCCGGGAACATCGACGATGCCAAAGAGCACCTTCGGCCGATGCTCTCAGATGTTCCGGGAACATCGACGATGCCAAAGAGCACCTTCGGCCGATGCTCTCAGATGTTCCGGGAACATCGAGACGATGCCAAAGAGCACCTTCGGCAGGTGGGTAAAATAAAATGATTAGGCCTATAGTGAGATATCTTTCACCTACGGTGAAATTCCACATATTGTTATTTTTGTTGTTGTTGTTGATGAAATCTTATAGAAAAACATTTTTTCTTGCCGTTCATGAAAACAAAACAATATAAAAAACAAATATTATGGGTGAAAACCGACTGAGAGTTAGGGCAAATACGGGCGGACTGATGATATGCCTTCACCTACGGTGAAATTCCACATATTGTTATTTTTGTTGTTGTTGTTGATGAAATCTTATAGAATAACCTTTCCTCTTGCCGTTCATGAAAACAAAAACATATAAAAAGCAGTTATTATTGGTGAAAACAGACAGAGTTAATATTTTGCTGCGGAATGGATTCTATAAGAGCGAAAAACTATCGTTATAGATTTATTTCTATAAAATCCAATAATGATGATAGAATAATCTAAACACCGCCATCATGTTCAGCGGATATATATATATATATATATATATATATATATATATTTTGTTTTGTTTTGAGAGTAAGCTAAATTTGTATATTTTTCGATAGAAAAATGTCTCCGGCGAAGCCGGATTTCTCCATACAATGCTGGCTCCCTATCGCTCGCCAGGAAGAAATCGACACCTGGATGGGGATAAACGTCTTAAAACAGTAGGCTGAACGGGGCGAACGGATACAAGGCAAAGAGAGAGGGAGAGAAATAGAAAACATAAATAAAAGAACGAGGAGAGGGAGAGAAAGAGAAAACAACAAACAGCAGGTGGGCTCAATGTTTGCGTTACGGCTTAACAATTGAGCCCACCTCGCTTTTTTTTAGTTTACTCTTTCTCTCTCTCTCTCCTCGTTTTTTTGTTTATTTCTATTTCTCTCCCTCTCCCTCTCTCTTTGCCTTGTATCCGTTCGGCCCCGTTCAGCCTACTGTTTTAAGACTTTTACCCCCATCCAGGTTTCAATATTTTCCTGGTGAGCGGTAGCGAGCCAACATATATATTTTTTGTTTTGAGAGCAAGCTAAATTTGTACATTATTTGATAGAAAAATGGATCCGGCGAAGCATTGCCAACCTCCGAATTAAGGGGAGATGGGTCGTTCTTCTGGTCCCCTTTCTTCCTCATGGTTAACCCCATTAGTTTTCATATTTTATGACGTTCGGCCCATTAGTTTGGCGTGATATGCTAATTCCACTCTGCAATTAGCACATTCACGTTACATTCGCTCAGCTGCGCACACCTCACCGATCTCGCCGATCTCGCCGACGTATGTGCGATGCCAACGCCGATGATCGACGATGAATCGCAAGAATTTGTGCCTTTAAAAAAATGCCTCGCAGAGGTTCATCGGCGAAACATCGCTCACTTCCCCGATAACATCGCCGATGTCGGCGATTGCGTCGCCGACATCGGCGACATCTTCGCCCAGTATAATTTGTCATCTGTTTGTAACGGTCGAAATCGTGAAGGTCGCACGTATTCCTGCGAATTTGACAAAACGAAGGCATCGGCGACGAAAATCGTGACTTGTCTCACCAGTGGGAAAGGGGCATTAGAGGTTTGAATTTCTTCCCCATGATTGTCGGTACCGTAGTTTAAATTTTAAACTAAGGGCAATGTATGTTCAAAATCAATAAAAATATGTACCCACAAAATAAACAAAACACACATCTATGTATATTCTTGGTTGTTAGTCTTATATAAGGTCACAAAATGGCAATTCCATGGCTGGGGCAGGAGATAAAGTGCAGTACATGCAGCGCAGAACCACTGGCTAGGCTGTCACACAGAACCGGGCCGCCCATAAGAGTGACCTATCTTCTTATATATATTATCTTTGCTCATAATAATGACTGAATGACTCAGTACGAATCACGCGGTCTGAGAGACTGAGACGGTACCTCAGACCTGTCAACTGTGTAACATATGTTATCGGGATAAAAGTGGCAGTGCGGGATTAGGGATTCTAAATGTTTCTATCAGATGTAATTTTTATGCCATTGACGCAATAATAAAGATTGTATGATTGTTTTTGTAACTGGACGTGACATTAAGAGTCCAAATATCGTTTGTGCCGTTTCACCCTTGACGCTAAGGTCGTGTCCAAAGATCGTTAAAGTGAAAATGTTGGAGGAAAATTGTTAGGAGGCTTAATTGGTCTGGCAACTGAAGGCAATCTGAAAGGGATACATGATGGAATTGAAACTCTAGCTGCAGCCTTAGATAATCAGAATGGGATAATTGGTAGGCTGCAGATAATTTGAGCTCGACAGAGTCCCTCACGAGAGATTGATGAGAAAGGTTGAGGCACATGGAATAGGTGGGGCATTGTTAGGATGGATTAGGTCATGGCTAATTGGTAGGAAGCAGAGAGTCAGCATAAATGGTACCAAGTCAGAATGGGGAACAGTCAAAAGTGGTGTCCCCCAGGGATCTGTATTAGGTCCTCTGTTGTTTATTATATACATAAATGACCTTGATTTAGGTATAACTAGTAGGATAAGTAAATTTGCAGACGATACCAAAATGGGGAGAAAAATTGATTCAGATAGAGATATAGAGTGTCTGCAAAGGGATCTAGATACCTTACACGAATGGTCAGTAAATTGGCAGATGAAGTTTAACATTGACAAATGCAAGGTATTAAAGATAGGGAAGATGCATACAAATGTTAAATATAAACTAGCTATTGTGGAATTGGAGGACTCAGTGTGAGAAGGATCTAGGTGTGTTTGTTAGCAGTGATTTGAAGCCTAGAAAACAATGTATAAGCGTTCGTAACAAGGCAAACATGATTCTCGGGTTAATATCTAGGAGTGTGAGTAACATAACTGCTGATGTTATCTTAAAACTTTACTTGTCATTAGTGAGACCCCATGTGGATTATGCTGTTCAATTTTGGTGTCCTTATTACAGAATGGACATAGATTCATTGGAGAGAGTACAACGTAGAATGACAAAAATGATCCATAATATTAGAAATTTTCCGTATGAAGAAAGGTTGAAGAAATTAGGCTTACATTCGTTAGAGAGACGCAGAGTTAGAGAGGATATGATAGAGGTATTCAAGTGGGTTAGTGGGATTAATAAAGGGGACATGAAAAATGTACTAAAGCTCAGTGATAGCGAAAGAACTCGAACAAATGGTTTCAAATTAGATCAATGCCATCTTACAAGAAACAAACAACACAATCACATGCTGCAATCACAACAACAGACTCTACTCCTTCATGTAAACAACAAGCAAACACTCTCATCAATCACTTTTCACATGTCAGCCACCTAAAACCTCACAAAGACGACCGACGTGTCATCCGACGTAAGAGACAATTCCCCACAGACCCTGACTATACACCCTTCACCAATCACCAGACAAAGCATATCATCACAATCTCAAGCACTCACCCGCCTGGCCTAGACAACATAAGCAACATACACCTCAGACACCTGGGACCACAAGGCATACAAGCACTCACTAACATATCAAACTACAGCTATTCACACAACACAATACCAGACATTTGGAAGCATGGTATCATCATCACATTCCCCAAACCCAACAAAGACCCCACGCTACCCTCCTCGCACCGCCCCATCACACTTCTTTGCTCCCCCTCCAAACAACTAATTACACCTGACCTACCCCTAGCTCCAACACAACATGGCTTTAGGCCACTGCATTCCACAAACACTCTTCTCACAGACCTTACACAAAGAGCTTTCGACGGCATCAACTCAGCTAGACCACCACACAGATCTGCACACGTATCTTTTGCCGGTCAGTCATCTAAAATCAGAAACTTTCCAAACGGAGTCCCACAAGGATCCGTCCTATCGCCCGCACTCTTCAATGTACATGCACGATATAACTACACCCAATACGCCCCAAATAAACTTAGCCTCCTATGCAGATGACATAACACTCACATGCACACACCATGACCCAAAAAGAGCAACAGATCTCCTTCAACCCTATCTCAACACACTACATGGTTGGTGCACTACAAACAGACTTAATCTAGCCCCAGCCAAATCCATCGCAACCCTGCTCACAAGTTGGACAGGAGAACACGAATACATCCCTCAACTCACCATAAACAACACACCCCTAACACATACACACACACCCAAAATCCTAGGAGTAACATATGATACTCATATGACATTCAAACAGCACACCACAAACATTAAAAAAACTGACACCCAGACTTAACGCCCTCAGGTCACTTGCTCACACAAAATTTGGACACAACAAAGAAACTACCACCACAGTATATAAACAATACATAAGATCAGTGATGGAATACGCAAGCCCAGCCTGGGCTTCTAACCTAGCTGAAACACATCATAAGACCTTACAGACTATTCAAAACAAAGCCCTGAAGATCATTACAGGCTGCACAGCTACTTCACCCACAGATCACCTACATCAAGAAACCAAAATTCTCAAAGTCAAAGACCATCTGGACATGAGAGGCACTCAATTCCTGGCAGCAGCCTCCACGAACCAAGACCACCCACTAAACTACATGGCAACACACCCACAGACACCAAGAAATATCAAAACAACACCCAGCACACGGTATCACACACAATTATTGTCCTCTCTCCCTCCCTGCCCACCCCGAACCAACTTCCAGAAGCACATCCATACTCATATCTCTCACCGATCCATCCACTCACTCACAGACAACACGCAGCTGCATGCACGACCTCCCGAAATCCATCCTTCCGAATCCTCCCTTCCTCGCGAGGACAGAGTCCACCTGGCCAGGCTGAGATGCGGACACCATCCAGCTCTCCTGAGCTATCAGAAGAGACTGGATGACTCCGTTGTCGACGCCTGCCCGGGATGTAACACAGCACCCCATACCATTAAACACATCATAGAAGACTGCATTTCACACAACCACTTACGCCAACAACACAATCTACACTCAATGAGAGCTCTGTGGGAAAGCCCGATCGTGGCCATGGCCTTTCTCAGGGACTCGGGGCTGTTCGGCCAGGCAGCTTAGGGAACAACAACAACAACAACAATTAGATCAATTTCGTTTCAGAAAAGATATAGGCAAATATTGGTTTGGTAACAGAGTTGTAGATGGGTGGAATAGGCTACCAAGTGATATAGTGGGATCAAGAACGATAGGGAGCTTTAAGATAAAATTTGATAGGCATATGGACGAGATGGGTTCGGTGTGAGGGGGATCTACCAGGTGTGGGCCAATCGGCGTTCAGCAGACCCCGTAATCTTGTGTTAATCCCTGACCATTTTGGTTGGGGCAGTACTCAAGGTATTAGTGAGTTGGGCCTTGTAATTGGGGTTGGGTGTGACAGGGATCTGCCTTGTATGGGCCGATCGGCTTTTTGCAGACTCCCATTTTCTTATGTTCTTATGTTCTTATAATACTGTCAATAATGTGAACTCCATGAACCATGTTATCAATAATGCTCAGATTATAATTAGCAGTATTAATGCTAACGTAACTTACTTTAATAATTTTGTCATTTCGGACAAAATTTATATATTCTATGTCATATCTTCACTTTTGGAGAAAGAATGAATGCATTGACTCATGCAGAACACGGAAAAAAAATCTGACTTACTTTCCATTAATTATTTAAATAAGTTCATCAAGCTAGCTAAGTTCGACTTAGAAGTACAGATAATTTAGAGCTTTGTTACCAATTCACCGATTCATATTGTTTCACCAAACCAACTTTACTTCTAAACTCAATTAATTAAATCAACAAATGCATGTGGCACTCCAAGGACTCGAACCTAGGATTAGCACACCGAAATTCCGCGCATTTATGCATTACGCTATCAAGACTCAGAAGTCAGTCACGATCCAACCAGCGGTGAGGTAGGCAATCTCTGATATTTTACGCTTTTACTTTAATGTTACTCAACATTACTTATTTTAAATTTATTTATTTTATGTAATTGATTATAAGTGTTAATATATGCCTTTATATTTTCCAGTAATACTGAAGATGTACTTAGATGTGCGAAACATTTGTTAAATTATAAACATAACAAAAATATGAACTTGAACTTTGGAAATATCATTCACCAACTAAGTGATAGAAAAAGAAAATTAGTCAGAAACATTGATAAAATAAGGAAGAAATTGGTGAATAATAAATCTGCACTGGTCTTCAATAAATTATGTGTTAATATATATATATATATTTAATAGGGCTCCTTCATCATTGACGACTTCGCCTATTAGTATAATAGTCTCCATTCAACATCCCGCGCCACCATTTTGAATAGCCCGCGCGGAAGTTAACCTGGAGTACTCGTCATAAGTGCACGCTTAATTCCCTTACGGGATCATCATTTTGATCGGGTACCTTACAGAAAAAAACTCCGTAAAATATAAAAATAAAAAATAACTTAATATCTGTTATCATATGACTTGCCATATGCGTGGATTTCTCATGTTTCGCTTCCCCAACACCAGGCCCTCTAGCGGCCATCGTCTTCCTTCCTACTTCCGCGGCCACACTGACAACAAGGCTTGCGCCGTGCTCCGCTTCATTCGACGTTCCAGAGCTTCTAGTGAGTCGTTACTCATTTGTATACATCTGTGTTGTAGTAACAAGGTTTAGATTAGCTAGCACGGCTGCCAGATTGGTGTGTCCGCAGGAAGTATGTGTTAAAATAGGGTACTTTTGTAACAGGCGTCTACGAGTCCAGGATCGTCGTAACCACGTGTGTTTTTGTTTGTTGTGATACGCCTTTAGCTTTTGCGATTACTTAGCTAGAAAGCTACCACTCTACAAGGCATGATACAGCTGTCATTATAGAGGAAAGTACATGTCAGATTGTTATATATCAGCAAATGCTCTGGTTTAAGGGTGTCTGCACGTGGTGCTCCGCCTTCCAGAGTTTGTGTTTTGCTTTGGGCCCCTTGAGTGGGCCTCCCTCATCTTGGCGCTGTGCTGGGTCTTCGGAGCGTCGTCTGCAGGTGATGTTCGTCGTACCTCGTGGTCAGCCTTTAGTAGGGGTCTCCAGTGTAGGCTTCAGGTAATTTAGGATGCTAAATTTTCTGTATTTTAATTATGTGGCTATGTATGCCCCTAGTGTTATTACATGCGTTTTGGCATGTTTTGGGGTAAGGGAAACGTCCCTATATATTCTTTATGATGTGTTATGAGTGGGACTCAGGTTTGGGGAGCTGTGCCAATCCTTTTCTCCCGAGTTTTTGTTTTTTCCGGCAGCCCCGTGCGGTGGGCCCGAGTTATCCATCTTATAAACGGGTAGGAACATTCAAAAGGTCCCGGCGTGGTTTGGCTGAACCACATTCTCCTGGCGGAACTGCATTCCAAAGGGGGCTGCAAACTCGGCCCGCCGAGTAACTCGCCCTAACTGACCCAGTTACACGATTAGATTTTCTCGCCCTGCGGCGCCACAAGTCGAATGTACAAGAGTGATAAGATTAGTTTTGCAAACTTTTTCATTGATGATCAGACACTAAAGGTCAAGGGACCTGGGACACTTGTCACAGCTTAGTAGTTAAACCCAGCTTAGACGAGTCCAGCGGAAGGTTAGAGTAGTGGTGCACTATAGCTAATTTTCCGGCGGACACGAGTTAGGATGTATAACACCTCGCAGGTTATCCTTATGAGCATTGATTCCTGGAAATTTTATTTTCCAGGCTCCTGACTGCTACTCCGGCGGAGGTTTGGGCGGCTGATCCCGGCGGGGGGGGGGGGGTCCCCTTATTAGCACCATGACGAGGTTTGAACTATGCATTACTCCTACCTGCTCTCTATTGCCAATTTTTGCTCACAAACTTTGCATTAAGTGCGTCAAGTGCTTGGATCGTTCCCGAGGTTTGTGGTTATCTAAACGCTGTTCCATTTGCTCTGAATTGAAAACCGCGTTAGTTACTAACAAAGACTTATCGTGCCTAGCGGCCTTACAGGAAATTAAGAGTACATTTAATTCTTATGCCAAAGACACGGCCCATAAGGCACTTCACTGTGATGATGAAGTACTATGGGAACAACTTATTATAAAGTCACCCCTTGTGAAACCCGGTTCCTCGAAATCTGTCAGACCTAAAGTCAAGTCGAAAGCCCTCAGCAAAGAGGTAGTGAGTAGTAGCAGTGAGAGTGAGGTCACTGAGGTTCCCCCCTCCGACCGTGCCAAGAGGAGACGATCACCCTCTCCGAGGCGGCGGAAGTCGAGGTCAAGGTCTAGATCCCCCCCGCAAACAGTCTAGACACTCTTCCGCAGAGTCTTCCCGGTCTACCAAACGCCGGAGACAGGACTCTGGGGGAGCAACGAGTCAGGCAAGCAGCGGCAGCCGGAGGGACACCCCTCAGCAACCGCCCCCTACCCCTACCTCTGACACACCTCAACAGGACTTTGGGGACTCAGAAGTGGGGTCTGATGCACTGGAATCCACACCTAGTCATGAACAATCCTTGAGTGTGTCTCCTAGTGTTATATTTGCCATACCTAAACTGAATTATGTACCTCGTAGTGTTAGATCGGCAGGCCCATGTAGGGTTCTGGCTGACCAGTACAGGGGATATCCGTCGGGGTCACAATTGCATTCTCAAGTGATTCCAGACTCCCAGCCCTTTGTGGCAGGGGGTTACTGGCGTCAATCTGAACCTTCTCAACCTCTTTTTAACGTCAATCACGCAAGAACTGAGGAGGGTAGCATAGACATGCTGCCATCATCGGTCCCAGATTTAACATGGCCCCCGGCGGATAATGAAATAGTGATTGAACAGGAGAATCCTGAGCTGAGTGGAGAGCCGGAGGAGGTTATGTTCTCTCCGGCTCCCCAGTCACTCACAGGAGAAGATTCTGAGGCAAGTTCCCACTCATCCAGGGACTCCCACAGTAAGTGTGTGACTTCAGATCAGATAAGCGAGTTATTGCACAAGGTTATGCAGCATTATCAACTCCCTGCCTCTCCAGAGCCCCCGGTTTCTCAACCTGTGGTGACCCCTAGTACTTCTGTTGTCAGACCCCTGGCTTCCCCGGATTTTCTCCTATCATGTCCTACCCCAGTAGTGGCCACGGCTTCTGGCACTACAGTGCCGGCGGCGCTGGCTACCTCCTCTTTGAGGGTTATTGCAGATCTTCCTCCACCTCCTTTAGATAAGGCGCCTTTGAAGAAGGGCCCCATGCCCCTCCTCTATGGCCCGGATTGTTCCTGGGTCCCTGTGATTCCAGTGAACCCTCAATTAGCTCAACCTTCTGTGTCAGGGAACTTCCAGTACCCGGCGAGTGGTATATTGAAATTAATAAGACCAGGAAATTTAGGGCAAAATATGAGGCAGGGAGAGTGATGGATGTATCAATTAAGGCTGTACCAAGTTCGTACAACCCGGAATATTTTGTGTATACAGCAGCCCCGGCGATCCCTCCCGCCGCGTCTGCACGACTGTTTGCGGATTGGTCAAAAGCTGATGGCATCAACGATGTCAAAGCTTTGAATGCTCTTACGCTGGAATTGGCTACAACTCCGGTCCTAGACCAGATGCATACACCAGTCCTGCAGATGGGGCCAGTGGGGTTAGGCCCCTGGGTAGACTGGGAGATAGAAGCTCAGGTTTTTGCTGCTACAATTACTTCTAAGTCTTCACATCAGGTTCCCCAAGAAAATCATGCTTACTTTTCTTTGCCAGTAGCCAAAGCAGAAGGAGTGTCCTCAGATTTACTTACCTTTCTTGCGGTGTCCAAAGTTTCCTTGCACTCCCTTGATGAACCCTTCTCTACTCCCCCGGCTGCTCACCTTGACAGGGACTTCAAGTTAAGAAATAAGGCTTACCGGATGTTCTCTCAGTACTTGGTTAGTCACCGGATCGCCGCCTCCCTTTCACATACTATTTCAGCTATAGCTGACCCCCAAATTAAGAAAGCTACTGAATTGTCTAGGAGACTTTTGCTACAGAATTCTATTCAGTCCTTAGGTGACATCAGAATTGCAATTATGGAGGCGGTTCGAGCCCGCCAAGATCTGAGAGTCCATCTGGTTAGGAAGTTGCCGGCGGACATAGGTCGCCGGGTAACTCTCTCGCCGGTACTTACTGCCACCCTCCTTAACTCAGAAACATGGAGTCTAGTGTTTAATATGGTTAATGGTTGGAAGCAGATTACCTCCCAAGCTCGGAAGGACCCTGCTAAGAAGCCCTTTCATAAATCAAAGGGTGGTAACAAGCCATACCAGCCACAAGCTAAACAGTCACCAAGGGATCCCAGACTCCCTCCGCAGCACGGAGGTAATCCGTACAAGTCCAAACAAGGTAAACATTCTGGGTATAAAGGTAAGGCCCCTCAGAAGGGTAATCAGGGCCAGTCAACAGCCAAATCTAGCCAAGCGTCAGATGCCAACCCACCTCCCCCTCCAAAAAACTAGCCACCCAGCCTCTCAGCATCCCAACGCCGTGCTTAAGGACACAGGATTTGAGAGTTGCCTTGAAGGTCGGACCCCGGTTGACCTGGGTTCGTTCCGTTCATTCCGCTCGGCCTGGCCCAAGAAAACCTGGGCCAGGAAAGTAGTGAGCAAAAGAATCACCTGGCGGTGGGTCCGGCGGCCTCGACTGTGTCAGCCGCGGGAATACACCAATGTGTCTCAGGAGGAGGAGACTCTACTTCAGGAAATGATTACCAAACAAGTCCTTATCCCGGTCAATGCCAATCACCCAGTATTCACTTCAAGACTTTTCTTAGTGCCGAAAAGGGACAGTGTGCAGATGCGACCAGTTCTAGATCTCTCGCAACTGAACACATTTATAGAGAATTCACCCTTCAGGATGCTTACAGTTCAGCAACTCAGACTCGCGCTTCCGCCGCAAGGTTGGATGTGCTCGATCGATCTCAAAGATGCCTATTGGCATGTCCCTATAAACAAACGGTTCCAAAAATTCCTCGCCCTGAGGGTCAGGCAAGAGACTTATGTCTTCCAAAGAATGCCTTTTGGTTTGAACCTGGCACCGAGAATTTTCACAAAACTCGTCCGGCAAGCTCTTTTACCCCTGTTAGTCCAGGGCATACAGGTGTTTTGGTATCTAGACGACTGGCTAGTAGTGGCGAACTCTATGGAATTATGTCAAGATCATGTAAACCAAGTGTTAGCTCATGTACAAACTCTAGGGTTCAAGGTGAACTTGGCGAAGTCTCGCCTTGTCCCCACAAGGACTATTCAGTGGATAGGGCTGGTCTAAGACACCGCCAATCTGACTTTTACTCAGAGTGTGGACAACCGGAACAGGTTCTGCAAGAAACTGTTCCGTTTTCTCCACAGTCTGGATACGACCAGGAAAACGTGGGATTCCCTAGTCGGCTCTCTCAACTGGATACAATTAAGTGTGAAGTTGGGCTGGTTGAAAGTCAAACGATTAATCCTGGAAGGCAACAAAGTTTTCCCTCTCTCGCCGGAGAAGAAATTATGGCCAATTCCTCCATTAATCCACAGCTTACTCTCGGTCTGGACCAAGCAAGAAGTCCTCCACTCTATCACACCATGGGTTTCTCCCCCTCCTACGGTATGGGTAGACACCCACCTACCACACCTTCCCACTCTGAACCTGTTTTGGTGACTAAATGGCATTACGATAGGGCAGACTGGGAGGGTCTTCAAGGTTTCTTTATTGATATTCCCTGGACCTCTTTCTTTTCTAATGATGCACACTCCACCTTGAGCCACATACAAGATGTTGTAAAAATTGGAATGGAAACTTTTATTCCTCATCAAAAGTACAGTAAAAGATCTAATTCACCTAAATGGTTTGACCATAATTGTGCTAGAGTAACTGAACAAAAAGCAATAGCCTACAATGCATACACAAGATCAAAAACACATGAAGCCTTTAATTACTTTAGAAACATCAGAAATCATGCCAAAACTGTATTAAACCTAACTAAATCAAACTTTCTCCACAAGCAGGCAAATAAACTTCTAAATAATCCAAATGATAAACAAATATTTTGGTCTACTCTTAACTCATTCAAATCCAACTTCACTACTGCTTCATCCATTCCACCATTAAAATCTCTGACTGGCAATCTTGTAAGTGACCCACGAGGTAAAGCTAACCTTCTTGCGGATATTTTCTCCACCAACTCAACCTTAGATGAAATAAATCAAGATGTCCCTGTACTTAATTTTAATTCGCCTGAAATTCCCTCACTTAAGATCCACACCAGACATGTCAAAACTATTTTGCAGAATCTCTCAGTAGACAAGGCTCCTGGTCCAGATGAAATTCCTCCAATAGTACTTGAGAATTGCTCCTTGGTGCTCGCTCCTGTATTGGCAAATTTTTTCCGTCTATGTACTCATACCTCATGCTTCCCAGTACCCTGGAAAGAAGCAAACATCCATCCAGTTCCTAAAAAGGTGCCTCTTCAGATCCATCAAACTACAGACCAATAGCTATAACTTCCACTCTTGGTAAAGTCTTTGAAATTATATTAAATAATCACATAATTAAGCATCTTGAGAATAATAAATTAATCAGTGATAGGCAATATGGTTTTAGACGATGTCGATCAACTGCAGACATTCTTTGCCTTCTTACGCATCAAATCAACCAAGCTACAGACCAACATGGTGAAACACATACAATAGCACTGGATATATCAAAGGCATTTGATAGAGTCTGGCATCAATCCTTATTGTCGAAGATGTCACACTACGGCCTTGCATCATTAGTTCCACTAATTTCGTCTTATCTTCATAACAGAAAAATATATGTAATGGTAGATGGCCTTTATTCTCAATTTCACTCAATAAATGCTGGTGTTCCCCAGGGATCAGTTTTGGCCCCAACTCTGTTCCTCATTCATATCAATGATCTCATATCTACCACTCATAATCCAATACATTCCTACGCAGATGACTCAACACTCCACAGTTCCTTCACATTTACCAATTCTTTCATCCAACCCGATCTTATAAATTCAAAAATAAACACTGCAATTTCTCTGAACCAGGACCTTTCTAGAATTGAAGAATGGGGACAAAAGAATCTAGTTTCCTTTAATGCACAGAAAACCAAGTACATTCAATTTTCTAACCGACAGAATCTCACTGACTCCCATATATTTTTTAATGATGTAAATATTCCCACTTCCCCTAGTATTGACATTCTCGGTGTAACATTAACTACTAACTTGAGCTGGACACATTATGTTAGAAGCATTGCTAAGAATACCTCTAAAAAACTGGGACTCCTGTACAGAGTTCCAGAATTCTTCACTGACGAGCAGTTGGCCGTAATATATAAAAGTCATGTGCGTTCTCAGATGGATTACTGTTCACCTCTGTGGAGTGGAAGTGGAGTGGTTGCATTGAGGCAGTTGGACAAAATTCAAAATAAAGCTATTAGATTAATCAATAACCCTGCAATCACACAGGACCTTCCTACATTATCCATACGAAGAAACGTTGCATCCCTTGCATTATTCTACAGATATTTTCACAGCAATTGTTCCGAGGAACTTGCTTCAATTGTGCCGCCTCTCCACATCTTTCCCCGTAGAACTAGGGCAGCTGAGAGCGCCCATGAATTTACACTTTCTCCTCCACAATGCAGAACTTCTGCTTATCAAAATTCACTTATCCCTAGAACTACTACTCTTTGGAATTCACTTCCCTCGAATTGCTTTCCACAAACTTGCAATCTACAAATGTTAACCCGTTGAGACCCAGCGTCGCACGTGTTGCGTCGGCAGTCTTTGATCACCAACTCCCAGCGACGCATCACATGCGTCCGACATATAAAAAACACTTACGTGGCTCGTAAGGTAGGAAATGGCGGGAGAATAGGAGGGGGAGGTACCGTAGTGTGTGTGGGAGCCGGGCCAGTAGGTGTGAGCGGGCCGAGACAGCCGCGCGGCTGGTGGTGGTGGGCTTAGTGGGGATAGTTTACACCCCTAGTTCACCGCCACTTTGAACCTTCATTACTCCGGTCGTATGGGAGCTAGAGGCTTGAGATTTATGTGAGATACTCCTTAGGATGTATGCCGTACAATGCCATACTCAGTTTTTACCCTAGTGCTCCCGGGCGGGTGGTCATGCGGGGGACACGAACTATTGAAACCCCCCCCCCCCCGCCCCCCAAATGACCGAAATGAGTTTTTTTTTATTTGTGTGTTCATTTCTCACCATTCTCTTCCATTTTGGCTCAACACATTTTTTTGAGGCTCCCCCCCCAACCCCCCACCGGCCCCCCCCCCAAAAAAAAAATGTCAGAGGTGATTTTTTTGTTTTGTTTTTCATTTCTCATACTTGTCTTCCATTTTAGCAAACAAAAAAAAATAAGTGAAAATGGCTTGGGACTGGGGTGAACAAAATATTATAACTAGTCGGGGCTCAACGGGTTAAAATCCAGTTGTTACAAACATTTTATGAATGGAGGATGCCTTTAGGCACATGGACCTTTTTGTTTTATCTGTGTTTTTCCTTCCTCCGTTCATTGTCTCTTAAAAAAAAAAAAAAAAAAAAAAAAAAAAGACACCTCAGGGGCACTAGGTTGGGGCTATCAGTCCAACCTGGGCCATCAAGGTCAAGGCACATGGTCAGCCGACAGTCAGTCCCATATCAACAAGTAAGAGCTTTTAGTCCCCCTCTTTTTTCTCCAAACTCACGGCATGACTTTGAAAAACAAATCAATAGCGTTCCAAATGGACAACCAAACTGCATTTTTTTTTTATTCAGAAACAGGGCTCAGTGAGGTCACGAGAGTTGTTGAAGGTTTCCGAACGGATTTTTGCCCTGGCCGAATCGCTAGGAATTTCCCTGCAGGCAACATATCTCCCCGGTGTGGCGAACGTCTGGGCAGATGCTCTCTCTCGCCGGCGGAGCACTCTAGTAGAATGGACAATCAAACAGGCTATCTTCGACAAGATGATTGCAAAGCCGTCCCGTCCACAAGTGGACTTGTAGTCCACAAGTGGACTTGTTTGCGTCCACAGAGAACCACAGACTCCCCCTCTTCCTCACCCGCCAGGAGGTAGCCCCGGCGGGGGGACCCGATGCATTGTTGGCAGATTGGAACAGGTGGACCTCAATCTATCGGTTTCCTCCACCAGATTCTGTGCTAATGTGCAAAGTAATTCACAAGCTGAGGGATTACCGGGGCCGAGTCGCGATGATCGCGCCGCTATGGTCAGCCCAGGTGTGGTACCACCAATTGCAACAGTGGTGCAGGACCCCGGTGTCCCTCCCGGTCTCCGCTTTCCACTTGGAAACAATTGGCAACCTTCAGACCTCGCTCAGTTTTGCCTTATGGATATTTACCATGCCAAATGGTTAGCTCAATTTGGTGAGAGTGTCTCTAATAAATTAATGAACCAGTACACTATGTCTACCAGGAGACAATATCAATCCCATTGGAAAATCTTCACAACCTGGATTGTAGAGTCAGGGCAAACTACTGCCTCAGGGGCTTTAATTTTCAAATATTTAGACTATCTATTCGAACAAAAACATTTTTCAGTAACCACTTTAAAAAATCATTTGTCTGCCATTAGAACTCCCCCTTTTTTTTTATCTCACTGGCCTTTCCATACCGCAGGCGGAGGAGAAAGGCTTTATGAGGGCGTTTTTCAAGCTACGTCCACCGGGGCGGTGGACGTAGCTTGAAAAACGCCATGAGCGCCATGAGCTTGAATGAGCGTCAGCTCATGCCCACTTGGTCACTTGACAAAGCCTTATCAGTACTTCAATCGCGCAAATATAATAATGCGCCAGATTTTGATTCACTTTTGAAAAAGGCTGTTTTCCTCATGGCTCTAGCCACCGGAAACAGGGTGTCTGAGCTGGCGGCGATGAGCAACGAACCTAATTGCCTTAGGTTTGGGAGACTGCATGATCATGTGCAAATCGCGCCGTCTCCCATATTTATAGCTAAGAACGAACATTCTGAACATGTATTTTCTGAATTTTCCGTCCCGGCTTTAAAGAGGGGCCTCACTCATCACCTTGTATGTCCTGTGCAAGCACTCACACTGTTTTTGAGGGCTGCGCAGCCTCGCCAACCAGGTGCTTTATGGGTCAACCGGACAGGTAAGCGTGTTACAAAACGAAAGTTAACTTCCTTGCTTGTGGACGTTATTAGGGAAAGTAATCCCGGCGTGATAGGCAGGGCTCACGATATCAGGAAATGGGCAGTCTCTCTCGGATTTCTACAAAATTTCTCAGTAGAAGACATTGCTAATTCTCAATTATGGGCTTCCAATCATACGTTCCTAACACGCTACCTGTCTGTCGCTCTAGATAAACCAAAGCGTACCTGTGTAGATTTACGTCAACGGGTACAGTAGGTAATGTTCTATTAAGTTAAGTTTTGTTGTTAAAAAGGGGGGGGGGGTGCGGAATAGTCCATATCTCCTCTGTGCCCCTGAAGATTGTGATGAATCACGTGCTGTGATAGGACGGGTTCTACAGTCCAATATTAATTTTATGTTAATTCTAAGAAGATATCTCGCATAGTTGCAAATATGTATGTTTTTTACAAGATTGTACAAATATATTTAACCCTTAACTGTCGGCGCCCGGCTATTGTCGAGTGAAATAAATGTGGCCTATGTGGCGGGTCACGGCTATTGTCGAGTGCAATTTTGAGCACGTAATGTGCTCTGAGAGAGAGCGGAGCGGTGGGAGGAGCGTAGGTTACCTCATGACCGCTCGCCACGGTGGCCGTGGAGCTACTGAGATGTACTCCTTTGTACTCCACCCTCTCTCACTCGTTTCACACGTAATAATGTAAGAAAATTACCGTATTTTAGCGATTTTGCCCTTCGGTTGCACGATCGTTGCAAGACAACCAGTGATCGTAGAAGGATGGTTCGGGTGTCATTGGAAATCTCAATTTACGCCCTTTCAGGGATAGGGGAGGTGTGGTGGAGTGGTTATGCCACTGGATTGGTAATCCAATGGACCCGGGTTCAAATCCCGATATGTCAATGGGAAGATATTATTGGGATTGGATTTTTTGCTGTACCTAGTATCAGTGCATTACCACAAAGCCCACCGAAATGCCAAAAAAATACTCTCATTGTTCCCTGATTAAATAACACTGTATGAATATTCCCATATTCAAAATATGTTACAGGGGGACAATGCCTAGTGAGTTCACTGCTCAATAGGTGGCATTCTGAGAGTGAGGGTCTGAGTCTGGAGGGTGAGACGGTGAAGCACTTGAGCGAAGCAACCAGCCGCTTCAGTGATGGAGCTGCTTCGAGCCATGATGGATGCTTTGCATGTCTCACTCCCCAGACTGGAACAAGACCTCACAGGCTTCACCGTGTTGAGCGGTGGAATGTACAGGCTCTCAGCCTATGCCCGAGAGGGAGTAGTTGGAATATAGAAAAAAAAAAAAAAAACATACTTGTATTACGCTCTGGGTCTTGTTTATGCATGAAAAAGAGTACGGAAACAACCCCATTTTTGGTAAAAAAAACCCCGCTGGGTGGTACATAGAAATTACCGCCTAGGCCGCTCGTTGAGTGTTAATGTACAAGTAGTTTTCAGAATGGAACGAATAACTACTGCAGAGTTACAGTTCTCGGGAACACATGTATGCCCCACTTTATCATGCATACGATCTAATGTAAAGATCTGACCATGAGCAAGCAGTTTCTTAATGTCACGCACTGCTTGCAAATATTATATACTTTTTTATAATTATATTGTTTGCATACAATAAAACTTATTTTTTTTTTACTTGGATTCTTCGTCCCTAAGGTTAGGATATTTTACGATTGTCCCGCCTTCAGTCTTGCTAATCAGGCGAAGTCGTCAATGATGAAGGGGCCCTATTAAATTATAGGTTTGATTCCCGTAGGGAAGTAGAGAAAACCTAATATTTAGTAGGGCCCCGTAATCATTGACGACAATGTCCCTCCCGACCATCCCACTTCCCATTCGTTGATTTCTATAGTTTATTCTTGGTATATCAGTGAAGGAAGACGATGGCCGCTAGAGGGCCTGGTGTTGGGGAAGCGAAACATGAGAAATCCACGCATATGGCAAGTCATATGATAACAGATATTAAGTTATTTTTTTCTTTTATATATTTTACGGAGTTTTTTTCTGTAGGGTACCCGATCAAAATGACGATCCCGTAAGGGAATTAAGCGTGCACTTATGACGAGTACTCCAGGTTAACTTCCGCGCCGGCTATTCAAAATACTGGCGCGGGGTGTTGAATGGAGACTATTATACTAATAGGCGAAGTCGTCAATGATTACGGGGCCCTACTAAATATTAGGTTTTCTCTACTTCCCTACGGGAATCAAACCTATAATATATATATAATATATATATATATATATATACAGTATATGTGTTATATTTATTTTTATTTTTCCTATTTGGATGAGGGAGACAAAAGGCAAAAACTGCCTGTGACGAGTGCATCCCCCAGAGTTAACCCTCTCACGTTCTTGACGCAATTTTGAGCCTATTAGGGATACTTTAAAACCTTTGTTACCATCAGGGGTATTCAGAAACCTTTAGTTTAGTTACTTCAACCTCTGCAGTTGTCTTTGAGTTAGCTGTGGGCAGAAAACTAATTTTGGAGAGGTAACTATATGAGTGAGAGAACTTTATTTAGTATTGCTAATCTGGCAACCTCTGCGTCATATGATCGTGAGAGGGTTAAAAGAGTGACAGGGCCAAAATCAAGGAATATTCGAGCCAAAATGTCTGGACACACGGAGTTTGAAACAATTTAAGTCATGGGATGAGGGAAAGAAGGATTCTGGGAGAGAGTTCCAGAGTTCAGCAGTTGAAAAATTTGGATTAACGTTTCACTCTTGAGTTGGAAAGCTGTAGGCTACAGAGTAGGGGTGGGATATATATATATATATATATATATACATATATATATATATATATATATATATATACAGTATATATATATATATATATATAGGGGAGGTGTGGTGGAGTGGTCTTTGGTAATCCAAAGGTCCCGGGTTCAAATCCCGATGTATCAATGGGAAGATATTATTGGGATGGAATTTGTGCTGTACCTAGTATCAGTGCATTACCACAAGCCCACCGAAACGTCAATAAAATACCCTCATTGTTCCCTGATTAAATAGCACTGTATGAATATTCCCATATTCAAAATATGCTATATGGGTGCAATGCCTGGTGAGTTATCTGCTCAACAGGTGGCGTTGTGTGTGTGTAAGTGTGAGAGTCCGAGTGTAGGGGGTAAGACAGTGAAGCACGGGAACGAGGTGGCTTCAGAGATGGGGTCGTTTCGGGCCATGAGTGAGCACCGTGCCTCATGTGAAGGCAAGATGGCAGGTGCTCGTTGTACTCTACGTGCTTCACATGTCTCACTCCCTAGACTGGAACAAGACCTCACGGGCTTCACTGTTCATTGTAAAGCGGTGAATGTTAAGGCTCTCAGCCTATGCCCGAGAGGAAGTAAGTTGGAATATAGAAAAAAATAAATAAATAAATAAAATACTGTAGTTTGCTACCGCATGTAGCCTATACATAACCAGTGAACACCCACTTTTCAATAACCCAAATACACACACACACACATTACCAGCATACCGATCAGCGAGCCATTAAACAATCAGCTGGCCATCTACCCCCCCCCCACTCCCTCTGCCCTCCCCTCCACACCCACCACCCACCCTTGGACCTTCACCCATCATTATATATCACACACTCAGGTATTTACTGTGTTATTTATTATCTCATTATCTTTGTCTGGCCTCATAAAAATATACATCGAAATAAACCGATTATTATTATTATTATTATTATTATTATTATTATTATTACAGTAAATGGACACTGCTTCAGTTTGCATGGTCAAGTCATGTTTCTTAACCCCTTCTGTACCGGCGACGTCTTATTAATTTTATTCTAGCTATACTTAAACAATTTTGTACACCTTAAAGCCAGTATCACACGAGCGCTTTTTCACTCAACATTTATCCTCAACACTGGTCTCTCAGCTTATTAGGTCAACATTTAAAAATGTTCTATTACCTACATTCATCTACCATCAGTCTAGTTTCCAATACCAGTGCAAAATACTCTCTAAATGTTGGTAGAAAATTTTTGGTCATCGAATGTTGAGTATAACAGTCTCATGTGATACCGGCTTGAGAGGGATCTGCCTTAGTAAAAAGGGTTATGTGAGATAGTTCGAAGCCTGTTAATTGCTGGAGGCCTTTTGTAAACTGAATAAAGTCTTCAAATAGTAGGCAAACTATAGCAAACAGGAGGGCATCGGTACTGAAGGGGTTAATACTGAACAAGAGAGACGGAAGCATTAAGGGGAGGTTATTAGTTTGTTCCCTTTACCTCCATCAAGCTTAAAATTACACCCCCTAGATCCCCTTTAGGATTTTAGTTTGTTCCCTTTACCTCCATCAAGCTTAAAATTACACCCCCTAGACCCCCTTTCAAGATAAATGTGTAAATTTTTCAGTAAACAAATGTCCCGGTCGAAGGCCGGTTCCTTTTAAAATACAAAATATAAAAAGCAATTAGGCTAAACATGAGGGATAAAGGGGTCCAGAAAAAAATCCCTCAAGTGGAAATCTTCCTTAATTGTTTCAGCTATACACATGCTCTCAATGTTATGGATGGTAGTGTGGTGGTGGTGGCAGTGGCCCCAACTGTTTTGGATGGTAGTGTGGTGGTGGTGGCAGTGGCCCCAACTGTTTTGGATGGTAGTGTGGTGGTGGTGGCAGTGGCCCCAACTGTACACTAAATTAAGCCGGTATCACACGAGCACTGTTTCCCTCAACATTAATCCTTAAGGGGGTAGTGCTTGATTTTTGGCCTACTGTATATACCAGTATTTATCTATTTATTTTATAATTTCCTCCCTAGCCCTCCATCAAGCTTAGATAAACACACCCCTAGACCTCCTTTCAAGATGAATTTGTACATTTTTCCGTAGAAAAATGTCCCGGCCGAAGGCCGATTCCTTCTAAAATTAGAGGCTCGCTTTCGCTCGCCAGGAAAAAATCGACACCTAAAGGGCACGAAAGGTCTTAATATTGACAAATAAATGAGGCGAAAGGTCTCAAAATCGCGAAACTAACGGAACAAACGTCTTAAAACCTCAAAACTAATATGCTAAACATGAGGGTGAAGGGGGTCCAGAAAAACGAGTACTATCCCCCTTAAAATCTACAAACTAATGGGGCTAAACATGAGGAAGAAGAGGGACCAGAAAAGCGATCCATCTCCCCTTAACAATGTAACTATATTAGCATAACCTAAACACATTTGGTACATTCGTAAAGCCGGTATCAAACGAGCGCTTTCTCCCTCAACATTTATCCTGAACACTGGTCTGGCAGCTTATGAGGCAAACATATACATTTGTTCGGTTACCTAAGTTCATCTATCGTTAGTCTAGTTTCCGATACCAGTGCAAAATATTCCAAACATATTGCCAGAAAAATGTTGACCATCGAATGTTGACTAAAAGCTCTCATGTGATACCGGCTTAACACTATCTGGTGCAACGTCTTGGAGGTCATTATGGTATTGTGTTTAATTATTATAGAGGGTTATAATTGTTTTTTGCCAATTTCGAACCATGTGTTTTTAGTTTACCCCGAGACTTGGAAAAACGCCTCTCCAAACCCCCTTCAAACTAAAAAAAACGTCCCCCAGACCACCTTCAAGCTAAATGTGTACATTTTTCGGTAGAAAAATGCCCCGTCCAAAGGCCGGTTTCTTCCAAATTGCAGGCTCGCTTTCGCTCGCCCAGGAAAAATCGACACCTTATTGGGTTGAAGCATCATATAATCTCCAAACTAATGAGATGAAACGTCTTAAAATCTCCAAGCTAATGGAGTAAAACTGGGAGGATCTAAATTGGCCCGCCCTGCACCTAATAGGGTTAAGCTACCTTCATAATCATCCTCCATCTCTTTCTTTCTCCTGTTCCTCCTCCTCCTCCTCCTCTTTTATCGCCTCTTCCTTCTCCTCCTCCTCTTTTATCTCCTCTTCCTCCTCCTCCTCCTCTTTTATCTCCTTTTCCTCTTTTATCTCCTCCTCCTCCTCTTTTATCTCCTCTGCCTCCTCCTCCTTCGTTTATCTCCTCTTCCTCCTTCGTTTATCTCCTCTTCCTCCTTCGTTTATCTCCTCTTCCTCCTTCGTTTATCTCCTCTTCCTCCTTCGTTTATCTCCTCTTCCTCCTCTTTTATCTCCTCTTCCTCCTCTTCCTCCTCCTCCTACTCTTTTATCTCCTCTTCCTCCTCCTCCTCCTCTTTCATCTCCTTTTCCTCCTCCTCTTCCTCTTTTATCTCCTCTTCCTTTTCCTCTCTTCTGGGTCTTACTTCTCTTTATAATTTTGTTTCTAAAATACAAAAAAAAAATACAAAATACAAAAAATAGTAGGTCCCACCCCCTTCCCATTCTTAAGGGTAGTGCGTGTTTTTTGGTCTGTGTATTTACTTATTAACCCGGGGAGCGTGAGACAGGTCTGTGACGAACGTAGTTATATGGAGAGATCTCAGTGTTACATAAGATCTCTAAGTAACTCGCTGGTGTAGGCCTATATGAAACTGCTTGAAAGTATTCATAAATGCATTCATGAATATTTTTCATAAAATTTATAAACTTTTTTTACTGCAACTAAGTGTGGTACCGTAGATTATGCAATGGTTAACTATTTTATGAATGATAACAGACACTACCTGTATTCAATACTGGGATATCATCCTATGTAGTGTAGTAACTAGATAATTATATGGTAGTCTATATTTTATTAATATCACCACAACACCAAACACCCCCAATGAAATCAATTAAAGTATATATGTGATCCACCGGGATTCGAACCTGGGTTATCACACACAGATTTTTGCCACCTTAACCATTACACCACCAGTATCAAATTCGTGAATCTGACGAGATACAAATGATGACAGCTCTCTCTCTCTCTCTGTATTCACCAGATGATTCTACAAATACAAATAATTTGTCCAAATATTCGAATACAAATGCAAATACTTTTACATTTATTTGGAAGAATTTGAATACGAATACGAATATCCTAAATTACTGTATTCGAATGCATTTGAATACGAATAACAAATACGAATACTCCATCCCTGCTATACACATACTTCAGTGAGGCTTATTGCACTTCTCGGGTTAATATATTTGTTGAGTTCCCCGCTAGACCTAAATCAAGCTTAAAAAACACACCCTAGACCCCTTTTCAAGATAAACGTGTACATTTTTCCCGATTGAAGGCCGGTTACTTCTATCACTATCGCTCGCCAGGAAAAGATTGACACTTAAATGGCACGAAAGGTCTTAATATTGACAAAGAAATGGGGCGAAACATCTCAAAATCACCAAACTAATATGCTAAACATGAGGGAAAAGGAGGTCCATAAAAAGCGACTATCTCCCCCTTAACTCCTTCAGTACCGGTGACGTACTTTTCATCATTCTGGCTACTATTAGACGACTTTAATCAGCTTAGGAAGGACCTCTAACAATAATAAGGCTTCAGACTATCTCGACCAATCCTTTTAACCCGTACAGTACCGGTGACGTCCTTTTATGTTTATTGTGGCAACTATTAGACGATTATATTCAGATTAGGAAGGACCTCTAGCAATAATAAGGCTTCGAACTATCTCAAGCAGCCCTTTCGACTACCACCGATCCTTCTCGATTAGCTGCATGATATCGTCTAAATATATTTAGAATACACTATAACACACGTCGTTGGTACTCAAAGGGTTATGTAAGCTTCTCCTATTTGCTATGCCAGCAGCTCTTTCATTCTTAAGGGGGGATGGGCGTATTTATTTGATCATTTATGTATTTTTTTTTTTTTTTCCTCCTTCTCTAGACCCTGAACACAACGACGATTAAACTATCATCTAGTCATTTATTATTTAGTTTCCTCGCTAGACCTCCATCAAGCTTATAAAAACACCCGCCAAACCCCATCTTCAAGATAAAATGTGTAAATTTTTCGATAGAAAAATATCCTGGTCTTAGGCCGGTTCATCTTAAATTACAGGCTCACTATCGCTCGCCAGGAAAAAATCGACACGTAAGTGACACGAAAAGTCTTAATATTTACAGAAAAATGGGACAACATTTCTTAAAATCGCCAAACTAATGGGCGTCTGAACACTAATAGGACTAAACAAGAGGGAGAAGGGGAACCATAAAAACGGCCCATCTCCCCTTAACCCTCCTGTACCGGCGACGTATTTTTCATTATATTCTGGCAACCATTAGACGATTTTATTCACTTTAGGAAGGATCTTTAGCAATTGTATGGCTTCGAACTATCTCCATACACCCATTTAACTACCACAGATCCTTCCCAAGCTGCATAAAATCGTCTAAATATAGCTAGAATATAATTAAAAAGACGTCGCCGGTACAGAATGAGTTAAGGGGAGATGGGCCGTTTATATGGTCCCCCTTCCCCCGACTAAAATATTTGTGTCTGAGGGAAGAAGTTGAATTCATCAACCTCTGGGACAACTTCTACAACCAGCCTACTCTGTTCCGCAAGGATGGCACTCATCTAAACCCTGTGGGTTCAGCACGCATGGGTCGTCTCCTACACGAAGCAGTCCGCAGCCATGGATCAAAAAACGCCATCCGAGAAGAAGCAGCAGTGACATAAATCATCCAACGCCAAGCAAAAAACAGAGGCAACCGAGGACCACCAGCGATAAGGACCAAAGACAGCGAGGACCGAAGACAGCCATGAACATAAATGTAGATCCGACAAGAACCAAAAATATTATTAAAGAGCGTTCCGCGAGTTCTAAAATAACAAATTTAAAGGTTTTCTATGCAAACGCTCGTAGCATACACAATAAATTTTCAGATTTAGAGGAGCTAGTGTTTACAGAAAATTATGATGTGATTGGCATAACAGAATCTTGGCTCAATACAGAAGATAGAGACTTTTTAGCAGAGTATTCACTTCCCGGTTATGTAATGTTTGAGAAAAGCCGAATAAATCGAAATGGAGATGGCGTTTTACTTTATATCAAAGAAAGTCTTAACCCTACCCTCTTGTCAAAACCTCAAATTGTGAACGTCGACACATCTTTTGTGCTAATAAAGAATAATAAAGGTACAAAAATAATACTTGCGTTAATATACAGACCTCCAGCTCAATCAGTGCAAACTGACCGAGAAATTTACGAACAAATTGCAGATGTAAGTAACTCACAAGATACCGTAATTTTTGGCGACTTTAATTTACCTGTGACCAAGTGGGGCGGTACTCTTACTTCACACTCCGGACATGACTTGTATACGAACTTGCAAGAGAGTTCGCTTTATCAATTTGTTCGAACACCGACCCGTGGTAATAACGTTCTTGACATTGTACTTGCAACAAAAGAAGAATTAATAGAGAATTTGAATGTTGGTGATTAATTCACTAACAGCGACCATCGTACGATAACTTTCACTTTAAAGTTTACTAGTAACGAACCAAATAGTAGCATCGAAAAAGTCCCTAATTTCAAGAAAGCAAACTTCCATAAACTTAGAACTATGTTTAAAGAAACTGACTGGAGCTTTTTAATTAACAATAACGACATAAATACATCTTGGAAGTTATTCGAAACCACTTACCTAAAAGCAGTGCAAGACTGCATACCATCGAAAATACGGCGTCCAGGCCATAATAATAAGCCCAAATGGTGGAATAAAGATATTTCAAACTGCCTGCTTGCTAAAAAATTTGCTAATGATAGATTAAAATCCTCACAAAATGACGAAGAACGGGTGAAATTTGTAGAGCTACGACGCAAAGCCAAAAAGTTAATTAAGCAAAGTAAAAAGACCTTAGAGTTACATATTGCGAATCAAAGAAAAACAAACCCGAAAGAATTCTATAGTTATATCAGAAAGATAAAAGTAGTTACTTCAACTGTTGAACCGTTAGTCGATGAAAATGGAGAATACACCAAAGACGAAGTACAAATGAGTAATGCCCTCAATACCTTCTTTGCATCAGTTTTTACAACAGAAGACCTCAGTGATATCCCTACACCATCGCCGATTCAGATTGATAATTCAGATATTCTAAGCAATATCACCGTTACAGAGAGAGAAGTATTGAATTGTTTAGATAAACTCAAGGTAAATAAAATGCCTGGACCTGATACAATCTCGCCTAGAGTTCTAAAGGAAGCTAAGGATGAGCTCTCCAAACCACTGACATTACTATTCAATAAATCCTTGCAGTCTGGAACTATGCCTGATCAGTGGAAGCTAGCCAACGTAACACCGATATTAAAAAAAGGCAGCAAATCCCTACCCAGTAACTATCGTCCAATTAGCTTAACCTCAGTTGTATGTAAAATGCTAGAAACGGTCATACGAGACAGACTCGTAAATCACTTAGAGGAAAATAGCATACTTAAAGATACTCAACACGGCTTTCGTAAAAAAAGTTCCTGTTTAACAAACCTCTTAGACTTCTTCCACGATATCCTCAACCTCAACGATGAGAGTAAAGCTGTAGATATTATATACCTTGATTTTCAAAAGGCCTTTGACAAAGTTCCCCACAAACGTTTACTGCTAAAACTAAAAGTGCATGGAATACAAGACGGTGTGTTGAAATGGATAGAAAATTGGCTCAGCGACAGAAAGCAAAGAGTAGTCATAAACGGTAAGGCATCTAAATGGACCAATGTAAGTAGCGGGGTACCCCAGGGATCGGTACTAGGACCAATTCTCTTTCTAATTTACATCAACGACATAGATGAGGGTCTCACCTGTACAATCTCAAAATTTGCTGACGATACAAAAATTGCAAATAGCGTACTCTCAAAAGAACAAGTTGATGATATGCAACACAATCTAGATAAATTGTCATGTTGGGCCCAAATTTGGCAAATGAGTTTCAATGCGGATAAATGTAAAGTACTACATATCGGGTACCTAAATGAGAAAGCAAACTATTCGATGAATGGCACTCAGCTTAAGAATGTAAACAGAGAAACCGATCTGGGAGTATCAATATCAGTAACCTAAAACCGAGTCAACAATGTTCAGAAGTTGTTAAGAAGGCAAACAAAATAATTGGCTTTATAGGCAGGTCATTTGAGCATAAATCCAAAGAAGTTATCCTAACCCTTTACAATTCCTTAGTCCGCCCTCTTCTGGAATACTGCGTTCAATCCTGGTGCCCTTATTACCAAAAAGATATAAACAAGCTAGAACGAGTTCAACGTAGAGTTACCAAAATGATACCTAGCCTAAAGAACAAACCATACGAAGAGCGTCTTAGAGAATTAAATCTATTTCCTTTAACCCAGCGCAGATTAAGAGGTGACTTAATTCAAGTGTTCAAAATCATCAAAGGCATCGACAATATGGACTGTAGTAAGTACTTCACTATCGACCAATCTAATTACACGCGGGGAAACGGTTGCAAAATTATTGGTAAATCTTTTAACTCACACGAATCTAAGAATTTCTTCTTCAATCGAGTTGTCAACTTGTGGAATGGGCTTCCCCGAAACGTTATAGACTGCATCACCGTTGATTCATTTAAACTCCGCCTAGACAAATATCTCGCATCAAACCCGCGACTGACTGCGTTTGTAAATGAATAACTTTATTGTATCCCCCCCTCAGTTACTAACCCATCTGTCCCCTACTAACTTCCTAATCCTGCCACGGACATTAGTTCCAGGGCAGTAATTCCCTTTCCAATGTTCCCTTACCCACTCTAAACCACTGTTTGGACACTTGATCCTCAGTGTTTTGGAGGACAAGCAACCTAGAAGGGTCACTAGACCTGTTGTTGCTTGATTTCCCTTGTACTTCCTTTGTACTCTTGTTTAGTCCCATTAGTGTTCAGAAGGGGTTAATAAATTAACTTCCTACAAGATTCATTACTCGAACAGGACTAATGTTTTATATGTATACAGTATGTCACTTGTAATTAAGGAAACGTGTGTGAGTATAATTAGCAATATCAATCAACCTCGATAAATTGGGTTACATATTGAAACATACGAGACCAGATGGCTGGAGTAAAATAGGAAAGAAGAGTAATTGGACAGAGGAAGAACAAGCTGAGAAGTGAGAAGTACAGTAGAAGACTGAAAGTTCTCGGGCTCAACCAAGTTGCTTCATTGAAACATATTGCAGGGCCATGTATAATTATAATTAGTGACTACCTCATTGATTCAAGATCCATCATTCTATCATTATCTCTCTCTCTCTCTCTCTCTCTCTCTCTCTAATATATATATATATATATATATATATATATATATATATATATATATATATCGGTATATAAGCCATTCAGTCCCAGTGGCATTCCATTCATTATAGTCTGGCAACCAATCGACGTTTTTATTCAGCTTAAATAGGGCCTCCCGTAATTAACAGGCTTTGAACTATCTCGCTTAACCCTTTCTTATACTGCAGATCCTTCTTAAACTGCACACAATCATATACATATACATACAATCATATACATACAAACACATACACACACAGATTGAGAGAGATATCAACACGGATACATTCTTACTCTTCCTTTTATCCCCTGACCTTTACCTTTATCATAGTTAAGTTACTCCGTCTAATCTCCTCCTCCCCTCCCTCCCTCCACCACCTTGTATGTACTTTCCCACGCCTCCCCCACCTCCTCCCCCCCACCACCCACCATCAACGCCCCTTACTATGTGTAAACCCACTACATTTCCTTCCTATTCACCTAACAATTAGCATATCCATTGTAATTCCGTCACTCCAATGGAATTTATTGATTTTCCCATGTATTTTCTTTCTTTCTCAATACCTATAACGAATTTTAAATCAGGAAAAATTGTCAGTTCAAATTCAATTTGTTTTTATATACCCGGTACTTACAACAGTAAAATTGCTATAATAATTCATTCAAGGCGGAACTTATTAGATAAAAATATCGAAATGAGCTTCATTACGATAATAAAACAAATGTCAGTTAAATATCACATGTACAGTACAGTACATTACTATGCCTGGACAATGTAAGACGTTTAGTTGGTCAAAATTCCAGCTGACCCACCCTCGCTCTGGGGCTCGCAGAATTATCTGGCAATACTGGTGTAGGAAGGAGGTGAGTCTTACAAAGATTGGGATTGGTAGATCCGATTTCGGCTATATCATTGTTAGAGCATAATTATACTAAACAAGGGAAAGTAAGCCTATCTCAAATAAAAATGCATACATCGCTATGTATGATCCCGAACATTCACCCAAAGTTCTTAGAATTGCTTAAATATTAAAGTTATTATATTAACTGATTGGCAACTACACCAGTATTGCCAGCTAATTCTGCGAGCCCCAGAGCGAGGGTGGGTCAGCTGGAACTTTGACCAACTGTACATTGTAATTAGTAAGCGACATATAGTTATTTTATAGATGCACTAAAGTAAATTTACAATTATATATGTACTGTATATATATATACTGTATGGTTAGTAATTAGGTTTACCCCTCACTCTCAGTATAACTTAAGCTAAAGTATGTAGCCTACTGTTCAGCGCAAGTTGCCCTACCGCAAGACGATACACGTATGTTATTACTTTGTTTTAACCCACAATAATTGTCTCTACATGCAATCATTGCAATGTAGTATACATCCAAAGACAGAGCAAGACGGATATTATTACAAATCCCAGAAAAACATCACATAAGATCAAATTATCGCATTGAAAATCGATATAGAAGAAATATTTAATCGTTTTTTTCTGAGAATTTGTCATGCTCATTCCAAATGTGTCATCAGCATTTATTGATCATCAATAATTGTTTATATATGATTAAATTGAGAATCGGTATTTGGCAAAGACAAATTATGCATGTGTAACCAAAATATTCACTCTACATCAGCAACAACAATTACATTTAGTATAATCTATTTCATCTCAATAGAAAGAGGAAAGGTGGATCTACAATGTTACTATTACTATAGCAAAACCCACACAAAATTAAATATATTATGAACAATAAAACTGATGCGGACTGAAACTTCTGTTTTTCCAACATCCTTTGATTTTGCACCGTTATACATCAAAATAATTCAGCGACGACAATAGGTTTTGATATACAGTATGACAAGTATTTTGCACGCACTTTCCAAAAATGCAATAAGAATTTGTCTATCGTCAATAGTTTGTTTTTTCTCTTATCAATGTCACTCCAGCATCCACTGCTCTCCCTATAACCTCTTCAATAACAACATTCATGAATAAATTGAACAACCATGGAGACATGACACACCCCTGTTTCAAGCAAATATTCAAATATAAGAACTCACTCAACTCGCTCTCCACATGCACTGCCACCTTCAGACCCTCGTACATGTTCTCACTAACTTGCCAACCACTCCATGATATCTTCAGGACCTTCCATATTCCTTGTCTCTCCACTCTGTCATAGGCCTTTTATAAAACCATAAGAGCTGCATATATCTGCTTAACCTTGTCCAGATATTTCTCTACTATACATCTCAGAGAGAAGGGTCCACACATCCTCTTCCTCTCCTGAAGCCACCTTGTTCCTCACCCACCAATCCATCCGTCACTCCTCTCACTCTGTCTGTTAATATCCTACCATACATCGTTCCTACTATGCAAATGAAACACATTCCTCTGTAGTTTTGACACACTCCCCTTTCTCCTTTCCCTTTGTACAAGGGTACTATTATACCTGTCTTCAAATCCTCTGACACTCTCCCTCCTTCCCATGCTAGTCTGCACATCTTCCACATCCACTCAATCACTATTTCTCCTCCATACCTTAACATCTCCCCACAGACTCCATCTATTCCTGGTGTTTTTTTCCAACAAAACCTTCTCCTGTGCCTCGACCACTTCCGCCCTTCTTATTTCTTTCTCTACCCTGTGCTTATCATACTTATATGACGGTACTTAATTACTTAATTACTTAAATATATATATATATATATATATATATAAGATGCGATGGGAAGACAATAAGCCACCACCCCGTCCTCAGCCATCCATCATCACAAAAGCCACTCCAGCCTCGGCGTTAGGGATTGCGAGCATAAGGGAGCGCAACCTAGGCAACAGCAAAGAACAACAACATCACCAGCTCAAGATTAAAGAAAACGCGTCAGGGATAAGCTCCATAGAAAATGCAGCAGATAGGGGAAACCAGTCTATCCCGCATAAACAAAAGCCTGCCGATTCATCCAAAAACACCTTTTCCCTCACCACAACTGCAATTCACGCCCAAGCTAAGCCAAAGTCCGCCCACACATTCAACCCAAGGGCGTGCACCCAGAGAAGCAACAAGAAACAGGGTAACTCACCTTGCTCCCCACATAAAAAGCGAAAATACGATCTACACGTGGACGCCGATACCCCAGACACCTCCACACTTCAAGGCCCCCCATAGATGAGCTACACTGCAAACCATTCAACCCAGTTGCAGTTACAACAAGGCCTCCACAGCGTGCATCCAAGAAAAATACTCAGGAGTTGCTCACAAACTAAATCATAATAATCAAGGGAGTCGAAATAACCTATGAGACTTGGAGAAAATGCAAGCTAATTCCACCACTAACCGCCCACACACGCCCAACCACTTCCGCCCCCTGCACGACTAGTCGGCCGACCAGAAGTACCAATTGCAACGAGTACATCTTGCTCTTCAACAGTAAGAAAAACCTCAATATCTACCGTGCCCTTGATGACCGGAGATTCAGTGTACAGGTCACCTCAAAAATACAAGACACTACTCACGCTGACCAACCAAAAGGGAAGCATTCAGCCTGCTGGCTTAGATTTGATTTTTTAATCCTTTCCAAGTAGTTCTAGGGTAGAAAGGACAGTTACAAACGCTGAGGCTTGTTGTAATCAACAATTTAGGTGTTTAGAGTCACCCAGTTATAATGCTGGAGGCCGAGGGACACTCAATCGACTAGGTTCGAGTGCCGGTCGAGTAATTGCTCTGTTCAACAATTCAGACGTAACTCAGAAGTTCAGGAGTTATTATGATCCCTCAAGATCTGTAATATCACCTAATGAACTCAGTGTTTTAAGTACGAAACAGCCCCAACATTCTAAGGCCGGAATTGTCTTACAACACAGTACTTGTTGTGAGGACCCCCACAAGCTTTCTGAACAGTCTCATTCTTGCCCTACCTTGTCTAGTACTAAAGACGAAGTTAAGCCAGTGTGTGATCGTTCAGAAAGTACCCCTACTAATAAGTCTAGCTTGCTTCTTACTCCAGGAAAGACTTTGGTTGATCTTAACACCTTACGAGCGGCCTATGCGGTTTATTATATGTACCGCACAGCGGGGTGTTTTTAGCCAAAATAGGGCTGTTTACGTGATCATTTTCATGCCTAAATAAGACCCAGAACGTAAAACAAGTACCTATCCCTGAAAGGGCATAAACAGAGCTTTCGAATGACACCATAACGATCCTTGTATGATGGATAGTTTTCTTGCAATAACCGTGCAACGCGAGTGCAAAAAGCAGGTAATTCGGTACTTTCGGTACATAATTGAGTATGTAGCGAGTGAGAGAGGGAGGAGGGAGCTGAGATTTGTGTCAGTAGGTTCGCCGCGGTGGTCTGGAGCAGTCATACGCTCGCTAGTCTCCTGCCACCACTTGTCTCTCTCTCTCAGCCACATTACGTGCTGAAATTGCCACTCGACCTATGTCGAGCGCCGCCACATAGTCCAGCTTTTTTTAACTCGACTTATGTTGCTCGCCGCTAATTAAGGGTTAAAGTAAGGGAGAAGTTAGGCAAAACCCACAGGTACAGCGTGAGTGAGTGTCCGAGTCTCCCAGATCCAACCAGAAGATAAAAGGAGAGAGTGATCGAGTAAAGAAAATATTGAAGTTATTCGGCCCAGAACCTAGCCCGTGAGCGTGAGAAGGACATAAGTGACGCGTGCCCTGTCTCCTTACCTGATGTTGTGCCATGACGTCCCAGAACTTAACTTCAAACCAGTGTTTCTATTCGTTCTACCGGCCCTCATCTAAACTGACTCCTTTAAGTGGCTCTCTCAGTTTCGTAGTGGTAACAGTGATTATTGTCAGGGTTTAGACCCAGATATGCCAAGTTCTCATATCTAATTTAACGTAAACCTCTCCGGAAACGTACTTTCCGTTTCCATATCCTTTGCTATTAATCGTCCCGTTTGCTGGGAAATAATACACACCTATCCTACACCGATAACTTATATACATATCTCTTCGAGGCCGGTCTCCCGCAACTCACAGGAGAAGTGGTATACATCTATTGTTACTATATTAATTGATACATGCACCTTACGCGTCGTCATCCGAGAATCTTTGTGCAGATCTGCGTTTATACAATTACTATCACTTGGGATCTATCAAAATAGTGAATTCTCAATGCAGATTTAAAATGTTTTTCAGTCACTTCCTTCAGACTGTGTATAATAAGTTGTGAATATTATGTTCGTCTGATTTTTAACTAATGTTGTTGCTCGAAGAACTTATTCTTGTTATCTGTGTTAATTATTATCTTGTCATATAAAATCAGTACGTCCTTCATTTATCTCGAGCCAGTTATTTCAATTCTCAATCATTGTGTATATCGGAATCAATTCATATTACTATTATAATTTGTTGCATACTCTGCCATCTATTAAGGACATTATTATTGTGTTAAGACCAAGTGTCTTTATCTAATATTTCATAATCATTGTCTAATCTATAAACATACGGTACCGTACTATTTTGATGTCCATGTTCCCTAGTTATTAGGAATAAAAACTTGTGTAATGTTTCCTTGTGTTTTATGTCTATTGCCTGTTGTTTATGTGGTAATTTGGGGACATAAGGTCAGTCCTCGCTCAATCCAGAGTTCCTTAATTGAAGATAACTGCATATTCCCAGTCCGGGAATCGCATTCAGAATACACGTTACAGAATCACGTTTCATAGAAACGTGGCATAATTATATATATATATATATATATATATATATATATATATATATATATTCTGACATACGGAGCCCTGTATGTTAATTTAAGTGTTAGAATTAGAGTTGAAGGAGCCAAACTACCCAAGCGGCGAAGCAAACTAGCGAGCGAACTAGCGAGTGGGGAAACCAGCTCGCCCCATACCAGCAAACTAGCCTTCACACCTGCGTGCGTCATAGGGGACCCTGCAAACTACCTCGATGACCCGACGTTATGACGTATGTTCGACGCCAGGAGCTGTGATTGGACCATGCACCTGCTATGCAACTCGAGGAGCTATGATTGGAGCGCGCACCATCACTCGCCTCCTGATTCGTTCCTAGACCATCATTGTTTAGTATATAAGACCCGAGTTGTGGGCATTCAAATCAGTCTCATTTGGAGTTGGGGAAGGTGAACTTGCAGCTGGAGGAAGAAGGGGTGAAGTATTATAATGGGATTGTGACTGTCAGTCAGATTATATAAGTGTGTGTTAAGTGTGTTCGGTGTAAACACTTACGTTATGTTGGTTAGTGAGGTATGTGATTGGGAATTAACGTGAACGCTACTATTATGTGTTTAACTATTTGATTGCGACTTAACGTTAACGCTACTATTATGTACGTAACTATTTGATTGGGATTTAACGTTAACGCTATTATTATGTACTTAACTATTTTAGTTGACTAACTTGTGGACTAAAGCAACTCTTTAAGTAATTGAGTTATGATGAAAGTAATACTATTGTTTTATATTAATACTTACGAGTTCTTTCATTTTCTTTTAATTAAGCTTACATTGCTTAACGGTGCTTAGTACGGTGATGCTATTGTCTTATATTAGTAATATCGCCTTAGACTAACATGGCTGGGTTAATATTACTTCTAGTGATTTCCTAAGCTGAAGAAAATTCTTTTAGCTTCAAAATATTATTTTTGCTTTTCATATTTGAGTGAGACCTGAATCGAATCTATGAAGCGATCCTGTAACTTAAATTACTCATAATCAAACCTCAATGTTACGTGGTTAAGAAATACATTTAACTAATTATTAAATATATATCTAACTTTTTATGTGACTTTGATATTACTCCTGATGATAATAATAATATAATCCTATTAGCGTAAGACAAGAACCAAGAATAATTACATTAAATATAAATAAAAGGACATATAAGAAAACTATCTATTCATTTAAAAAAGGGTAAGAGACAGAAATATTCTTACTTTAATATTTATCTTTCAAGACTTTTTATAAAATTAATAGTCCTTCTTTAGCTATAACTTATTCGGTTCATAACCATAGCCTACTAAGCTTCGGTTAAATAATAATTCTTTATAAATACTACATGACTTTAATTAGTTTCAGTATTTTTCATAATTAAAGAGTATCAGTCAATAAAGGATACTAAGTCCTAAGATCCAAAAGGAAAGGAAGAAACAACAGGAAATTATTTTATTAGATTTTACTTTTGTTTTGCCTTCAGCTGACTGATACCTTAATATATATCTCTGTGCTATCATAGATTCATCAAGTTAACCACTTGAGGATCAAGATACGTAACAATATATATATATATATATATATATATATATATATATATATATATATATATGTATATACTGTATATACAGTATATATATATATATATATACAAACACACTCTTTTTTGGTGTGTGTGGGTGGGGGGGAGCGGGGAGCGACTTTTTATGGGGTTCAAGGGATAATAGATTTTGCAATTTAGCTAAGCTACTGTGGTTTATAGATTAGTACCACATGGAGGTGCTGGCAAAATTTCCTTTAATTTAATTTTGTTTAGACAACAGGATGTTGAGAAATACCAATCTCAACCAACTAAATAATTATATAAAAACAATAACAATTAAATTATCATCTACGATCACATAATCTGCTCAGTAATTGCTGTAAAATGGATAGCAAAGGTATAGACATACAAGAGAAACGTATATAAGCATCATTACGTAATTAGTTAACCCTTAAAGATCGGGGTCAGACTTAAGTCCGGTTCTAATTTGCAGCAAGTTAGGAGCATTATTAAGGCTTTTAAAGGGTTAAAATCGAGTGCAAATGGCCGGGAGCGCAGCGGGCCAGACAGCCGACTCCCAGAGCTTACCGCCGCCCATTAACTCATGTTCCCTGTGTTCTCGAGAGGCCGGCAGTGTAGCCAGTAGTGAGCATAGCTGGGAAAAATATGCCGCTATACGCTAAACTCCCATGTTACTGGTATCACTGTATGAGAACCACGAGTGCTACGTAGCTCGTTCTGGTCTCATTTTGAAGCTTTTAGCGCCTAGTTTTTTGCTAAATATTTTTTTTTTTCATTCAGATACTTAATTTATCATGCAGGAGGGCCTGAATATGCCCAAATAAGCCCAAAACCCCCCGCTAGACAAGGGTTAATGTGTGCGTTGTTAGCTCACCAGGAAGGTCGCTGTTGCGAGGCAGGCGGTGGTTGGTGGGGGCGGCGACACTGGAACAGGAAGGCCAAGACGTGTAACATAGTTTCACATTATGTTTTCCTGTCTCTCTAGTTCGTCTTCGTAGTTCTAGGTCCTTGCTTAGTTCGGTTTGTCTTCTCAGTTCCTCGTATCTGGTTTCATTCACTAGTTTTCCTGTTTTTCTCTTTTGTTTTTGTAGTTTTAGGTTCTCGCTTAGTTCGGTTTGTGTTCTTAGTTCCTCGTATCTGGTTTCATTCTCTAGTTTTCCTGTCTCTCTCTTTCGTGTGTAGTTCTAGGTCCTCGTTTAGTCCGGTTTGTCTACTCAGTTCCTCGTATCTGGCTTCATTATCTAGTGTTCCTGTCTCTCTCGTTCTTCTTTGTACACCACGTAGGTTCTTCATTATTCTGATCTTTCTGGTTTTATCTTCACGTTTTCTTTGTAATTGTACCTTTAGATGTCCTGGGTGTCTTGTTATTCTATTCACTTTTAGGTGCTCGCTTAGTCTGGCCTTTCTTTCATTTTCATCTCCTCTGATTCTATTTTCTAGTTTCCCTGTTTTCATCGTTCTTCTTTGTACTTTTAGGTATTCGCGATTATTTTCCTCACTCTGGGTTTCATCTTTCCTTTTTTCTTCAGATTTTAACCGTTTTGTCTCTCTAGTCTCTGTTCTCCCTTCTTCATGTTTGTTTAGTTTTAGGTCCTCGCTTAGTTTGGTATTTGTTCTGTGTTCATCACTTTTCACTTTATCTTCAAAATTTGATTTCTTACAGCTCGTGTATCTCAACTTATCATTACGTGTTCCTGTCTCTCTTTTAGCTCCTAGGTCTTCGAATAGCATGTCGACCTTTCTTCGCTTTTCTTCACTGCTGGTTTCATTTACTTGTTTGTTTAGGTCTTCATTTTCTCGTCTACTTTCAATTTCTAAATCTTCGCATGGCATATCCATTATTTTATTTTATTCACTTCTAGCTTGGTCACTGGAGCTTCTTACATGTTTTTCTGTAGACATGTTTGTTTGTATGGTCGTTTTTGAGTGCGTTGTCGAATGATTGTTTGCCTTGTTCATGTCCATTATTCGATCAAATTTTGACTTCGCATTTTTTTTCCAGTAACATCGGTAGGCTACACACAGTATTTCCTCTTTGAGTACCCCATTATATGTTTGTTCTTGTTGTTTCCATTTTTTCACACTACTTTTAATATCCATGATAATATTTTGTTCAACTATTTATATAGGCCTACTCTACTCTTTCATTAGGCCTTTTTTTATTTTTTTATATATACTTTTGGATTCTCATTAGCCTCACAAATTCACTATGATCGTTCTTTTTTATGTACCTTTAACTAATTACTCTACTACGTGATCTACTAAATTATGTATATCATCTCGCCTTTTTAAGTTTCTAATAATCATATGTAGGCTACATCATAAAGTGTATGTTCCTTTCTCGAATTCTTTCAGTTCCCTTTTCCTTTGAATTTCGCTTGCCTGTTACGTGTGACTTCCCTTCTTTATTGATTAGGTTGTCCAAGTGTTTTGTGTATATGTCTTCTGGGTCCTTCGTTCTCGTACGTAGTACCCCTTTGTTCTTTGAATACCATTAACCCCTTCTGTACCGGCGACGTCCTTTTAAATATATTCTAGCTATATTTAGACGAATCTAAGAAGGATCTGTGGTAGTAAAAAGGGTTAAATGAGAGAGTTTGAAGCCTGTTAATTGCTGGAGGCCTTTTCTAAACTGCATGAAATCGTCTTAGAGTTGCCAGATTATAATGGAGAGATGTCATCGGTAATGAAGGGGTTAAATATATTTCCTGAGACCTTCCTCCTCAGTTTCTCATCTAGCGTTATAATATATTTCCCGTGTACAGGTCGTCCTTCCTGGCCCATATCATTATAGTTTTGCAAGTCAGGTTGCGGAGGGGGGCCGGTAGCTGGAGGTCACGTGAGCGATTGTAGGACACATGGGAAAGTGGGGGTAACATTTGGGGTGCTGTTTGACGGGGTGGCCGGTGTCTTATAATGTTCTGGTGCACTTGAGAGGCAGCATCAGGAGAGGGTGGGGCTCCAAGGTCACAACATTAGTATAGACGTACATAAAGTTTGTATGCATAGTCATAATCCTTCAGTAGCACTGTGGGATTACTTAGAGAACATAACTGGACACACGATAAAGTGAAGGTACAGCTTAGGAATATGAAGGGGTCTGGGAATTCTTATAAAATTATCCGAACTTCAGAGGCAACAACGGGAAAAGCATAGAAAAGTGTAAATAGTTTGTATGTTAATCTCAGGATATTCAGCAAAAATTAACATAACTTTATGGAAACAAACTAGAGGCACTCAAAACAATGTAAGAAAAGCTAATGACACCGTGAGAAATTATTCAAGAAAGTAATGCCACATTAAAAATATAATCATAGTAGAATGTGACACGGTTTTGCATGTAAATAGCAAGTAAGCAGCTATAATATACCTATAGTGACAAGTGGTAAATATGCGAGAACCTGGTTAATGCACCACACTAAGCAGTTTCCAGGACACAATGTAGGATTTCTCGAGGAACTTTTCACAGGACACACAACGTGGAAAATAAACTAATGTACAGTTGACCACCGGGTTCATTGGTGACACCCCCAGGACACGTATTTACCACAGCCACAACCCACGACACACTGACGGCGCCAGAGTCATGGAGGCCGGGAGGGGAGGGGAGCAGGGGGGCGGGGGACTCTAGGAGGGAGGGGGTCACAGTGGAGGGGAAAAGATGGGAGGTCAATAAGAGGGAGGGGCGGAAGAGAGAAAAAGAAGAAGAGATTGACACATAGATAGATAGATAAAGGGAAGGTTAATGCTACAAAAACGAACGGAAGAGAGATAAGGCAGCAGAGATAGATAGATAGATAGATATAGGGAAGGTTAATGCTATGAAACGAACGGAAGAGAGATAAAGGAGCAGAGATAGATAGATAGATATAGGGAAGGTTAATGCTATGAAACGAACGGAAGAGAGATAAAGGAGCAGAGATAGATAGATAGATATAAGGAAGGTTATAAGGAAGTTCTCACATAAGATGGCGGGAGGGATGAAGGGTGCGGGCGTAGCCCTCTCTCTATGTATCATCCTTCTCAACATCCAGAGGGGCTGTGCTGATATACAGGTGCAGAGGGGACCGGTAGTGTACCAGTGCAACACTAAACAAGTATTGAGGGACCTCGTCACACAGAAATCACACACGAGTGAAATTTCTGTCACCATTCCTGCCTGGTCTATTTCTGTCACCATTCCTGCCTGGTCTATTTCTGTCACCATTCCTGCCTGGTCTATTTCATATATCGGGAAGACGCCGCGGCTTGGCAAGTACTCTGGCACAACCTCGCTACAACACCTATTGTGCTACACTCTAATTAGCTGCGGAGATGTAGAGACCAACCCCGGCCCTAGTTCAACGTTGAAGAAACCTCACCACCAAACAAGTAAGGCAGACACCGACATTTCAACAGTCCCTAGCAGTAAAATTCGTTATAACAAACTGGGCCAGCAGGCACCCAAGTCTCCCGTCACGCTCCAACTCACAACCAAGACCGCAGGGCAACCGCCAGCACAGTGCCAACACTCTACCTACTCAACATTACCCTCAACTGTATCATCACTACCACAGATATCGGTGACCCAAGTAACACAACATGCAACCAGAACACCCAAACAAGCAGGAAGCTCTAGCAAACACATCGACAATGAAGTAACAGCAACGAACAAGAAAGACAACAAGAGAAACCACCCACCCCCCACAACACGACGCCGCTGCACAACAAATCAACCAAACCTACTACAGCACAACCCAACACTATCGGCGACCCAGGTAGCTCAACATGCAACCAGAACAGCTAAAAAAGAAGGGATCAGTCGCAACAACATCAACAATAAAGCAGCAACAACGGCCAAGAACAAGGACATCAAACAACAAATACAGGTAGGGGTGGGAGAGGGGCAAGGGGGAGCCACAATCTGTCCCCATCTCACGCGCTCACACACCATCAGCCGCTCACGGCGCACAGCTGATCACCACACCGCCAGACGTACGATGAACAGTAACAGGAAAATATGTATAGTGTGCGATATTGGATTCAACAAAAGGAGTACAACGTCACAATGTAGTAGATGTAATGAAACAGTACACGATCGATGTACTTACGTTACTAGCAGAAAAGAAGTGGAATGCGATAAATGTAGGGAAGTAGCTATTAAAGGTCCTAAAATCATTTGTGAAATATGTGAATCACTCATAACAAGAAAACAAAGGATCCTAAACTGTGTTAAGTGTAAAACTGTAGCTCACATGAAGTGCATCTCTAAGAAGACCAACAGTGAAGAACGGGAATTCCTATGCAACATATGTGCCTTGCATTCATTACCGAATATTAATGTAAATGAACCAATTAGTATTAACAACTCAGAATCCAGCCAGGACACATTCAAAATCAAAGATGAATACACAGAGTGTTCACCAACAAAGGGCTCCATCTTATCCACATTAACGCCAGATCAAGGTACCATAAATTGTCAGAAATAAACTTGTTAGCTAATAAGGCCAAAGCTTCAATAATTGCAATCACAGAAACCTGGCTGGATTCAAGTATAAACGATGGTGAAATAAACATTCAAGGTTTCAATCTGGTTAGGAATGATCGCAATAGGCATGGGGGAGGAGTATGTCTGTATGTAAAAAACAACCTCACACACACAACTAGGACCGACCTCCATGTAGAAAATCACGAAGCTCTGTGGATCGATCTACACCTGCCGAGGACAAGACCCATCACAATTGGGGTATGCTATAGGCCACCAAACGACACACAATTCTTGACCAAATTTGAACGAACTTTGTCATCGCTAGACTCTCGGAATGAATCCATCATACTAGGGGATTTTAACCTGTGTTACAAACAACGAAATAATAGGCTTGTACGAGAATATAGGCATATACTGACAATGCACAATCACAAACAACTCATCACAACCCCCACACGTATCTCTGAGAACACTGCCACAATAATAGACCACATAAACTGTAACAGAGAGGACAAAATATCCCAATCAGGGGTTATACAGACTGGGATAAGTGATCACTTCGTCACATATTGCACACGAAAAACCAAAAAAATTACCCTAGAGAATCACAAGGTTATCAAAACAAGGTCACTCAGAAACTACAATAAAGAACAATTTCTGGACATTTTATGGAATACAGACTGGTCTCCAGTGTTTGGAAGTACAAACGTTAATGACGCATGGGTTGGCTTCAGAACCATCATCACAAACATTCTAGACGAAATAGCTCCTCTGAAAGACATACGAATTAAAGCAAGGTCAGACCCATGGATCAACAATGACATACTACACCATCTGGAACACAGAGATAATCTGTTAAAAAGGCTAGCGAAACATAGACAGGATCAAGGTCTGAAACATGAGTTCAACAGGGCCAGGAATAAACTAAGTAGAAAAATAAAATCAGCGAAAACTAATTATTTTCACAATAAGGCAGAGGAATATCAGAATAACCCAAAGAAACTATGGAGGCACCTAAAAACAACAGGCTACAGCAACAAGACAAGGGATTCGTCTAACACTAATATTGCTCTCACCATTAATGATCAGGTTTGCCACGATAAACGACAAATTTCAATCTACTTCAACTCCTTCTTCACCTCCATAGCAAACACACTTGCACAGAACCTACCTCAACCTCTCAATAAATACACGACAACAACGGCCACCTTTCGAAATTTCTACAGAGATAGAGACATGCACATTTGGATTGCAAAATGTTACACCAAAATACACTTTTGACGAGCTGTCTAACCTAAATGTACATAAAAGCACAGGACCAGACAAAATTCCTGCCAAATTTCTACGAGATGGAGTGTCAATTAACACCAACACTGTACCTGCTGAACTGAAGGAAGCTATTGTAACCCCTCTATTCAAGAAAGGAAATAAACTAGAAGTTGGTAACTACAGACCAGTTAGCATATTATGTATTGTATCTAAAATCCTTGAAAGAGCGGTATACACCCAAATTGAACACTACCTCAAACAAAATGATCTATTCTATAAGTTTCAACCAGGTTTCAGATGCATGTACTCGACAGACTCCTGTCTCATCCACTTAACGGATCACATTCGTAAAGAAATGTCTAAAGGTAACTACACTGGTATGGTTCTTCTTGATCTACAAAAAGCGTTTGACACAGTAGACCATGATATCCTATGTAATAAACTACAAGCAATGGGCATAGGGTCTGTGAACTGGTTTAAATCTTATCTTAGTGGTAGAACCCAAAGAGTCAAAATTGATGATAATATATCTGATCCTATGCCAATTAACTGTGGGGTCCCGCAGGGAAGCATCCTTGGTCCCTTACTCTTTCTCTGTTGTGAACGACATGGAACTGAGCGTCTCATGTAAATTATTACTGTATGCAGACAACAGCGTGCTTCTGGTTTTAGGAAAAGACCCAATAAGTATTGCCGCTTCACTTTTCAAAGAACTAGAATCATGTAGTGAATGGCTAGTGGACAATAGACTATCTCTTCACCTGGGCAAGACGGAAGCCATCTTATGTGGAACAAAACGCAAACTGAAAGACATTGTGGGCTTCTCGGTCAACTGTAATGATATTCCTATAACAACAGTGTCACAAGTTAAATATCTCGGACTAAAACTGGACGCGAGTTTGTCAGGTGAAACAATTTTGGAATCTATCCTGAGTAAGTGTAGAGCACGTATAAAATACCTGTATAGACAGGTGCGATGCTTGCCCGCGGCGACCAAAAAGACCCTCTGCCAAGCACTTGTTCAATGTCATTTTGACTATTCTGTGTCATCCTGGTACTCTGCATCATCTAAATCAGCACAGCATAAACTTCAGGTCACTCAAAATAAAATGGTTAGGTTCATGCTGAACCTAGGACCCAGATCACATGTTGGCCAGGAACAACTTCAGTCACTAGGTATGCTCAATGTCTCTGACAGGGCCAAACAAATCAGGCTCACTAATGCCTTCAAAATTTTCTATGACAGAGCTCCAGAGTATCTAAAGAATGATTTTGTTAAAGCAAATGAGAGGAGTGGACATAATACAAGAAACAGGATGTTTTATTTTAAGGTCCCGAGAATCCAAGGACAGGGTAAGCAAACATTCTTCTTCACTGCCATCAAAGACTGGAACGACCTACCCCAGTCAGTCCGTGAAAAGAGAACACTGTATTCCTTCAGACGTAGCCTGAAGGAACACCTGAACCGGACAGCTGCGAGAAGGGAGCACCAAGCTTATGTCTACTACTAAATGCGAAATAAGAGATAGACAAACCAAACTGAAATTATTACTGATTACGGATTACTGATATTTACTATAGGATGTAAGGTATCTTAAAATAACCCCCTAGAAATACTTTCTCTAAAGTATCTATTTCTTTATCCTCCCCATTTTCCCCAGCTAACCTAATCCCACAAGGACCCCAATGGAAATACGCCTAACGGCCTTATTGGGCTATCCTTAGTTGGAATTATGCAAGGCTGGTACATGTCATATTTGTAACATACTATGTGGTACCAACTCTGTAAATTGCTAACTGAATAAATATTATATTATTATTATTAATGCTATGAAACGAACGGAAGAGAGATAAAGGAGCAGAGCTAGATAGATATAAGGAAGGTTAATGCTATGAAACGAACGGAAGAGAGATAAAGGAGCAGAGATAGATAGATATAAGGAAGGTTAATGCTATGAAACGAACGGAAGAGAGATAAAGGAGCAGAGATAGATAGATATAAGGAAGGTTAATGCTATGAAACGAACGGAAGAGAGATAAAGGAGCAGAGATAGATAGATATAAGGAAGGTTAATGCTATGAAACGAACGGAAGAGAGATAAAGGAGCAGAGATAGATAGATATAAGGAAGGTTAATGCTATGAAACGAACGGAAGAGAGATAAAGGAGCAGAGATAGATAGATATAAGGAAGGTTAATGCTATGAAACGAACGGAAGAGAGATAAAGGAGCAGAGATAGATAGATAGATATAGGGAAGGTTAATGATAAGAAGGGGACGGAAGAGAGATATGATACAAGTGATAGATAGATAGAGGGAAGGTGGATGATAGCAAGAGGACGAAAGAGAGATACAGGGAGAAGAGATAATGTTAAGGTAGACAAAGCAAGTTATGTGGATTAACTAAACGGGGAGAACAAGCTTATTCAATATACATGCACAACAGAAGAACAAGGCAATTTATATACACTCAAAGACAGAACATGGAGTGTATTTATATATTAACCCTTTCACGCTTTTATGACGCAGAGGTTGCCAGATTAGCAATAAGAAATAGAGTTCTCTCACTCTTATAATTACCATCTCCAAAATTAGTTTTCTGCCCACAGCTAACTCAAAGACAACTGCAGAGGTTGAAGTAACTAAACTAAAGGTTTCTAAATACCCCTGATGGTAACAAAGGCTTTAAAGTATCCCCAATAGGCTCAAAATCGCGTCATATGCGTAAAAGGGTTAATAACAGTATAAAGGTGTCCGTCAAATTAGATTAGTCAGTTAAAATAGGATTTTAGAGGCTATCGACCCATGAGGATCATTAAGCCCACCTTAAAGTCAGGAAGAACATAAGACAGGAGTCCCCGAGACCCCACCAAGTTTATGCCCCCAAATATACTGGGAATATAAAGAACCCCAGACGTCTTCCTTAATCGCGACCAGGACTGGAGCCTCTGTACGAGAACCCCAGTCCCTTGCCAAATTAGATCAAAAGTCCTAGATACGATACTATGAACACTATTCTAGTAAACAATAACGCTTTTATATTTCAAGTCCCTGTTCCTTGCCAAATTAGATCAAGTCCTAGATACGTTACTATGAACACTATTCTAGTAAACAATAATGTTTTTATATTTCACATAAGTATGGAATTATGAACTACTGACTTACACAATACTTTAAATCCTCTAAGATACAAATAGCGAAATATTTTTTTCAAATATTAGTACAGAAAAATACACATGTAAATGGTCTATAGGGTTCTCAGGATTAAATATTTACTTCGAGAATGAATGGCTTAAACAATGACATTAGTATGCCCAAGAATTCAGATCGGCGAGAATGGGAGCATTCATTTTCTATGACGCCCGAGTATGAGTACCGGTAACTTCAATAAAAAGACAATTAGCACGAATAGTATTATGCTAGACATACCAGTAAACAGTTTTATGCGAGTTCTCCAAACGGGAAGAAGCAACCTATTCAATAACTAATACTAAAATAGAACAGTGTAAGATATACAATCGGAAACAACACAAGGGTTTCTTTATACACAATAGGTAATTAGCAATGGCATAAATATAACTCATACAATATTGGAATCGGAGGAGATCGTCCGAAAGCTTTAAAACATTGTCAATGGAGCATTTCTGGTTAACATTGGTGATAGGCTTCGGATCGTTTAACACAAGTTGAACATGGTACAAATTATCACATGGTGGGAATAAATATCATGGAAATGGTTTTGCGCTCTCGAAAGAAATAATGTCAAACTGAACTTCAACGAATGGCAAAATATTATTAATGTCGGCCCTTAACTTAGACTCAAGAAAATATAGTTTCTCATTTTCTTCGACAGCCATCTAATGGTTTTCTGAAAGGGAAACAGGGGACTTAGAAAAAACACTAGCTTGTGATAAGGAGTCTTGTGAGGGTGTTGTTTTGAGTTTAAGTTCTGGCATAAACTACACAGGAATTGTGCTGGGTTAGAAGTGATCCGAAGGATCCGAATGAGTTTATATCAAACACAGAAAGACAGTGTTTATTGTTCCTTAGGGGAACTTTGTTGTTTTCACAAGAAGGGACTCGCAAAGAGACGAGTCTGTATTTATTCTTATTTCACAAGGGTCATTCAGGGTGTAGGGGGAGGACTTAAGGATTGCCTATGCTTCTTGGTTTTAAGGGGTGACTGCTTCTCGCTCTTCTTGGCTGGTCCTGTGGTGTACTTGACGGGGGTCATGGCGACCTTGGACGTCTGTTTTTTCTCCGTTCTAGATGACTGCTTGATCTTTCGGTTGTTTGTGTGCTGAGGTAGCTTCACACCTACCTATGCCAGTCTCGAACTTGGCGGGGCAGTTGGTAACGTCAGGTCTACCTCTTGCATCTAGCTGTTTACCAGTCTCGAAGCTGGCTGTGCCCTTGCTAGTCTCGAATCTAACTGTTTTGGTAGCATCGAGCCTACCTTTGATAGTCTCACACTTAGCTGCATTATTCGCCAGTCTCGAACTTGGCTTTGGAGTGTCAGCGTTGAGCCTACCTCACCAAAAACCAGGGGTTGCAGTCTGAGGGATTGGATCCCTGATCAGTTTGGCTGCGGTAGTGACTCTTTCCTCTGCTATCTCAGCGGTGGTGGTGGTGGTGTGGGCGAGAAGGGCTTGCTTGACTTGAGCAAATTCCTTGAGGTCTGGCCCGGGTGTCCGTCTAGCTGGTTGCAGTGCCGGGTTGGGGGACATTCCAGACGAGACGGGTGCGGAGAGTTTGGTCTTATTCTAGCTATGTGTCCTTGTGGCGTGGAGTCTGTGACTTCCTGCAACTTCGTGTTCTCCTTCCTGGTGTGGTTTTTCTTCTGCTGAATTTAAATAGTATTTACGTACAGGTGTTGTGGTGTAGAATGACTTCTGATATTAAATCCATCTGTTATCTCGATCAGGAAAAGGTAAAAAAAAAAACATTCCAAATCTGATGTAAGAAAACAAGGATAGAATATGTGTATTGCCTTCCTAAGTGGAAATTGGATATGTGGCAAAGATGGAACTAAAAAATGCGAGACAGGAATTACATTAACTATTTTGTGAGTGATTTTCCGGGAGTTGGGGGGAGGACTTATTGATTCTCTTGCTAAAGATTTCCTCTCTGGTGTACTTAGTCTAGTGTCACAGACCGGGGTCTTCATATTAGCTGGCATCGTGGAGGGTCTCAAACTGCCTCCTTTAAGTATTTTTTTACCAGGGGACTTGGTGTCAGCTGGCGTCATAGAGGGTCTCGAACCATCTCCTTTAAGTTTCTGCTTACTGTTGCTGGGAGGGTCTTAACACCTTACGAGCGGCCTATGCAGTTTATTTATGTGTACCGCACAGCGGGGTGTTTTTAGCCAAAATAGGGCTGTTTACGTGATCATTTTCATGCCTAAATAAGACCCAGAACGTAAAACAAATACCTATCCCTGAAAGGGCATAAACAGAGCTTTCGAATGACACCATAACGATCCTTGTATGATGGATAGTTTTCTTGCAATAACCGTGCAACGCGAGTGCAAAAAGCAGGTAATTCGGTACTTTCGGTACATAATTGAGTATGTAGCGAGTGAGAGAGGGAGGAGGGAGCTGAGATTTGTGTCAGTAGGTTCGCCGCGGTGGTCTGGAGCAGTCATACGCTCGCTAGTCTCCTGCCACCACTTGTCTCTCTCTCTCAGCCACATTACGTGCTGAAATTGCCACTCGAGTTATGTCGAGCGCCGCCACATAGTCCAGCTTTATTTAACTCGACTTATGTTGCTCGCCGCTAAATAAGGGTTAAACCACCTCCTTTAACGTGTTAGTCGCATCGAGCCTACTTTTGGTAGCTTCAAGCCTAGCTGGTGTGTTGGTAGTGTTGAGCCAACCTCTAGTAGCGTTGAGCCTACTTCTGCTAGCCTCAAGCCTAGCTGGTGATTTGGTAGTGTCAATCCTACCTCTAGTAGAGTTGTGCCTACTTCAACCAAAAACAGGATTGCTCCTATAATATTTGATACCTTGGTCAAGGTGGCTTGGGTAGCGGTTTTTTTCCTGCTATCCCTGGGTTGGTGGTGTTGAGGTTTTTCTGGGGTGTTGGTGGTAGCTGTCTTGCTGGTGGTGATGTCGGAATGGGAGACACTCCGGGCCAGAAGGGTGCGTTGCGGCTGGTGTTGCTGATGTCCTGTCCCCTTGTTGCTCAGGAATCTGGACCACGGCTATCATGGCTATTTTTACTTTTGCATATTACTTCCCTCTCCTGTGCGAAAGTCATGGCCCTGTGGATGGAGGTCTTGATTCTTTTCAGATGCATTGGATGAGAATGGCTCAAGGTTTCTTTTGAGGTAATACCAATCCATCGACCTTTGGTCTGGCTGTCTTGTGGGACCTCTTACTAGTACTAGGGATGATGGTTGAGCTGCGCTGGGTGTGGTACTTTACAGAGATGTTTTGCATTCTTGAGTCTTTTCTTGTCTCCTGATGCCGAGATCCAAAAAGTGTATCCGATGAACATGGTGTTGGCTTTCGCTGGTTGTAGGGCTGAGGTTCGGCAAGCTGAGCTGTAGCGGTGGTGGCTGGCATCCTAATGGTGACCTCTGATCTGAGATCTGTCACGTTATGGGCCCATACGGACGCTAAGGTACCAGGTGTGAGGGTAATAGCTGGCGGGGTGCTCCTAGTCGCGGCTGGTGTGTTAATTGGGCTGGAATTGGCGTTCGTTTCAGCCAGGGTGATGGTTGAAGTGGTTGCAATGGACGATATTTCTGGCAGCCGGGTAGCTGGTCTAGCTATAGGTGGGCTATATTAAGACAGTAGTCGTGATGGGCGGCCAGCACGTGTTATGGTATGCGACACAGAGGAGGTGTAGATGCTGAGATTTGATTTGTTGGATGTTGTATGATGTGCTTGATATCCTTCTAGTGGTGGTTGGTGGCATGGCGGATGTGGATAAAAGTGTTGTTAATGTTGGCACTGACTTAGTGGCAATGTTGGGTGGCTTAGTTGAGGTGGATTGCTGTTTGGTAGGCACAGGGGTTGGTCTGGTAGGTCGAAGCGGTGGCGTTGGTGGTACTTGCTTGGCGGTGACAAGTGGTTTATTGGTAGGGTTTGAGGGGGTAATGAGGGAAGGGAGGGGAGAGGTGATAGATACAGATGGTGTTATGGAGGGTGTGGTCAGGTGTTAGTTAGGGGAGAGCTGGATAGGAGGATATGGGTTGTTAGGTGATGACGGGATCGGGTCAAGTGATAGGCTCGGGCAATATTTATTAGGTGCAGTATGGGTGGTTTGAGGTAAAAAATTGTAGGTTTCTTGTACTAGAGGCAGTTGTTTTGGTGGTGGTCTGTTCTTAGGTGGTAATGTGATTACTTCCAGGTCTGTTTGTGTTGTAACATCGGTTTGGGAGGTCTGATATGTCTGAATTTGGCAGTTACGGTAGACTCGATTCGCCGTAGTAGTTTACGACGACTTAGTGGCTATTCTGTATGTGGGAGAACAAGAAGGGGCCTGAGTACTAAGGGTTCAATTTATTAAACACAGGCAGTTGTATTACCATGACTTGCTCTCCCAAAATGTTCGGAGAGTCATTGGGGGGGTTCGTCTTTGTGAAGGTCTTGGCAATATATTTAGATGTCTAAGCATATCCTTGAGGTGGTCTAGAGTCCCGTTTGGCTGCGTCGCATTGCTGGTGGTAGTGGCAAGGTGTCTATGGGGAATCGGTAATGGGGCTACTCCGAAGACTCGTTCATGGGGTGTAATGCCGTCTTCTCTTGGGCAGGTGTTCATCCCCCATTGTATTATTTTTACTTGGTTTGGCCAATCGTCGGTGCTGAGAGCAACGAGTCTGGTGTGTAACTGGTTGGCTAAGCTATGGTGACTATGTTCGCAGACTGAGTTTCCTTTTGGCTAGTTGGGGGAGGAGTGCGAGATTTTGTATCAAAATAATTTGGATAGTTCCCATACCTGTCCGGAGAATTCAGGTGCGTTGTCGGAATGAATGTCCTGTGGTAGGCCAAAGTAGGGAAAAACATAATTTAGCAGTGCCTCTGCCACTGCCAAGGCATTGTGTTCTTTGGCCGCACATGTTATTATAAGTTTGGAATATGTGTCAACAAAAGTTATCACACATTTCTTGGCAAACTTGGAGAAAATGGGACCCATGATATCCACGAGTTGTTATGGTTTCGAGGCCAAAAGTTGTCCTGAGGGTCCTGGGGTTCTGGAGGTGTTCTTGCCCAAGGTGCAGGCCCTCCACGCTTCCACAACTCTCCTGGTGTGCAATTGGCGACCCACCCTCTCTAGGTTTGTGAAGTTGTGGGTTGTCATCCAGACAGGTTCTTTTATGGGTGGTCCATTGTTGTAGCAGGGTCTGTTGTGCTGGTGTGAGGCTGTGAATGGGCAACCTCCACAACGCATCTGCATAAGTGTACAGCTTGCCTGGCCGGTACGCGATGTCAAAGTCGAATTCCTAAAGTGTTTTTCTCCACCTGACTATCAGGGCATTGTTGGTTTCGGATTTTCACAGCCAATGTAGAGACCGATGGTCAATGATGATGCTGACGTGGACACCAAGTAGATAGGCTTGGGAATGCTGTAACCACGCCCAGGCATTCCCGTTTGATGGCTGCATAATTAATCCCCAAAGGGATTAAGGTTCGGCTGGCACAATCCACTAGGTGTTCTTTGCCATCTATCGTCTGGCTGAGGACGGCTACTATGCCCACTAAGGACACATCAGTGTACAGTCGGAATGGATATGTATAGTATGTGAATGCCACAACGGGTGCATCAAGTAGGTGTTATTTGAGGAGGTTGAAGGCGTTAAGATGCTCTGGTGTACACTGGAAGGTCTCTTCTTTCTTTGTTAAATTGTGGAGGAGCTTGGTGATGCAGTAGCAAATCTTTTGATGAAGCATCGATAGTATGATACGAGGCCTGGAAAGGACCTTATACCCTTGATGGTGGTTGGATGGGGAATATTAGCTATGGCCTGCAGCTTCTTGGGATTTGGTGCTATATCTTAGGCTGAGATGGTGTGTCCTAAGTAATCGACGGAGTCCCAACCCATGGTGCACTTGGTGAGCCTGAGTTTCAGTCCTGCCTCCTGTATGTGTTTGAACACTTGTTGCAGCTGTTGTAGGTGTTCAGGCCAGGTACAGTTGAAAACAATACCGTCATCCAAGTATGCCAGGCAAAGCTCCCTAGTCAATCTGCTAAGGACAGATTCCATCAAGCGAGAGAATGTGGCAGGTCAACTGCACAACTTGAAGGGCAATACGCTGCATTCAAATAGTCTCCCTCTGCTGGTTGAGAAGGTTATCACGTTCCGCGAATGAGCGCCTCATGTAAACTCGTGTAAACTCCTGTGACACTCGCGTAGACTCGTGTAGACTCGCACTATTTGTACCCTGGAATTTGACCGTTATTTTTCAAATTTTGGCGGTGCGTGTTGGGGTCGTGTTACACTCGCCAACACTCGCGTAAACTCCTGTGAACTCGTGTAAACTCATGTAAACTCGTGTAAACTCGTGTTATATTCGTGTTATATGCGTGTTTACTCGCATCAGCTGCTACTCGCGTTGGGTTCGGGCTCCATCAACGGCGATATGCGGCGAGTGTGACTCGCGTTGGCCTCGCGCTCCGACTCGCCTATGTGTGAACCTACCTTAAAGAGTTACAGGAGAATAAGAGACAAGCGTGAAGTAAAAGAGGTAATAAAAGTTAGTGAGTTAGAGAAGAGTGAAAAAGAGAGGGAGTACAAGGAAAGACTAAATGAAAAGTGGATGGAAGTGAGAGAGATGGAAGAGAGAGAAGTAGAGGTTGAATGGCAACAGTTTAAGGAAGGAGTGAAAGCAAGTGCAGAGGTAGTTTGCGGCAAAAGGAAAGTAGGAGGCAGAGGTATCAGGAAGGGAAGCGAGTGGTGGAATGATACGGTGAGAAAGGCAGTTGAGGAGAAGAGACAGTGTTTTGAGAGGGTTTTACAGGATGGTAGTGTTGAGGTATGGGAGAGGTACAAGGAGAAATGGAGAGAGGCAAAACGGAAAATTAGAGAAGCGAAAAAAGATGCAAACGAAAGGTGGGGTCAAAGGCTGAGTGAGAATTTTGAAGAACGAAAGAAGATGTTCTGGAAGGAGGTAAATAAAGTAAGGAAAGGAGGACAAAAGAGGGAAGAGTCAGTGAAAGATGAAAATGGAGAATTACTAGTGGAACCAGTTGAAGTGAGGAAAAGATATGCCGAGTATTTTGAATCTTTGTTAAATACAAGAGATGGAAGAGAAGCAGTGATTGAAGCAGAGGTGGATGGAGATAGGTTACCCAGGCCACCCAGGTGGCAGGGAATGAATGAAAGGATTGAGGAAAATGAGGTGAAAGAAGCAGTGAAACAAATGAGAGCGGGAAAAGCAGAAGGTTTGGATGGTATTGCTGTGGAGTGTATAATGAAGGGTGGTGATGTGATAATAGATTGGTTGGTGAGACTTTTCAATGTGTACTTTGCTGTGTCAATGGTACCAATAGACTGGAAGAGTGCATGTATTGTGCCGTTGTACAAGGGGAAGGGAGATCGGCAGGAGTGTTCAAGTTATAGAGGTATTAGTTTATTGTCAGTGGTTGGAAAGCTGTATGGCAGGGTGTTGATAGAGAGGATAATAAAGTGTACGGAAGTTGCAATAGGAGAAGAACAGTGCGGTTTTAGGAGGGGAAGAGGGTGCGTGGATCAGATGTTTGCAGTAAGACAGTTATGCGAGAAGCATAAGGAGATATTATATTGGGCTTTTATGGACTTGGAAAAAGCGTATGATCGTATGGACCGTGAAGCAATGTGGAAGGTGTTAAGGATTTATGAAATAGGAGGAAATTTGTTAGAAGCAGTTAAGAGTTTTTATGAAGGGAGCAGAGCATGTGTGAGAGTAGGAAATGGTGAGTTGAGTGAATGGTTTGAGGTAAAGGTAGGTTTGCGACAGGGTTGTGTAATGTCACCATGGCTGTTTAATATGTTTATGGATGGTGTGGTGAGGGAGGTGAAAAGGAGAACTATGGGAAGAGGATTGGGTTTAGTAGGAAAGAATGGTAGAGATTGGGAGTTGAATCAGTTGCTGTTCGCTGATGACACAGCATTGGTGGCGGATTCTGATGAGAAACTGCAGCGGGTAGTTGTTGTTGTTGCTGTTCCCCAAGCTGCCTGGCCGAACAGCCCCAAGGCCCCGAGCAAGGCCAAGGCCATAACCGAGCGCCCCCACAGAACCCTCCCTGCCGACCACAATAAAGCCTGGGTGACCGAAGCCACTCCATGGCGGGGAGCTGGGGAGGGTGAGGAAACGCCCGGGAAACCAAAGCCCCACCCAGGGCCTTGTGCCCCTCAGCAATTATGAAAAGAAAGTTGAGGGGCAAAGGAAAAATGTGACGCTTTGGCTTCCAATCTTGGTAGATTGGGAGGTCAATCCACGGAAGAGACGCCGTCACTTGAGATCTAGAAAATATATAAGTAAAAGGAACAGTCAGAGTAAGCTATGGGTATGGCAGAGATCGCTCAGTTCTCACTCTGATAGACCAGCCCATCACCATTAGTCAAAGCAGCGGGTAGTCAAAGAGTTTGATGTGGTTTGTGGAAGGAGGAAACTGAAGGTGAACGTCAATAAAAGTAAAGTAATGGTGTGTAATAGGGGAGAGCATAGGGTGAATCTAGATGTGAGGCTGGATGGGGAGATATTGGAACAAGTAGAGTGTTTTAAATATCTAGGAGGAACAATAAGCAGGAGTGGAGGTGTGGAAGTGGAGGTAAAACAGAGAAGGAAGGAAGGTTTTCGGAGCAATGGGAAGTATGTGGAGGACGAGAAATCTCGGAGTGAAAGTAAAAAGTGCACTGTATCAAGGAATTGTTGTGCCAACAGTGATGTATGGGGCTGAGACATGGGCTCTGAAGAAGAAGGAGAAAAGAGGGCTGGATGTGATGGAGATGAGCTGCTTGAGGAGTATGTGTGGAGTTACTCGTAGAGACAGATTGAGGAATGAAGAGATACGTAGGAGAGTGGGGCAGCAGGAACATTTGTCAGCCAGAGTGGACAGAAGGGTGCTGAGCTGGTATGGTCATGTTGAACGAATGGGAGATGAAAGGCTTACAAAGAGAATATGTGAGTCAGGTACAAGGGGGGGCAGGAAGACCCCCATTGAGATGGAGAGACTGTGTAAGAAAGGCTTTGGATGATAGAGGAATGACTATAGATCAGGCAGGGGAAGTGGTGGTGGACAGGAGTGAATGGAGAATGCTTGTGAATAGTTGAGTGAACACATGGTCATTTGGAGTAAGGGGGCGGGCGCAAGTTGGACTAGATAATAGTCCATCAGGCGCCTGGCCCGGGGAGACGATTAATATGAAGGGTGCGCCTGGAAGTGTGGTGGGAGGGCTTGTGGCTTTGGCTCCGCTGCATGTCTGCCTGCCGAGATCGGAACCTCTCCGGGTGGTCGGGGGCCAGGAGAGTGCTGGAGCGACCTTGGTGACCCTGGTCTCTGGGTCTTCTCCTGGGTGACCTGGATGTGTGTGAGTTTGTGCTTTTTATCTGTGTTTATTTGTTGTTTTATGTTGTTTTTGTATTTTCCCTGTTCTTGCTCTGTCTTGAGTCGGCTACCCCCAAAATGGGGATTGGGCCTGAGCATATAGATAGATAGATAGAAAACATTCGCCCCCATTAGTTTGGCAATTTTTAAACCTTTCGCCCCATTTCATTATTCAATTTAAAAAAAAAAAAAAAAAAAAAAAAAAAATATATATATATATATATAAATATATAAATAAGTAAATACGCCCTCATCTCCCCTTAAAGGCCGCGTCATACAGAACTCGAATCCACCAGAACCCACCGGAATTGACGAGAATTACGCGGCCTTAATCGAGTGTGACTTCAGAGTAGAATGCGACCCGTCAATGACCAGAATGTAACTCGAACGTAACTCGATGGACTCGAATGTAACCCAAATATGAGTCGATGTTAACCAGTAAGTGACTCGAAGGAAACCGGATGTGGAAAGAAGACTATTCGATCCCAAGTCGAATGCAACTCGAATGACCAGAATGAGACCGGAATGTCAGTATATCATGACCAGAATTACATGAAGTTAAGTCGAACGTAAGTGGAACTAAGTTGAACGTATCTCGAACGTAAGTGGAACGTGACTCGAATAGGCAGAAAATTACTCGATGAGGATCCTTTGAGTATATAAAGGGAGGATTGGTTCACAGGCACACCAGTAGTAACAGGGCACTCACCACGGCAACATAAGCACTTTCAATCACATACACACATACACGTACACGAGGGGAGGGGGTGGGGGGTGGTGATAGGGTTTTTCTGGACCCCCTTCTCCCTCATGTTTAGCCCCATTAGTTTTTGAGATGTTATGACGTTCATTCCATTAGTTTGGCAGTTATAACAAAAAAATCCCTATTTCTTTGTTAATATTAAGACCTTTCGTGCCATTTAGGCATAGGTTTATTTCCTGGCGAGCGATAGCGAGCCTGTAACTTTAGGAGGAACTGGCCATCGGCTGGGACACTTTTCTACCGAAAAATGTACAAATTAATCTCGAATTGAGTGTTTTTTAAGCTTTGATGGATGTCTAGCGAAGAAAGTAAAAACAACAAAATATATAATTAGGCTAAATAAAAAATAGACCAAAAAAGTAACCCTACCCCCTAAAGGGGAGATCTCCACTTGAGGGATTTTTTTCTTGATCCCTTTCTCCCTCATGTTTAGCCCCATTGCTGTTGATATTATAAAACGTTTGCTCCATTAGTTTAGCGATTTTAGGAACTTTCACCCCATATTAAGACCTTTCGTGCCATTCAGGTGTCGATTTTATCCTGGCGAGCGATAGCGAGCCTGTAATTTAAGAGGAACCGGCCTTTGGCCGGGAAATTTTTCTACCGAAAAATGTACAAATTTATCTTGAAAGGGACTCAAGGGGGTGTAATTTTAATCTTGATGGAGGAGTAGGAAACCAACTAGAAATCTCCCCTTAACTCACACAGCTGGGGTGAAGGAAGAACACTTTTCATTGGTAGACACAACTGAGGGGAAGCCGGAGTTAAGGTGTGGAGAGTTAGATGAGTAAGTTTGATTCCAGGTACTACTTGAAATACAATGGCCTCGTATAGGGCAGATTTTATATTTTATTTTTATTTATTATTATTATTATTATTTTTTTTCAATCCGTTATATATTTGGGGCCGCACCTAGTCGAGTTATATTCTGGTTGTATTCCAGTTACCTTCTAGTTGGATTCCACTTGTATTCTAGTACTTCTAGTCATGTTCGAGTCGACATCCAGTGTACACTCGATACATCAAGCAAGTATGCAGTCATCTACCAGTCATATTCTAGTCGGCATCCAGTTGTATTCTTCTTAATTCGGGTTATATTCAACTCTCATTCCATTACATTCAATTTTAAAGTGGAATAATCAACTTGTCATCCAGTTGACTTCCGGTCATTATCGAGTGGCATCGAGTTACATTCAAGTAATTCGAGTCGGCATCGACTATAAAAATTACATCAGAACATGACCAGAATAGGTAGAATGCGACTCTAATGCGACTCGAATGCGACCAGGATACGACTAGAATGTAACTCGATAATTTTTAACGTTTTTTTCACTCGATAAATCGTAGAAAGTTAACGCATGCACTAACTTTTTGCTCACTCGCTCGATCAATCGAGTGACGACTAGAACATCACTCGAAACACAAGAATAGACAAGAATCTAACCAGAACACGTACAAGAATAGACCATAATGGGGAAGAAGTGGCTAAAATTTGAATTTTTGAATTCATTCCGGTGGGTTCTGGTGGATTCGAGTTCTGTATGACGCGGCCTTAACTCGTCTTTCCCTTCCCCCACATGCTCTTACTTTAATGTAGGATTCCCGGGCACCTCAACTAGTAGACCTTTTCAGTATTTCTACTATTTGGGAAGGGTCAGCCAGGGAAAAGGTGAGACAATTTACAGCCTATGTGCTCTAGCCCACTTTGAGTTACAGAGGTCAGGGGTCAGGATTTCTGGCCTACCTATAATGAATGGACTACAGTAGACCATTTCTGGCCTACCTATAATGAATGGACTACAGTAGACCATTTCTGGCCTACCTATAATGAATGGACTACAGTAGACCATTTCTGGCCTACCTATAATGAATGGACTACAGTAGACCATTTCCGGCCTACCTATAATGAATGAACTATAGTAGACCATTTCTGGCCTACCTATAATGAATGAACTATAGTAGACCATTTAAACAGCTACACTGTAAATTAACCCCTTATGGACCAGCGACGTCTTTAAAAAAAAATTCTAGCTATATTTAGACGTTTGTATGCAGTTCAAGAAGAATATGTGGTAGTAAAAAGAGTTAAATGAGATAGTTCGAAGCCTATTAATTGCTGGAGGCCCTTTTTAAACTGAATAAAACCGTCTAATACTAGCCAGAATAAAGCTAAAAGGACGTCACCGATACAGAAGGGGTTAATCACGACAAACAAATTCAGCGCCAATATAAATCCTAACCTAGACTAAAGCTGGTTGTGTTGGCTGTGTTGGTGGTGTAATGGTTTAGATGCTTATGGTCTGGGTGTGGTGTCCCGAGTTCGAATCCCGGGAGGACCATATGCTTTCATTAATTTATTCAAGTGCATTGGGGTTACCCCCAAAATGGGGTTTGGGCCAGAGCATATAGATAGATAGATAGATAGAATAGCATTGGGGTTTGTAATGGAGGATTAATGTTAAGAACAGGGTGGTCTATAATCACACGAGCCCTTTTTCCCTCAACATTTATCCTCAACACTGGTCTGGCAGCTTATGAGGTCAACATTTAAAATAATTCGTTCACCTAAATTCATCTACCATCAGTCTAGTTTCCGATACCAGTGTAAAATATTCCAGAAATGTTGCCACAAAAATTTTGTTCTTCGAATGATGACTATAACAGCGCTCTTGTGATGCCGGCTTAACCCCTGCTTTACCGGCAACGCATTTTTAATTTTATTCAGGCTACTATTAGACGATTTAATTCGGTTTCAAAAGGGCCACCAGCAATTAACAGGCTTCGAAATAACTCACTCAACGCGTTTTACTATCACAGATCCTTGTTATCCTCTACAAAATCGTCTAAATATAGCAAGAATAAAATTTAAAATGTCGTCGGTACAGAAGGGGTTAACCTTGAGGTATTTACCCCTTCAGGACCATGACGTGTTTTGGCAGTATATTCTGGCTATCAGTAGACGACTTTGTACAGCTTATGAAGGATCTGTGGCAATCAAAAGGGTCAAGAATATCCCAATTAACTCCCTGACTTCCACATATCCCTCCTAATCTGAATAGAATCGTCTATTAACACTTACGCTGCGGGCATATTTCTCCATATTTCCGTTATACAGTATTATGTCTCATTCAGGCACTCCTGAATTATTAAGAAAGTGTTTGAATGAAATTAAATGTATTCAGCTAAAATCTAGAAGAAAATAGCTTCAAAATGACACCAGAACGAGCTTCGTAGTGTGTGGGGGTTCATCCGCAGCGCTACCATAGACATCAGCAAATATTCACTAATAATGAGCAATGTCGCGCTACATTTGCCTTTGGCAGCGCTGCATAGGTCTCACGAGAAATGGCTCTCACTCCTCAATGCACCGTGCAGCCACAATGCTGGAGAGCGGAGGGGGGCCTGCCGCGCTCCCGCTCACTTGCACTCGTCCACAGGCTTTAAGAGGTTTAAGGGCCTGTAAATTGCTTTAAATTGCCAGAACGTTCCTAAACGGGTCCCGCAATGAAAGGATTTATAGCCAGAAACAGAAAAGAAACGTGTATTGAATCCTGGAAGGGTTAACTGGATAAACTTTGGTTGATATCTACTGGTTGAGTTGAGCGGTAACCCTTTTGTTTGATTATGTTGACAGGTCACGAGGCTACGGGTGAAGTGGTGGTCCTGGGCGAGGGGGTCATAGAGATCAAGTTAGGTTAACGAGTGGCCGTAGAGAACCATTATTACTGCGGTCATTGCTACCAGTGTAAGGTGAGTGGTAAGGGGGTAGTGCTTGTTTTTTGGTCTATTTATTTATTTATTTGTATATTAGTATATTTGACGGTGGGAATAAAACATAGGATTAGATATATTTTATGGATTAAGGGGACAGTGGTTATTTTTGGGGTCTATTTATTTATATATTAATTTATTTGTTTGTATCCTCCCTAGACCTTCATCAAACTTAAAAACATATCCATTAGATTCCCCTTCGAGATAAATGTGTATATTTTCGGTAGAAAAATGTCACGGCCGAAGGCTGGTTTCTCCACAATTACAGCCTCGCTATCGCTCGCCAGGAAAAAAATTAACACCTAAAGGGTACGAAAGGTCTTAATATTGATAAATAATGGGTGAAAGGTCTTAAAATCAACAAACTAATGGGGCAAACATCTTAAAATCTGAAAACTAATGGGATAAACATGAGGAAGAAGGGGGGCCAGAAAAAACGACGTATCTCCCCTTAAGCTTATTAGATTCTGATTACTTAGAACCTGACTGCCTGACTTAATACATAAATGTAATATGTAAGCAGGAGTGGAGGTATGGAAATGGAGGTAAATCAGAGTGTGTGTGAAAGAAGGAAGGTTTCCGGAGCAATGGGAAGTATGTGGAAGACGAGAAATCTCGGAATGAAAGTAAAAAGTGCAATGTATCAAGGAATTGTTGTGCCAACAGTGATGTATGGGGCTGAGACATGGGCTCTGAAGGAAAAGGAGATAAGAAAGCAGGATGTCATGGAGATGAGCTGCTTGAGGAGTATGTGTGGAGTTACTCGTAGAGACAGATTGAGGAATGAAGAGATACATAGGAGAGTGGGGTAGCAGGAACATTTGTCAGCCAGAGTGGACAGAAGGGTGCTGAGCTGGTATGGTCATGTAGGATGAATGGAAGATGAATGGCAATTACAAAGAGAATGTGTGAGTCAGATACAAGGGGAGATAGAAGGGCAGGAAGACCCCCATTGAGATGGAGAGACTGTGTAAGGCAAGCTTTGGATGATAGTGGAATGACTATAGATCAGGCAAGAGAAGTGGTAATATACAGGAATGAATGGAGAATGCTTGTGAATAGATGAGTGAACACATGGTCATTTGGGGGAAGGGGTCGGGCGCAAGTTGGACTAGATAATAGTCCATCATGCGCCTGGCCCAGGGAGACGATTAATATGAAGGGTTCGCCTGGAAGTGTGGTGGGTGAGCTTGTGGTGGTAAAGCTTCGCTGCATGTCTGCCTGCCGAGATCGGAACCTCTCCGGGTGGTCGGGGGCCGGGGGAGTGCTGGAGGGACCTTGGTGACCCTGGTCTCTGGGTCTTCTCCTGAATGACCTAGATGTGTGTGAATTTGTGTTTTGTTTTTGTGTGTTCGTTGTTTTATGTTGTGTTTTGTGTTGTCCTTGTTCTTGCTCTGTCTAGAGTCAGCCACCCACCCCCAAAAAAAACAAAATAAAAATAAAAAATACTAATAAAATAAAATAAAATAAAATAAAAATAGGAAAAGTGGGGATTGAGCCTGAGTAAATAGATAGAAGTAGATAGATGTATCAATTGGCGCTAGATTCAAAACACCTATAGTCCGTTCATTCTTGGTTGGACAGAAATCGTAACCCCTACCTCTCATAACTCAAAAAGGACTATAGTAATCGAGCTTATATTTCTACGATATAGGAAGACTTGGCTAGGGAATATGTGTATAAATTGACGGCTCATATGCTCTAGCCCTTTGAGTTACAGAGGTTAGAGGTTACGATTTCTGCCCAACCTAGAATGAACGGACTATAATGTCGAGATACTCACCTATCATAAAGTCTCGAAATGAGCTCAACAACTTTCATCATCTTAGTCATTCATGATCAGGAGAATTGACCACTTGCGAGTTTCAGGCTATAAGGAAGTTGGATCTGTAAACATCGGTATTAAACAAAAATGCAATAATAATGTAGGTCACAGATGGATAAAAAGTATGTTTAATTTGATGGGGTGAGTTTATAATTTTACTACAACTGGTAATGCTGCTAAATATCGATGTCTACATCTCCAACTTCCTTATAGCCTGAAACTCGCAAGTGGGCAATTACACTGTCAGAATTTGTCACAAACTTCCTATTTGCTTGCTTTTGAGTTACATCAAGTTACATAGATACACACAGAGCACTTGGTACAAACGAGGTGATCCGGCCTTAAAATCTACAGGTAAATGATTAATTCCCTTATAAGATAATAGAAGAAAAGGACAACAAAGCAAAAAAGCTCTCTCCCCAACCTCCGTACATTTTTGTTTTGTTTTCTATTTTCCAACTACTCCCTCTCGGGCATAGGCTGAGAGCCTGTACATTCAACCGTACATTGAACGGCGAGGCCCATGAGGTCTTGTTCCAGTTTAGGGAGTGAGACATGTGAAGCACTTTGGGATACAACCAGCCCCCAATATCTTGCCTTCGCAAGATGCACGGTTGCCCACCCACATCTCTGAAGCTGCTTCGCTCCAGTGCTTCATTGTCTCACCACCTAGACTCGGACACTCACCCTCAGAACGCCACCTATTGAGTACAAAGGAGTACAAAGGAAATCAAGCAACAACAGATCTAGTGACCCTTCTAGGCTGCTTGTCCTCCAAAACACTGAGGATCAAGTGTCCAAACAGTGGTTTAGAGTGGTTTAGAGCCACCTATTGAGCAATGAACTCACTAAGCATTGCCCCTCTGTAGCATTTTTTGAATATGGGAATATTCTTACAATGATATTTAATCAGGGAACAATGAGGGTATTTTGTTTACGTTTTGGTGGGCTTTGTGGTAATGCACTGATACTAGGTATAGCACAAATTCCATCCCAATAATATCTTCCCATTGATACATCAGGATTCGAACCCGGGACCATTGGATTACCAGGCCAGTGGCATGACCACTCCAAGACACCTCCCCTGACATGGACAATGTTGGGTGAACCTATTAGTACATGATTTTTTCTAATGAGACTGTTCCGACAGGAGGGCCGAGGTGACATCTGCCAAAACCTGAACCAGTACGGTCACGGTAAGGGTACTGAACATGGTGGATGCTGCCAATACTCCATAGTACCAGCCAGGTACTTCTACGTCCTCACCTCAGACATCTCACACGACCAGGCAGTGCTACTAGAGCCAATGGGTCAGTATTTACATTGTCTTCATTTATGGTGATCTACACTCACTACTCATTAATCACGTCTGCTTGAGAATGATAGTGAATTTAAGGGCTTATATTACAGTTTCTAAAGGTGAATGCCGTGATCGAAAGTGAAGTATTATATAATGTTTTCTTTAATCATATACAGTTCAGTACTCTGCATGATATAGGATCTGTGTGGAGGTACAGGAGCCCACAAGGACACTTTGTTTAGATGCCTCCAGATCTTGCCAAGTCTTGCCACCCAAACACCTCGCGAGTAATTGACAGTTTGCTCCATATTTTCTTTTGCTATCCCAAATATCAGACGAATCACTCTTAAAAATATCCCTAAAATGCTGAGTATCTGGCATTATTTCAAGCTTCTTACATTATTCGATTAACCATTTTAGACAGTGCACTAATTCCTTATCATACTGGAGGAACTAAGATTATAACAGGATACACGTTTATGGTTTATAAGGTTTATTTACATAAGTTATAAAGTAATTTTGGTAAACATTGGGAAGTGACTGACTAATAATTGTTACAGATTAATGAATACATACAATACATACACAGTTACAATAGAACCTGCAATAGATACAAAATTATGTTTTGTGTAGGGGAGGGAAGTTAGTGAAGTATTGACTGTGTAAACGACTGGTGTTGGAGGGTTTTATGGTAATAAATTATGATTATATCTTAATTGCGTTGGAGGTTTCGTCGACACAACCGATACTGTATAACTATGTTCTGCAAAGTTGTTGTTGTTGTTGTTGTTCCCCAAGCTGCCTGGCCGAACAGCCCCAAGGCCCCGAGCAATTCCAAGGCCATAACCGAGCGCCCCCACAGAACCCTCCCTGCCGTCCACAATAAAGCCTGGGTGACCGAAGCCACTCCATGGCGGGGAGCTGAGGAGGGTGCAGAAACGCCCGGGAAACCAAAGCCCCACCCAGGGCCCTGTGCCCCTCAGCAATTATGAAGAGAAAGTTGAGGGGCAAGGGAAAAATGTGACGCTTTGGCTTCCAATCTTGGTAGATTGGGAGGTCAATCCACGGAAAAGACGCCGTCACTTGAGATCTAGAAAATATATAAGTTAAAGGAACAGTCAGAGTAAGCTATGGGTATGGCAGAGATCGCTCAGTTCTCACTCTGATAGACCAGCCCATCACCACTTGCATGTTCTGCAAAGTAATAAGGGGATAGTGTGTGAACTATGATTCTTTACTTTATGTTTGTAGGGATCTCAAAATAGGGAATAGCAGTACTTATGGTAACTACAAAAATATAAGCATTTGCCTAGGGTGTCAGGCAATGGTACTAGGGGGCCGTCTGAGCTTTCGCAGGTGTGTGAGGAGGGCCAGGTAGCTTGTTGTAGTTGGGCTGCTTCTTATTCTCTTGCTTCTCATTCAGGCGGCACATTGCTGAAGAGGTGGTACTGGAAGGACAAGTAGAATACGACTTATCTGGTCGACAAGCGAATTACGACTTATCTGAATGAGCAGAATACGACTTGTGTTGCCATGCAGAATACGATTTTAGCGTCTTGAGCGAATACAATTTAAGTGTGTTGAGCTGGGTGAACTGTTTGAGTGGAAGTTTGCTTAGGGTATGTATCCCGTTTCCTTTCTTCTTACTGGTCTGGTGGTCTGGGGCAAAAAGGTATTCCTGTTGTGGTGTCTCCTGTGTCCTTGTTGATCTGAGGTGACAGGTACAGGTGTGTAGAAGGGCCAGATGAGAGGTGAGGCTGCTTGATGGTTCCCTTGGAAGACTGGGAGCGGGGTTTGTGATGTGGCTGTTGGGGACGGGGCTTGTGATGTAGATGGTACCTTCAGCATGTTCAAAGAGTTGGACGGCCATAGAGAACATGGTGATTGCATAGTGTTCTCTGATAATATTATCACCAATGCAATGCATCTTGGAGGTGCAGATGTTAAATATTGGGCATTACAATCCCTGTCGTGGCATAACAATTAGCCAATGTTTTATTCAAGTAGTTGAAACACTAACTCAGTGTGATGAGGACAGTAATATTGTTAGTGGCAGTAATGTTGGTTGTGAAGAGTGTGGTGATGACTGTAAATCTATGACAGGTGTGGTGATGACAGTAATATACATGTTGCCTATGACAAGTGTGATGATGTACAATAGTAAGCATGCTACCTATGACTAATGTGGTGATGACAGTAATTGACAGTAACACCTGAACCCTCCTGGGGGTAAGGGGGTCCTCCATATTTAGTGGAAGAAAAGAGTATGCCTCACATATTCTACTGCGTGTGTGTCATACAAGGCGACTGAAAGGGGGGGATAACGCGCTGATGAGATCCACCTGCAATGGTGGTATTGCTGGGAGAGCCGCAGGTGTAGGAAACTGACCTTCCCCGCTGCCCTCTCGAAAAAGGACATCACTATACCCCACAAGCGATATACACGATATGGTTAATTTATGTAATAGAGAACGTACACAATAAATGAACAGTAATAATCATAATACACTGCACAAGATACAAGAACATAATATACAACAGTGTCTTGGCTTGGTATCACGCTTGGAGTTTGGTGGTGAGTCCCATTAACTATAGACTAGTGATCCCTTGGGGAATTCGGCACCAGGCAGGTAGCGTGTGAGGGGGTAGAGGAGAAGGGTGCGGACAGAGAATGGGCATGGCACACTGTTTATTGTGTTAGGGAGGGTTTAGGGAACACAGTGACAGGGGGGGGGGTAGTCGAGTCCCTGGCGGCTCTAGGCTTCTGTTAATACTGCAGGGGCTACAACTACTTTAGGAACAGGGGCAGTGGTTGAGTCCGTGGCGGCTCTGGACTTCTGCTACTACTGCACAGGTTACTGCTACTTCCAAGAACATGGACAGGAGTGGTGGTCGAGTCTTTTGTGGTTCTCTGTTTCTGCTAGTACAGCAGGGGTTACAACTACTTCAAGAACAGGGACGGGTGGTGGTCAAGTCCGTGTCAGCGCTCGACTTATGCTACTACTGCAGGGGTTACTATTGGAATTATAGCACCTTCAGGAACAGAGGCAACCACTACCAGAGCTTGTCTTCAGACTCGGCACCCAACACTGGTGTACCTTTTCGCCAGGCTTGGAGGGTTCCGGGTGGCTTTTCCTTCCACTCTCTGCTGAGCTGTTCAAAGTAGTTGTCAGGTGAGATCAGATTTTGTAGAGCACTTAGCTCTGGACACTCCTTGCGCTGTGGGGCAGGCGAGAGATAGTCTCATTATCTTTTTCACAAGGAGGGTTGTTAGCCCTATGTCTGTCGTTCTTCCTTGATAATTCTCTGAAGTCACCAGTGCTGTCTACCATGCTAGTGTGCTGCTGCTTAGGGAGGAAGGGAGAAAACTTGTGGCTAGTTTTGGTGAAGGTGAATGGAGGAGAAGACGTGTTGCTAGTCTTTGTGAATGCGAGTCTCTGGGAGTGAATCCGACCCTTATAAGGACCAGCCCGGGATCGGAGAGAGTTTTGGTGGTACCGGGCTGGTCCAATCGCACGACGAGATCTAATCTCTCTTAGTGCCTTTGATCTTGAATCTGCATGTGTTTTCTTTGGGCTGATGCTGGTGAAGGTTGGGAGTCTGTGTCCGCTGCTTTGGCTGGCCGATCAGGAGCCTCAGCCCATTTGATCTTTGATCAAGGCTTTCCCCAGATTGATGCTGGGGAAGGTTGGGGGGCTTCCATTCTCAGATTTTTGAGGGACGGGACAATAGGTACGGGCGTCAGGACAGCCGTTCTCCTGTAGGTGTCTCGTCAACACCTCATTACATTTTTGAGTTTCGCGGGATGTGAATCATTGATCGTATCCTTGGGTGCTGGGTCTCTTAGGCCTGGGTGTCTTGCTCGTTGATCTACTATTACTGTGTATCCATGACCTGGGCACTCATGATATCTCGCTCATCAGTAATATACATGTTACCTATAACAGGCATGGTGATGTACAGTAATATACATGTTACCTAGGACAAGTCTGGTGATAACAGTAATATACATGTTACCTATTTATGACAGGTGTGGCTCACAAGGCAGTAGAAAGCATCGATGTGTCTGGTGAGGATGTGTTGGTGTTGGGCTGTGGACCCGTGGGACTACTTGCTATGGCCATCGCTAAGGCATTAGGTAAACTTATCATAAACTCTCTTTATAGTATTACACTGCCAAACATTAGGAATAAATAAGACGTATGATTAAAGGGGTAATTAAAGAGTCCATCATCATATACCCTTGTGAAGGTATATAGGTGATAAGGAGGGTGACCTGCTTTTTTCTTTTTCTTGGTTGTATCCATTCGGCCCCATTCAGCCTACTGTTTTATAGGCATATATCCCCATCCAGGTGTCAATTTTTCCTGGTGAGCGATAGCGAGCCAGCATTTTATGGAGAAATCAGGCTTCGCTGGAGATATTTTTCTATCGAAACATGTACAAATTTAGCCAGGTGTTTAACTCATTATCCAAAATATGGTGGCGAGCTATGGTATAAATCGACACCTAGATGAGGATATGCGTCTTAGAAGAGTAGGCTGAATGGGGCCGAATGGATACAACCAAGAGAAAGAGAAAAAAAGCAGGTCACCCCCCTTAGGATAACAACCAGGCACTAACTGTTCTTTAGCCATGTAAACTTATCCGTATGAGCGTGCAGTCCTTAACACTCCACGAGCGGCTAGGTCGGTAACTTCTACTACCTGCCAAGCGGGTGGTTTTACCCTAAACGAGCTTATTTCTGTGCTCTTTTTCATGCATAAACAAGAGCCAGAGCATAATACAAGTATGTATCCGTGAAAGGGCGATAATTGAGTTTTCCAATGACACCAGAACCATCCTTCTACGATCACGGGTTGTCTTGCAACGATCGTGCAACACGAAGGAAAAATCCCTAAAATACGGTAATTTCCCGACATATTTCCCTGTCTAGGGAGGCAGTGAGTGTGGATGTGTGTGGAGGTGGGCCCAGTGCTGGCGCGGGAGCCATGCCGAACGGTCAGAGTCAACCTACGCTCCTCCCACTGCTCGGACTCTCTCTCAGAGCCAATTATGTGCTAAAAATTGCTACCGACTTAAGGCGGTCCCCGCCACATTGTCCACTATTCTCTAGACCGCCTTAAGTCGGGCCCCGCCAATAATGGGGTTAATGAGCTGAAAACTAAGATTAGAACAGGTACATGGGCTTTGGTATATAAGGTTGATTTAACATACTGTAGGTGTAGAAATGGTGGTTGCAATATACATAATTATATGAATAATAATAGGAGTGCATAAATAGTGTAAACAAGGCCACATAGGTTTCTGAATGCAAGCACTCTAAAATATATACATCAAGAAAGAAAGAAATCTTTGGCAAGAGGTTTGAATACTATATTCAAGTTATAAGTGATGAGTAGAACCCGTAAGAAGTATGTGTGTTATTCACAACACAGGGCCGAGTATGAATATAAGTATACTGGATCTATCTATCTATTGCCTGACGCCGTGATCCCCGAAGGGGTGGCCACGAATGAAACGCCCCCATGCACCTCTGTCTCCAGTAAGTCCACCCCCCTCCTCCCAACCAGCACCGCCTTCATTCATATACTTCTTCACTCCATCCTTCCACCTCTCTCTTGGTTTACTTCTCCCTCTCTGTCCTTCCACCTTGCTCTCGTACACCCTCTTAGTCATTCTCTCGCTTCCCATACATTTCATATAGCCGAACGATCTCAAGGTGTTCCTTTTCACACTTTCCAGCACATCTACCTCCACACCACACCTCCCTCTTACTTCCTCATTCGTCTGTCTATCCCTCCATGTAACTCTGCATGCACTTCTCAAGTAACTCATTTCCACCCATCTTACTCTTGGTCTGAGTCTCCACCAACGTCCATGCTTCGCTTCCGTAAGTCAATGTCGGGGTTACCACACTGTCATGCAAGGACTTCTTCACTTTCATGCTGACCACCCTATTTTTTGTTACTGATTTCAGCGTTCCTACAACCCTCTTTCCCTGTTGCACCCTCTTCTGCACTTCTTCATCCATACTCCCATCTTTACTCAACACACTGTCCAGATACTTAAATGAGCTGACATTCTCCATAGCCTGACCGTTCAACTTCACCTCACACTCTGTGGCTTCACTCCTTTCGAAGACCATTACCTTGCTCTTCCCCGCATTTACCTTCAGATTCCGTTTTTCGCACACTGTTCCAAACATATTTACCAGACCCTGCAACTCCCATTCATTATTGCTCATCAGAACTGTATCATCAGCAAACAGCAGTACAGGTAGCTTCCACTCGTTTCCCTCCCTTATCAGCGATACACCAACATCCACTGCTCTTTCTTGTATTTCTTTCATGACTCCATCCATATATACATTAACCCCTCAGACCCGGTTGGGCTCTGAGGCCTCCATAACAAACACGGCCCGCGCAACCCGGACGGGCTCTGAGGCTCCGAGTGCTTGCGTACGTGCTTTCGAATGGCGCGCGTCAATTTTTGGTATCGTGGGGGGTAGGTGGGGCCACCAGACGTGAACTACTCCACAACAACAGTATCTACCCCGACGCCATCATTGATAGTACGCCAAATAGTGATTCCGCTGTGTCCGATACCGTGCTCTCTATGACGCCCGCCCAAGCTCGTCGCGTCTTACGCAGACGCCACCGCCTAAATGTGTTATCTCCAGGAGGTATTGAGAAGACATTGAGACTTTATGAGCGTGCTGATGCACAGTATAATGTTGATGATGAAGGCAGTGATCACTCGGTTAATTATAAGTCCAGTGATTATGGCGATGAGAGTGACAAAGATGCTCAATTCGTGGGATTTGCGAGTGAACATGAGAGTGATGAGAGTGATGAAGGTGATTTAGAAGCTTTTGCGGAAACTGTTTTAGCTGAAGACAGTGAAGTGGGGAAAGTGAGTGAGTGGGAGAGTTCCAGGTCACTCTCCAAGTTTCAGTGGAGTGACACGACTCCAAGCCCTTCGCCAGCTAAATCGCCTTTCAAGCTACGCTTCTATAAGAAGCAGATACTTGAAAAAGCGGCCGCGGCAGCTAGGGAAGAAGCCAAAAGACTTGGTGAGGATGAGGCTGTGAGTGAGGGTGAGCGTGGTGACTCATCTCGCCCGCCATTGTTTCCCTTATCTCCCAAAGCCACCCAAGATGACCCGGCCGCCCCGCATTCTTCCCCACCACCCCTACCACTGCCAAGGGTTGAGGACCCCCCACTTTCGGCCTATTTGCCTCCTAGGTCCCCCGACAGGAGACATACTGCTACCGAAAAGGGGAAAGGCAGGAAATATGTCAAAAAAGGACAGAAAAGTAAGCGGGCTTTGTTCGAGGCTCCCACGGCGTCCACCCCTGCCGGCCCCAGCCATATGCCCCCACAACTTTCCCCACGGTCCTCCCCACCTCTCCAGCCGTCAACATATGTTCCTGACGAAGTCTTTGAGCTCGCATCACCAATACCTGTGCCTAGTGACAGTGAAGCATTGCTTTCTGTCACTCGTCGCAGGCCAAGGAGCCCAGGATCTCGGGGGGACATAGCCTCACCTGCCACTCCTTCCCCACCTCGTCCCCCGCACGCCGCCCACGCATCACTCGTTTCCCGCCAGATTATGCGGGGGCCACTGACGATGAAGGGCACCTCTCAGAAGACTCTGGCCATGATTATGTAGGTCCACCGTCAGGGCAAGATGACCACTCTGACGACGACGACAACGACTACATGGACATGGACGACCCTCAACCCATCCGCTTCGCCCGGGGGCGTCGTGCTGTGGCTCGCCCTGGTGGCCGCCCTCACCGCCCTAGGGTGCGTGCCTCCCGAGTTGGCCGTGGGCTTGCTGGGCCACCAGCTGGAGCTCCTCGTCAGCGTCGCCAAGACACATTTTACGTTTTCCAGTGGCAAGACGTAGTTGACGGGGAAGATTACAACCCTGATGTGCCAGCGTTTGATGAGGTACAGGATGGTTCAGGCATTACCCCCAATTTTCCCGCAGGCCCCAATGCTCCACCACATGAACTTTTTGATGCCTTTTTTGAGGAGGAGGTGGTAGGGTATGTTATCAAGGAGACAAATAAGCAGCACCAATTCCAGGTCCACTTTTTTGACAAGGTGACCAAGGGCCACATGAGGCAGTGGACTGCCGTGACTCATCACGAGTTCATGGTGTTCCTGGCACTCACCATGCTAATGCCTCATGTCAAGAAGCATAGGTTGCCTGACTATTGGATAACCAATGATCTCATATCCACCCCTGTCTTCGGGAAATATATGTCTCGCGACCGGTACCTTGATATCCTCGCAGCGCTCCATCTTGTCACCAACACCGACGTCCACCACCCAGACAAGCTGTGGAAGATTAGGACGTTGTACGAGATGATGCGAGAACGCTTCAGCTCCTACCTTCAAGCCCTTCTGCAAGGTCGTCATTGACGAGTCTCTTGTGGTGTTCCGGGGAAAACTCAGCTTCCGGCAGTACATCCCCTCAAAAAGACATCCCTTTGGCATCAAATTCTTTGTGCTCTGCGACTGCCGAACTGGCTATGTCCTGGACTTCCTGGTCTACAGCGGGAAGGAAGGGGACGTGCTTGTGGACCCCCTCATTGGCTTTGGCGGAGCAGTGGTGCAAGCCATGATGGACCGCTATTTCCACAAGAATCACGTCCTCTTCACGGACAATTACTACACGTCCCCCACTCTCTCAAAGTACCTGCATGAGCGCAAGACGGGGACTGTAGGCACAGTACGAGGGAGAAGGAAGGGCATGCCACCTTTCCCTCCAAAGACCAAAAAAGGCGATGTGTTCAGGAAGAAGTCGGGGCCCATTCTGGCTATCCACTGGCACGACCAGCGGAAGGTCAACCTCCTGAGCACCATCCACAAGGGGGAAATGGTGGAGACTGGCAAGGTGGATCGCCACACCCAGGCTAGGGTGACCAAGCCCGATGCTGTCCTGGACTACAACATCAACATGAGGCTGGTGGACAAGTCCGACATGCAGATAGGCTTCATTGACTGTCTGCGTACCTCGTGCAGATGGTACAAAAAGTTCTTTCTGCACATGGTGGACATGTCCATTCTGAACGCTTACAACATCTACAAGCTTCGGAATGAGAACACACCCAGGAAGTTCAATAGCCTGCGGAGGTTCCAAAAGCAGGTGTTGAAGGAGCTCTTGGAGAAATATGCTACACCACAGAGGGCAGTGCCACATGCTGGGCCCGCCGCTACTGACCGCTTGCACTGTGCATATTACATGAATATGCACAGGCTTGTTTCCCTGCCTCAGTCAGCAGCAGGAAGAAAGCAGCAGAAGCGGTGCCATGTCTGCTACAACACCAGGCTGAGGGCGAGGTCAGATAAAAAGTTCACCATGGAGTGTGTGGAGTGCAGGGTGGCACTCTGTGCTGAAGGGTGCTTCTTTGATTACCACTCCATGCAGGAGTTCTAATAATCATAGTGAAAGTGCCAAAGACAGTGACAATAGGTACAGTATACTGTATATATAGGCAAAAAGTGGAAGTAAAACAATTTATTGTAATACAAAAGTCATGTATTATGAGAACATGTATACAAATACAATTACACCATAATAATATGTGAAAGTGACACATATGTATATAATAAGTGACATTCATATGATTATAACCTATAGAAATATACAAATCAGTGAAAAAGACACAATAAAGTGTATATAAAACGTTTACAAAGCATATAACTAAGTGAAAGTGACACAAGACCTAATATTTGATGGCCAAAGTATAATAAACACCTGTGCTAACGAATAATCAGTGCCTAATATAACAATAACCTACCTCAATTACTAATAAATCTTACAGTATCGAGTGAAAATGAGCATTATCAGTGACAGTGACACTCTCTAAAGCATATTTACCAAAGTGAAAGTGACACAAGATATAATATTTGATGGCCAAAGTATAATAAACACCTGTGATAACGAATAATCAGTGCCTAATATAACAATAACCTACCTCAATTACTAATAAAGCGTACGGTATCGAGTGAAAATGAGCAATATTAGTGACAGTGATACCCTAATACACATACTTTATATAATTGGCCTCAAAATAACTATAAAATATCAAATAAACATCACATTCTCAATATCAATCACTATAATTGTCTAAGGGAGATAAACACTCTGGCGCGACGAATGGCTTGGTGCGTGGTAGCCGTGGCCGGGGCGACGCATCCGAACGCGGGAAGAATTTGCCGTCGAAAATCACTCGTCTTCTCGCGCTCACCATTATGCAACCACTGGGGCTAGAGACCTCTACTCAACGGCATTCTGCAGAGGAAGGTTTGTGGAACATTTTACTTTTTTATTCATAACATTACATGCCATATTTATTGAATTACAGATGAGTTAACATAGCCCAAAGATCATCAAAACCCCCGGTACCACAGTACAGTCGCGAGCTAGAGGGCCCGGGTCTGGAGGGTTAAACAACCACGGGGACATCACACACCCCTGTTTCAACCCAACATTCAGATCAAAGAATGCTCTGCTCATTCTTCACACATACTGCTGCCTTTGCACCCTCATGCATGCTCTTCACTGCTTTCAGCAACTTGCCATCTACTCCGTACATTCTAAGTACTTTCCACATACCTTCTCTATCCACTCTGTCATAGGCCTTCTCCAAGTCTATAAAGGCAACATACAGCTCTTGTTGCTTCTCCAGATATTTCTCCACAACACATTTTAGGGTAAAAATCTGATCTACACATCCTCTTCCCTTTCTAAACTTGCCCTGCTCGTCACCTATCCATTTCTCCATTCTCGCTCTCACTCTCTCAATCACTCCACTATTGTACACCTTCCCTACTATGCTTAGAAGACATATTCTTTAGTGGTTACCACACACTCCTCTTTCCCCTTATACAGAGGGACTATTATGACTGTCTTCCAGTCATCAGGTGCACTCCCCATCTCCCATGCTAGTTTACACATTTTCCATACCCATTCGATCACTATCTCACCACCATACCTCAGCATTTCCCCATACACTCCATCTATTCCTGGTGCTTTCCCCAACTTCACTCTTTTCATAGCTTCACGCACTTCTGACCTCCTGATCCCTACCTCCTCCTCCACTACTTCTCTTCTTCTCCCTCCCATACCCCATCCAACTATGTTTGCTGGCACTTCATTCCTTACATTCAGCAATTCGTTGAAGTACTCCCTCCATCTTTCGACTCTCTCTTGCTTCTCGGCTAGCACTCGCCCATTCTTACCTTTCACACCCTTACTATTTCCCTTGCTACCTTCCCTAACTTTCTTGACTTCTTTCCAGAACAGTTTCTTACACTCCCTCTATTTTACAATCAGATTCCTTCCAAATGCTTCATCTGAGCTTCTCTTACTTTCCTTCACTACTCTCTTTTTCCCCAAGTACCTCGCTCGTTTCTGTCTCTCCAAATCTTCATTCCCTCTACTACCCAACCATTCTCTATACGCTTTCTTCTTGTCTTCAACAGTTATTTTTACCTCTTCCCTCCACCATGCTGTACCCTTCACTTCCCTTCCTCTTCTCCTTACTTTCACACCTCCTTACATGCTGCACAGATCTCTTCCTTAAACACTTTGCTCACCTCCTCCATACTTTCCAGGTCATACCTACCTAGTCATCTTTCTACTGCTCTCCTGAACTCTTCCTTGATCTTCTCCTCCTGCAACCTCTCCACCCTCCTCGCCATTCCACCTTCCTCTCGCCTCCCTCCAGCTCTCCTCACCCACTTCTTTTGTATCCTAATTTTAGCTACTACTACATAATGGTCAGACAGACCACCCCATATACACCCTAGCATCCAGCACAAATGTCTTCATTCGTTCATCCACACATATATAATCAATCAGTGCCTTTCGTTCCACCACTGTCTCATCCTTCTTCCTCCACACCACTTTCCATGTGTACCTGTGTATCATTCTGTGTATACTGGATAATTATGTTTAATAGGCGGATGTTGTAAGGCAATAAAGTAAAGAATTGATCAAAATCGCCTGCAGGTAATCAGAGTAACCCAAAACTTGTGGTGACGTTAACGCCTGCTATAACCCCCCCTGGCAGGAGCTAGGTCAGTATGTGGCGTGGACCAGGTGGAGGAGCGGCTGGCCCTGGCACTCCAGATGGGGGCAGACACTGTCATCAACTCAGCCAAGGTCAGAACAACAGGTTACTCTTAAGGGGAGATGGCCGTATATAATTATTTGCTCATTTATGTATCTTTATATTAGATCTTCATAAAGCTTAAAAAACACTCCCTAGACACCCTTCAAGATATATTTGTACATTTTTCGATAGAAAAATGTTTCGGTCAAAGGCCGGTTGCTCTTAGACAGGCTTGCTATCGCTAGCCAGGAAAAAATCGACACATAAATGGCACGAAAGGTCTTGATATTGATATTGAAATGGGACGAAAATTTTAAAAATCGACAAACTAATGGGGCGAAGGTCTTAACATCTCAAACTAATGGGGCTAAACATGAGGAAGAAGGGGGGACCAGATAAACGACCCATCTCCCCTTAACACAGTCACTACCAGGACTTACTTGATTCTGGTTTATGTAAGATGATTTTCTTGGAGTTATAAAGTATCTCTAAAAATCAAAGGGGAAGCTACCTCACTGGAACTTTTGGCTGTCTCAGGTCTTACTCAAGCTGTATAAAATCGTCATTTGATAGCCAAAATTAAATTAAAATGGTGTAATCACAAGGAAAGATCCTTATATGGAAATGTTTTGAAATTAAATGCTGTATTCTATATTGGTGGAATGGTTCATCAATCACCATTATAAAAATGCCATGTGAAGGTGTGAGAGCATAACAAATATATAAACTCTTAAAGTAGGCTATACGGGACTCATAGTCATGGCAAGCAACCCATCTAAGGGAAGGAAATCACTAAACAAGAAACCTCCCTCCATGGATCCAGTGACTTGGCGGGAATACCAGCCCATGTAAAAACAACGTCACCACTAAAACTATAATTCAAAAGGAGTCTAGGGGTTGTGAAAACGACCCCTAGACCCAAATTCGCTGGAATTTGTCTCGGCTGTCAGGGGCTGGTGAACCAGGCCCACCAACCTTCTTAAGCTGGCAGCTGGTGTGGACCACATTTCCACATGTGAGTCAATTTACACATAAACTGTTACACTGTGGCTGCCAAAAAGGAATGCCTGCCGATGTGTAAAGGTTGCTTTAAAGTGCACACCACTTTGTCACTGTGGTGGTGATTGTGAAAATTGAATCAAAATGTGATTACATGAATTCATTATTAAAAACTGCACCAAATTCCAAGCAATCTTGTCATTCATGTAGATGTAGTTAGTGCATCGCAATGCTACACTGCACCAACCACATCTGTACGGTTGTCTTGGGAGCATGATATGGGCATCTAGAGGCAATACTATTGGCAATTCCATGATGTAAATTTCGATTCGTAATTTAGGTGTGACTTGTATTAGAAAATGTTAATGTATAATGTAGATGATAATTGTAGCATAATCATAAATGTAACATTCACAGCTCGGATTTGGATTTTGTGAAATACGGGTGTGTACCATAAACCTATAAAAGTGTTTTGTGGTAATTGTGCAAAAGCATAACATTACAATAATTTTACATGATTTTGGATGGCTTAATTATGATCCTTGACCCTTAAATCCTAGTAGTAGATTCCAGTTTTATTGTCATAAGTTAATTAGTAATTAGATATGGCAAAAAAAACAAAATAATATTTCCTGTAATGGCAGATAAAAAATGGCTACTATGGCAAAAATATAATGTTTTTCGAATGGGCCCATGTCTGAGTTTGTATCCATATGATGGTCTATGCCACCCGAGAGCGGCCCTCTGTGGGTCCCACAATTTAAATATTGTGCAAAGTTTCTTGCTTATATATAATTTTGCTCAATTCCATGTTTTTTATGCACATATTGCTTCTACTACACTTATATGGACTGAATTATGAGCCGGACAGTCAGCCATAGTCAATGAGAAGCATCAGTCATCAATATCAAGATCACTGACCTTGACTTTGCCAATGATGCAGTGATCTTGACGGAATCGCTAGAGATTCTCACACTAGCTCTCGAGGCACTACTTGAGAAGTCGGAGCCCCTGGGTCTAAAGGTCTCTTGGACTTAGACTAAAGTTCAAGCCTTTGGTGACTTGTTGGGCAAAGCATTGCAGTCTGTACAAGCATGGGGCCAGAACATGGAGGTCTTGTATAAATTCAATGATCTTGGTTGTGAGATCCATAAGAGTGGTGGGTCAGGCATTGTTCGTCACCTCGGCCTAGCATATGGGGTTATGGATTCTCTCAATGAGAGTATACGGTGATATCGTTACCTATGCAGAAGGACTAAACTGCGGATCATCAAAACACTGGTGCTCCCTATCGTGTTATATGGTTGTAATACTTGGTCACTCAACAGTGATTTGGAGAGACACATCAACTCCTTTGGCACCAAGTATCTACACAGAATCATACGGTACCGCTGGCATGATCACATATCCAGCCAGCACCTTCTCTCTGAAATTGATTTGAGACATATTGGGTGCCTAGTCTGTGAGTGTCAGCTGTGGCTATATGGATCCGTGGCTCAGGGTGTCAAACGTAAGGCGAGTCCATTATTTACAGTCTATATTATTGTATAGGTAGAGACAAAATTATGGTTTTTAGTTCAAATCATGGTTAGAATTGATAAAATGGACAAATAATGCTAATTCACATTAATCTTTTTGTATTCCTTCTCAAATTAATTCAAGTCTTAAAACAAAATTGCTCCGGTTTGACACCCTGATGTGGCTCACCTACCTGATGTGGACCCTGCTCATGCGGTGGTTTGACACCCTGATGTGGCTCACCTACCTGATGTGGACCCTGCTCATGCAGTGGTTTGACACCCTGATGTGGCTCACCTACCTGATGTGGACCCTGCTCATGCGGTGGTTTGACACCCTGATGTGGCTCACCTACCTGATGTGGACCCTGCTCATGCGGTGGTTTGACACCCTGATGTGGCTCACCTACCTGATGTGGACCCTGCTCATGCGGTGGTTTGACACCCTGATGTGGCTCACCTACCTGATGTGGACCCTGCTCATGCGGTGGTTTGACACCCTGATGTGGCTCACCTACCTGATGTGGACCCTGCTCATGCGGTGGTTTGACACCCTGATGTGGCTCACCTACCTGATGTGGACCCTGCTCATGCGGTGGTTTGACACCCTGATGTGGCTCACCTACCTGATGTGGACCCTGCTCATGCGGTGGTTTGACACCCTGATGTGGCTCACCTACCTGATGTGGACCCTGCTCATGCGGTGGTTTGACACCCTGATGTGGCTCACCTACCTGATGTGGACCCTGCTCATGCGGTGGTTTGACACCCTGATGTGGCTCACCTACCTGATGTGGACCCTGCTCATGCGGTGGTTTGACACCCTGATGTGGCTCACCTACCTGATGTGGACCCTGCTCATGCGGTGGTTTTGGTGGATGACGACCCTGAGTGGAGGAGGCCTTGGGTAAGACCATGTGATTCATGATTGAGGAAAGTTGACCATTCATGTCGGGAGCTACTTGGGGTGGACTGAGTCGCGGCCTAAATTATTAGATATCTACGATGTGTGAAGCCCTTTTTCATCATATAACTATTACTCATCATTATCATCGGCATCATTACTATATAAAGGCCTTAAGGGGAGACGGTCGTTTTTCTGGTCACCTTTCGTCATCGTGTTTAGTCCCATTATTTTTTAGATTTTTAGACGTTCGGCCCATTTGTTTGCCGATTTTAAGACCTTTCATCCCATTTCGTTATAAATGTTAAGACCTATCGTGCCATTTAGGTGTCAATTTTTTCCTGGCGAGCGATAGCAAGCCTGTAATTGTAAGAGGAACCGGTCTGGGGCCGGGAATTTTTTCTACCGAAAAATGTACAAATTTATCTTGACGGGGGTGGGTCTAGGGGATGTTTTTCTAAGTTTGAGGGATGTCTAGCGAGGAAGCTAAGAATTTATGAATTAATTAATTTATTGGCCAAAAAAGCAGTCAGTGTCCCCTTAATAGAGTACATATTTGCATGTATTAGCTTTGTTTACATTGTGTCGGTATTCCACTTCTCATGCCGGCAGTATGCACCTGACATCTAAACCAAATAATTCCATAGCAGTCAGTAGTGGTAATAGTTATACACATAATATAATTGTATCACTGAAGCAGGACTATCACAACACTAACTATATCACTTAAGGGGAGACAAACCGTTTTTCTGGACCCCCTTCTCCCTAATGTTTAGCCCCACTAGTTTTGAGATTTTAAGACGTTGGTTCCATTAGTTTGGGGATTTTATGACCTTTCACCCCATTTCTTTTTCAATATTAAGACCCTTGGATAAAAAACACCATCTGAGGAAGAGCACTTTATTGACAACGTTTCGCAGATAGCTTCATCAGGTCACTATCTGCGAAACGTTGTCAATAAAGTGCTCTTCCTCAGATGGTGTTTTTTATCCATTCTGTCTACTTTTCAAGTACCACTCAACATTAAGACCCTTCATGCCACTTAGGTGTTGATTTTTTCCTGGCGAGCGATAGCAAGCCTGTAATTTTAGGAGGAATCGTCCTTTGCCCGGGACATTTTTCTACCGAAAAATGTACAAATTTATCTTGAAGGGGGGTCTAGTGGGTGTTTTTCTAAGCTTGATGGAGGTCTAGGGAGGAAATAAAAAAAAAATATATGAATAAATGAATTAATAGAGCAAACAAACAGCCACTGTCCCCTTAAGAACAATATTCCTTCAAGCACTCCACTGGCACTTCCATACACATGCACCTTGTCTAGACCAGACCCATTCATAAAGATTATCTTACATGTGTTACACTTAAAGCACTCCACTGGCACTTCCATACACATGCACCTTGTCTAGACCAGCCCCATTCATAAAGATTATCTTACATGTGTTACACTTAAAAGAGTTTTCGTTAGAAACACCAAGCTGTTACCATATTTTGAGAAATTAATACAAATCTGTTACCAAGCTGTATGCACTACTACCTTTCGTATACTGTGCTGTATACATTTGCTGAGAAATTTGTGTTGACTCCTAGCACAGTAAAAACTATAGATGTGGTATTAACTCTTCTCATCTGATAAATAAATTGTTGGTTTTCCCAGGAAGACATTCTGGCCAGTGTGATGAAACAAAGTGGCAACAACGGTGTTGGGAGGATCGTGGAGGCCAGCGGAGCGGCGCCTCTCCTTAACCAGTCCTTCTCATGGCTCAGGAAGGTTAGTATAGTCACCCCTTATATCACTCAAGTACCTGCATCTCTCTTTGATTTTGTTTTGTTTTTGTTTTTTTAAATAGTACAGTATATTAATTTTTCCCTATATCATTGCAGGGGCGTCATCTGCTCTCTAAAAGTCGGGGGGACATTCAGAGATAGATATAGGAAAAACAGGCGAGCGAAGCGAGTGATCAGCTGGGGGGTTAACACTGACTTGGTAATAGCTACCCTAGGCAACCTCGAACTACGATAATAATAATTTAGCCTATGATATATACCGGTACAGTACTAGTATATACTGTACTTCGGAAATATGCATCCGGGCATATCACCAGCATTGTTTTCATTACTTGTGTGCTCGCGGTTACGTTCCCATCTATTTTGACTGTTTTTTCTGTTTGCCCCCTGCTGGCAATATACAGTAGATGATGATGATAATAAGTCATAGGGGGGATGAGGGCCTCAACCTAGTATTATATCCCACGGCAGTCAAAATAAACGGGAACGTGATTGCGAGCGTACGAGTAATGTAAACAAAGCGGGTGATGCACCAGAATACTTACCGTTTTATTTTATAGCCTACACCTTCCCCTTAAGGTGAAGTGGCAGTCTTCTCTCTGAACTTTCCCCAGCCATTTCTGACTCTAGCAATGGAGTCAGCTTTAGCGCCACCTCCAGCGGTGGCGCTTAAAGTATAAAATCAAACGTATACCTTACCCCTACCCCCTTTACAATGGTATCTTTAGTGGGATTGTAAATGGATATCCTAAAAATACTTCTTATGTATCCCATGAAGGCAAAAACAATATTATTAAATTAATTTATGAGTGAAATTACTCTTGTTTTCAATAATATTCTCCATTAAATGTGCTAAACATTACTTTTGTAGGCCTTTTGAGTGAATCTTTTAACTTTGTTATTCAAACATTTTGGTATAGGCCTACAGAATTCTTTTTTTGAACAATTAGGCGTACATTAGTAATATACCTGTTTTTTTATAGAAATGTGTATGAATATAGTGCTAGATTAAGTTACAATATATTTTTGGAATAAAGGATTACAGTATACAATACGGATATAATTTCCAATATGAGCTAGTGTATGTATTTATTTCCTCAATCTTATATTAGAACAAATGCAGTGATAATACTTGGGTAGCTGGCCTGCAAGGAACTAAACGAACTCTTTGCTAAGTCATCCCATAGATATTTTTGTTTGTCATTCCTAGTTGTGATGAAGCATAATGCTAATCAGTATCTAGCAAGAGGACTTGAAATGGCAGCGTCTCCCATCGTCGATCCAACCCTTGGATCCCGCGGAAGAATTGGCAACTAACCTAAAAGAGGAAAAGTGATTGGGTCAAACTGCCTGACTATCCCCCGGCCTCTTATGGGGTGCAAGAACCTGGGAGTGGCTTCGGTTACCTGGGCATTCATGTAGTGGTCAGAAGCGGGGGTCTGTAGAGGAACCCGGCTCCAGCCGTGGCCTTCCTCAAGAACGCAGGATTATTCGGCCAAGCAGTCTATGGAACAAAAACTACCGTATAGTATCTAACAAGAAATTCACCCTACCCCCCTTCCGTAGCATCGGCGGGTAATAGTGGGTATAACTGCGGTAGCCCTCTGTCAGCGGCCCACCAGTATAACGTATGAGCAGACCAGTTGGCGGGCCGCCAGCGGCTGCCCTCATGGGCCCGCCGGTTTGACGTGCATTTGGCCTGCGATGGCCCGCTGTCTTCGTGTTTATAGGGTATGGTGTGCCTTACCCTCTCAAGTGCAGTTTTTTGTATTAATCTCACTGTGAACTTATCTACCTTAGTCCTGATCTCTTCCCCCATACCACTAAGCCCCTTGACAATTGGGGGGCTTCAGGGCCAGTAACATGGGGCTTGATGGGGGAGGATTTTGGATTTTTCCCTTTCCCCTCGAACTTTTGTCGTTGGCTTGACTAATTTTGCGTAGTTTTTTATTCCTCTTTCTATGTTTTTCCCCTTCTGTTTTTATTCTGTCCCATTCGATTGTCCACGGGCAGCCTATATCACATATATCCAGGCTATCATTAGACGATTTTATACAATTTAGGAAGGTTCTGTGGAAGTTATAAGGGTATAGAATACTGTATCTCAATTAACCCTCTGACTTCCATATAGCCTTTCTAATATGAATAAAATCATCCAATAATAACCAGAAAAAAGCATCATTGTATCTTGTAAGGAATAAAGTGCAAAAAGCGTCCTTAAAATATATCTTTGAGTGATGTCAAAAAAGATTTAAGCGCCACCATCAGTATCTTAATCTCCCGCAATTCCAATTGAACATCATCCTCTTCCAACTCTCTGCAGCGGCCAAAGTCAATCAGTCTAACGAAAAATATCTTTCAGTGATGTCAAAACAATTTTAAGCGCCACCATCAGCATCTTAATCTCCCGCAATTCTAATTTAACATCATCCTCTTCCAACTCTCTGCAGCGGCCAAAGTCAATCAGTCTAACGTGGTACTGTCCCGGGCCACCACACACTATAATATTATCACCGTGGATGTCCCTGTGGGCGTGTCCGGTCTTGTGCACAGCCTCAATCGCGAGCGTGACGTCCTGGGCAAGTTTGGCGCGGTCCTCGCTAGAGCCAACTTGAGCAGCGAACTTGCAAAGAGTGTAGCCGGTGCAGTACTCCATTATAAGCACTAAGCCATCCTCACTAGCAGCCAGTAGCTTAGGTGCCCCACCTGCACCATCAACTATGCACAAAGCCTTGGCTTCTGTCATGAAATCGTCTTTGAATTCGTCACTAACGTCCCAAGCTTTCTTCATGCAGGCTTCAACCCCCTTGTAGGTCACCCGATAAGTCCTCCCAGACATACCTCGACCCAGAAATTCATGGACCTCTGTGTCAGCCATGATCTCATCCTGGGTACGAATAAGCTTATCCACACCACTCATGGTCGCCAAGTAGTTATATGCTGTCATCATTAAAAACAAATATATTAGCTTATAATAATAGGCTACGTTGATCGCAAATGAGCAGCCTAAAAAGTGCGCTGTAGTGTGCGATGAGGGAGCTTACTAAAAATCGTCTTTCTCTGATGGAGTCCAGACAAACAATGATTAGTAGTAGTTGCTGGGAGTGACATAGCCTATAATAGTTTGTGTGCGCATCAATGTGCTTTCAGATGGCATTGAAAAGTATATATATATATATATTGAATAAATCTCTTATAATAGTTTTAAAATTGTAATAATTATAATAATTGAAACTATTATTGTTACTGCAAACATGGTTTTCTCTAATATAGTACACTTCAAAGAAAACGATAATAAATGACTAACTAATATATTCACATTTATATGCATATCAATTCTTGTACATGTGTGATGTTTTGTGACGAGTCTTGTTTGTGTCGATGTGCTATGTATTATTTATTATGTGTTCATGCATTCGCCCATGCATATGTGTATATGTGTATACATATGTTTGTGTGTGTAATTGTATAATTGTATGTGTGTGTGTATGTATATGTAGCCTTTTTTTATGTATATGTAGCCTGTGTATATGTATGTGTGTATATATGTATGTATGTGTATGTGTATATATGTATATGTATATATATGTGTATGTATACTGTATATATGTATATATATATGTATGTATGTGTATATACGTATGTATGTATGTGTATATATATGTATATATTTGTTTATGTATGTGTGTATGTGTACGTATGTATGTTTGTATGTAGTGTAGCCTACTCTCTCTCACGCTCGCTCTCTCACTCATTATTATGTGTATTATTATTATTATTATTATTATTATTAGTATAAGTGTTGTTTTGGCCCATTTTGTTGCACTTCATAATAATAGCTGGTAAAAAAATTAAAAAGTAATATTTACCTTCCTATTTGATGGAAAATATTGTAAATTAGCCACAGACAAGGAAATTAGTCCCCAAGGCCAAAGTATTTAATGGAAATGTTAATAAAGAGCCATTTTAATAAGAAATAATGCACTAAATTGGAACACCTGATATTTTGGCCCCCATGTATTCTACATATATGGCTTTTGTAGTGGAAATACAACTCGCTGATATTGACTTACTGCATATATTATTATGCAGATAATGATATTGTTTAAGTAGTAGCCTATGTAAAAAGTTCAGCCAACAAATATAGGTCAGCTCTTAAGGTCTAGGTGGATTCTCACTCCTCAGAAAATTTAGTTTTGTTTGTAAGAGCGTATTTTGTCAATGAAGAGATCAATTTCTCCCTGTACTTAATATAATGTGTATTTACAATAGATAAAGTCGTGTCTACATTTTGAGATCATTTGGTTTGATAGTTTTTGAGAAAAAATTAAACACTACCATTTTCACCTTAAATATGGTTACATTTTGCTGCATATCTCCCTTGAAAAGTATAAATGTGTATTCAAACCATATTTCTGATGTGTCTTTTTGCTTCATATGTTAATGGCATACTGAACTATATATAAGTTTACAAAAATTGTGTAGTTATTAACTACATTAGCCTAACCAAACAACCTTACCAAACCGGATTAAATACAATAATAATTTATTTAGCTCGTATAGGTGCAACCGTGCAATTATAGAATGATTCCCCAATTTCCGGTAATAATCATTATTATTATACACTGATAAACCTAAAAAATAACAAAACCAACACTAAATAATATTGAAAATAGCTGTGGTCCAGCTCCTTTATATTGACCAAAACAGGTTGCCGCCTTTTAGTTTACCCGCTAGACTTGGAAAAACGCCTCTCCAAACCCCTTTCAAACTGAAGACAACGTCCCCCAGACCCCTTTCAAGCTAAATGTGTACATTTTTCGGTAGAAAAACGCCCCGGCCAATGTCCGGTTTCTCCCAAATTGCGGGCTCTCTTTCGCTCGCCCAGGAAAAATCGACACCTTATTAGAACATAAGAATATGGGAGTCTTCAAAAAGCCGATCGGCCCACACAAGGCAGATCCCTGTCACACCAAACCCCAATTACATAACAACATAAGGTCCTAAGATCACGGAAAACTGCATTTGTAGGTAGTAGGGGTAGGCAGCCCCGCCCAGGGAAGTACTACCGCCAAGGTTTCGGGAGACTCAGGGAATAGCCTGAATTCCATTTTCTCTCCCAGGCCTTGGTAGCTGGATACACATCTTTCTGCCTCACACATCAGGGGTATCAGGAAAACCCTCTTTATATAACATACACATCCAACTTCACGACATTGCCCTACATCGCTATCCTCTATCCATAAAACACTACTCTTCCCACTACATATCATACATGTAACACCATACACCTTATCCAATAAATATGGCAGTACAATTGTTAAGAGCAAACCTGGTGGTCCCTCGGATATCCACCCCCGGCAGGGTTGGATCATTGACACAGGGCCCTCCTGGTCGTCATCATGCGACTGTGTCAAGAGCATTGCAACGTCCCAAAGCTGCTCGTCGGTGCAGCTTTTTCTTTAGCAATGTACGGGGACTTCACTCTAACATCAATTCTGTACACCAATTTCTTCAAGCAGAATCCCCTACTCTCCTTTTTTTGACAGAGACTCAAGTAACATCCACATCTGACACGTCTAGATTTAATTTTCCAGGTTATCAACTGCTCCAAAATTTCAGACCTAAAGGAGGTGTATGTTGCTTCGCAAAATCTGAAATTGCCCTGGAGGAGGTTACTAGTTTCAATTGTCCCTATTTTGATTATTCTATATACAAATTAATTTCTGCTGGTAAATTTAAATACATATGTTGCATCTACCGTTCCCCAAATACTCCTCCAGAGCAAAGTCTTTTTGATTCTCTGTCCTCACAACTCAGTGTCCTCAACTTAAATGCTTCTTCTGAAATCACTGTGTTGGGTGATTTTAATGTCCATAATGTTGAATGGCTCACTCATTCAGCAATGACTGATGATGCTGGTCTTGAATGTGAGCTATTTGCAGACTCATTTAATCTCACTCAACTAGTCAACCAACCCACCCGTGTACCAGATAATCCTAATCATAATTCCCACCTACTGGACTTATTTTTAACAACCAATTCAGAAAATTATGATGTTACAGTGAGGTCCCCGCTTGGATCTTCTGATCACTGTCTGATACAGGCCACCTGTCTATCACCTACCCCACCTTCCCACTCTGAACCTGTTTTGGTGACTAAATGGCATTACGATAGGGCAGACTGGGAGGGTCTTCAAGGTTTCTTTATTGATATTCCCTGGACCTCTTTCTTTTCTAATGATGCACACTCCACCTTGAGCCACATACAAGATTTTGTAAAAATTGGAATGGAAACTTTTATTCCTCATCAAAAGTACATTAAAAGATCTAATTCACCTAAATGGTTTGACCATTATTGTGCTAGAGTAACTGAACAAAAAGCAATAGCCTACAATGCATACACAAGATAAAAACACATGAAGCCTTTAATTACTTTAGAAACATCAGAAATCATGCCAAAACTGTATTAAACCTAACTAAATCAAACTTTCTCCACAAGCAGGCAAATAAACTTCTAAATAATCCAAATGATAACAAAATATTTTGGTCTACTCTTAACTCATTCAAATCCAACTTCACAACTGCTTCATCCATTCCACCATTAAAATCTCCGACTGGCAATCTTGTAAGTGACCCACGAGGTAAAGCTAACCTTCTTGCGGATATTTTCTCCACCAACTCAACCTTAGATGAAATAAATCAAGATGTCCCTGTACTTAATTTTAATTCGCCTGAAATTCCCTCACTTAAGATCCACACCAGACATGTCAAAACTATTTTGCAGAATCTCTCAGTAGATAAGGCTCCTGGTCCAGATGAAATTCCTCCAATAGTACTTAAGAATTGCTCCTTGGTGCTCGCTCCTGTATTGGCAAATTTTTTCCGTCTATGTACTCATACCTCATGCTTCCCAGTACCCTGGAAAGAAGCAAACATCCATCCAGTTCCTAAAAAAGGTGCCTCTTCAGATCCATCAAACTACAGACCAATAGCTATAACTTCCACTCTTGGTAAAGTCTTTGAAATTATATTAAATAATCACATAATTAAGCATCTTGAGAATAATAAATTAATCAGTGATAGGCAATATGGTTTTAGACGATGTCGATCAACTGCAGACATTCTTTGCCTTCTTACGCATCAAATCAACCAAGCTACAGACCAACATGGTGAAACACATACAATAGCACTGGATATATCAAAGGCATTTGATAGAGTCTGGCATCAATCCTTATTGTCGAAGATGTCACACTACGGCCTTGCATCATTAGTTCCACTAATTTCTTCTTATCTTCATAACAGAAAAAATATGTGTAATGGTAGATGGCCTTTATTCTCAATTTCACTCAATAAATGCTGGTGTTCCCCAGGGATCAGTTTTGGCCCCAATTCTGTTCCTCATTCATATCAATGATCTCATATCTACCACTCATAATCCAATACATTCCTACGCAGATGACTCAACACTCCACAGTTCCTTCACATTTACCAATTCTTTCACCCAACCCGATCTTATAAATTCAAAAATAAGCACTGCAATTTCTCTGAACCAGAACCTTTCTAGAATTGAAGAATGGGGCCAAAGAATCTAGTTTCCTTTAATGCACAGAAAACCAAGTACATTCAATTTTCTAACCGACAGAATCTCACTGACTCCCATATATTATTTAATGATGTAAATATTCCCACTTCCCATAGTATTGACATTCTCGGTGTAACATTAACTACTAACTTGAGCTGGACACATTATGTTAGAAGCATTGCTAAGAATGCCTCTAAAAAACTGGGACTCCTGTACAGAGTTCGAGAATTCTTCACTGACGAGCAGTTGGCCGTAATATATAAAAGTCATGTGCGTTCTCAGATGGATTACTGTTCACCTCTGTGGAGTGGAAGTGGAGTGGTTGCATTGAGGCAGTTGGACAAAATTCAAAATAAAGCTATTAGATTAATCAATAACCCTGCAATCACACAGGACCTTCCTACATTATCCATACGAAGAAATGTTGCATCCCTTGCATTATTCTACAGATATTTTCACAGCAATTGTTCCGAGGAACTTGCTTCAATTGTGCCGCCTCTCCACATCTTTCCCCGTAGAACTAGGGCAGCTGAGAGCGCCCATGAATTTACACTTTCTCCTCCACAATGCAGAACTTCTGCTTATCAAAATTCATTTATCCCTAGAACTACTACTCTTTGGAATTCACTTCCCTCGAATTGCTTTCCACAAACTTACAATCTACAAATGTTTAAATCCAGTTGTTACAAACATTTTATGAATGGAGGATGCCTTTAGGCACATGGACCTTTTTGTTTTATCTGTGTTTTTCCTTCCTCCGTTCATTGTCTCTTAAAAAAAAAAAAAAAAAAAAATATGGCCACGCGGCCCAAATGAGGCAGCTCCCACTCACACTCAGCCCACATCACCCAAATGGGAATCCAACTTATGCTTAAAACTTTCAACTGTTTCTGAGCTAATTACTGTTCTGGGCAGTGCATTCCACATGTTAACAACTCTATTCCCAAATTGGGTTGAGGCATCATATAATCGCCAAACTAATGCGAAGAGACGTCTTAAAACCTCCAAGCTATTGGAGGCAAACTGAAAGGCTCCAAATTGGCCCGCCCTGCACATAATAGGGGTCTTAATAGTGTTGGTCTCTGGGAATATGGAAAGATGGTGTTGATAGTGTGGGTGTAGTAACGAGGGTGTCACAATAGCTCAGTGATGAAGCTGTGTCTTATCGGCCGCCATCTTGGATACTAACTGCTTATCCCCCCAACCCCCCACCCCCGCTAACCTTTTCGTTCCACAGCCAGTTCGCCCACCTTCAGAGTTCATTTGCCCAATGCATAGCTTGTCCTAACCTTACCCATGTATCTCTAATCTATTCTTAGCCTTAGTTAAACCCCTTTTTTTTTTTCTTTTTTTCTTTTTTTTTCTATGTGATTGAGGGAGGCAAAAGGCATAACTGCCTATAGCGAGTGCCTCCCCCATAGTTGAAAGAGTGACAGGGCCAAAATCAAGGGACGTTCGAGCCAAAATGCCTGGACACACGGAGTTTGAAGCAATTTAAGTCATAGGAAGAGGGAAAGACTGATTCTGGGAGAGAGTTCCAGAGCTCAGCTGTTGAGTAGAAGAAAGTTTGAGAGTAACGTTTCACTCTTGGGTTGGAGAGTTGCACAGAGTAGGGGTGGGATTGAGTTGCAAGACGGGTACCACGTGCCCTACGTAAAGGAGGTGGTATGCACTGGGATAGCTCTGAGGAACACTGATTATTATAGTAGCGATAGAATAGCGAGAGAGATGCAACATTGCGGCGGAGAGAGAGAGATTGCAGAGAGTTGGTGAGTGGACGGGAGTTAATGATACGAAAGGCCTTCCTTTCAACTTTGTCTAGGAGAGCGGTGTGAGAGGAACCTCCCCACACATGTGAACAATACTCAATACAAGGGCGCACTATGCCCCTGTACAGAGCAAGAAGCTGTGCAGGGGAAAAGAACCCCCTAAGGCGGTTGAGCACACCCAGCTTCTGGGAGGCTGCCTTAGCAAGACTGGTAATATGGTCCTTCCAAATGAGAGCAGAAGAAAAAGAGACACCAAGAATATTGAGAGAAGATGAAGGGTTGATTTTTGTATTGTTGAAGAATAAGGGATAGTCCGCTGGGAGATCCTGACGGGTAGATAGATGGAGAAATTCTACAGTTTATTCTGGATAACAAGACGATTTTAGGCAGTTTTGGAAAGATCTCTAGCACTCAGAGGGGTACAACAGATCTCAATTAGCCCTCTAACTCTCACAGTTCCATCCCAATCTTAATAAAATCGTCTAATAATACCCAGAATATAATTGTAAGTGCGTCTTCGTTTCTCGAAAGGGTTAATCTGAACTTAAAATAGCATAACGGGTGAGGGCAGGTCCTATCCAGAGTGAGGTTTGGCATCCTCTAACCTACCTTAGCTGTTTCTGTCTGTCTCTTTTCCTGTACTACTTTTCTTTCTAGGTGCTGCCAAGATCGCCCGGTTGGGTGGCACTGCAAGAGGGGCTGCAGACGGTGGGGGCATTGGCCCAGGGGTGCAAGCCAGTGGGCTGATGAATCCCCTCCCCGGCTGCCCTCTCAGAGACAGATCTCATCTCACACTGGCCCCTTCGGGAGCTCGAGCATCTGAAGAGGCTTCGGTCAACCGGACTCGGAACTGTTTGGCCAGACAGTCTGGGGAACTACATCAACATCAACCTAGTCTTTATTATAATCTAAACATGAGCTAAGCTAACCTAATAGCCTAATATAACTTAACATTTGCATTTACATAAGTTAACCTAACCAAACGTAATATAACCTAACATTTAACTTAACCTAAGTTACTTAATTCGACCTCATCATAAACCCACTCTTTGTATCCTATTTTTAACCCTTTCAGAGCGGGGGGACGTCTCTTGTGATTTATTGTAGCCATATTTAGACGATTTTATGCAGCTTAGGAAGGTAATATGGTAGTCAAAAAGGTTAATTGAGATAGTGTGTGGCCTTTTAATTGCTAAAGATCCTTCCTAAGCTGAATAACATAATCTAATAGTAGCCATAACAAAATGAAGAGAACATCGCCTGTATTGAAAGTAAACCTAATCGCTTAAGGGGGGTAATAATAATAATAATAATACTTATTCAGATAGCAATTTACAGAGTTGGTACCACATAGTATGTTGAATGTTTATTTCACCATCGTTTATACTTGAATCCAGCCAGGTTTCTGTGATTGCAATTATTGAAGCTTTGGCCTTATTAGCTAACAAGTTTATTTCTGACAATTTATGGTACATTGATCTGGCGTTAATGTGGATAAGATGGAGCCCTTTGTTGGTGAACACTCTGTACTCATCTTTGATTCTGAATGTGTCCTGGCTGGATTCTGAGTTGTTAAAACTTGGATCATTTACATTAATATTCGGTAATGAATGCAAGGCACACTTATTGCAAAGGAATTCCCGTTCTTCAATGTTGGTCTTCTTAGAGATGCACTTCATGTGAGCTACATGTTTACACTTTACACAGTTTTGGATCTTCTGACGTCGTGTTATGAGTGATTCACAAATAAAACAAATGGTTTCGCGATGTTGCACAGCTGAGTTCCTACATTTAACACATTCAACTTCGTTTCTACTGTTAACGTAAGTACATCGGTTATGAACAATTTCATTACAACTGTTGCATTGTAAAAGTGAACTCCTATTGTTGAAACCAACCTGCTTTTTTGTTATTTCTGTCCTTTTCTCTCTTTCTCTGGCTTGTATCCATTCGGCCCCATTCAGCCAACTATTTTAAGATGTTTATCCCCATCTAGGTGTCGATTTCTTCCTGGCGAGCAATAGAGAGCCAGCATTATATGAAGAAATCCGGCTTCGCCGGAGAAATTTTTCTATAAAAAAATGTACAAATTTAGCCTGCTGTCAAACAAAAATAAAAAATATGCTGGCTTGCTACCTCTCACCAGTAAAAAATTGACACCTGGATGGGGATAAACGTTTTAAAACAGTAGTCTGAATGGGGCCAAATGGATACAAGCCAGAGAAAGATAGAAAAGGACAGAACAAAAACAGGTCACCCCCGTTAATCTTGCCTAACCTATAACACATTTTGAAGTGTGGGCAGTCCTCAAGTCTAGGCGAAAGGGCTTAGCAAAGAAGCCACCAATAATAATATATCCCTTTTACCGCGGGTGCCACAGACCTCGCCACGCCCATAAGGTTGTCGGGATCGCTGATAAGGGCGTGATTAATTGTGTCCACGCGCTGTTTAGGCTGCCCTCATAGTTATGATATATTTATTTTGTGGTTTTGTGTAGTTTGTGTGTCATTATATTATTTTGCTCAATCTTCAATGCGTTATTTTCCACATATTTATTTATATTATTGTTTTGTCTCTATACCGTATTCATGTTTGGGTTTGTTTGTTTTGCAAGTTTTACATTTGATTTAGGATATGGACACACGACAAAGGCTTAAGGGGGGATGGGCGTATTTATTTCCTCCTGTACATCTCTTTCTATAATTTCTTTAGTTTCCTCACTAGACTCCATCAAGCTTAAAACAAAAAAAACACAAGACCCTCCTTGAAGATAAATGTGTACATTTGTCCCCCTCCCACCCATATATATATATATATATATATATATATATATATATATAAAATTCTTATTTATGTATTTATGTATGTTATGCCCCCTCCCCCTCCCCCTCTTCCTCCTGCCCCCCATATATATATTATTATTATTACTAGGCTAGTATCTATTTATTATTATTATTATACTCCCCCCCCTCCCCCTCCCCCCATAAATACATATATATATATATATATATATATATATATATATATATATATATATATATTTAAAAAAAATATTTATGTATGTTATGCCCCCTCCCCCTCCCCTCCCCCTCTTCCCCCTGTTCCCCCTGCTCCCCATATATATTATTATTATTACTAGACTAGAATCTATTTATTATATATTATTATTATGCTCCCCCCCTCTTCCCCCTGCCTCCTCCCCCTCCCCCTCCCCCTCCCCCTCTTCCCCCTGTTCCCCCTGCTCCCCATATATATTTATTATTATTACTAGACTAGAATCTATTTATTATATATTATTATTATGCTCCCCCCCTCTTCCCCCTGCCTCCTCCCCCCTCCCCCTCTTCCCCCATATATATATTATTATTATTACTAGGCTAGTATCTATTTATTATATATAATTATTATTATCCTCCCCCCTCCTCCCCTCCCCCTACCCCCCTCCCCTCCCTCTTCCCCCTGCCCCCATATATATATTATTAGTATTACTAGGATAGTATCTATTTATTATATATTATTATTATTATACTCCCCCCCTCCACCTCCCCTTCCTCCTCCCCCTCCCCCTCTTACCCCTCACCCTCTTCCCCCTGCTCCTCATATATATATTATTATTATTACTAGGCTAGTATCTATATATTATATATATATTATATATATACTATATATTATATCTATATAGGGGAGGTGTGGTGGAGTGGTGTTGCCACTGGCCTGGTAATCCAAAGGTCCCGGGTTCAAATCCCGATGTATCAATGGGAAGATATTATTGGGATGGAATTTGTGCTGTACCTGGTATCAGTGCATTACCACAAGCCCACCGAAACGTCAATAAAATACCCTCATTGTTCCCTGATTAAATAGCACTGTATGAATATTCCCATATTCAAAATATGCTATAGGGGTGCAATGCCTGGTGAGTTATCTGCTCAACAGGTGGCGTTGTGTGTGTGTAAGTGTGAGAGTCCGAGTGTAGGGGGTGAGACTGTGAAGCACGGGAACGAGGTGGTTTCAGAGATGGGGTCGTTTCGGGCCAGGAGTGAGCACCGTGCCTCATGTGAAGGCAAGATGGCAGGTGCTCGTTGTACTCTGCGTGCTTCACATGTCTCACTCCCTAGACTGGAACAAGACCTCACGGGCTTCACTGTTCATTGTAAAGCGGTGAATGTTAAGGCTCTCAGCCTATGCCCGAGAGGAAGTAAGTTGGAATATAGAAAAAAATAAAAATAAAATAAAATATTATATATTATTATTATACTCCCCCCTCCCCCTTACTCCCCCCCCACTCCCCCCCTCCTTTCCCCCCTCCCTCCTCTCCTCCCCCCCCCCTCCTCGTCCCCCTCACCCTCCCCCCTCCCCCATATATATATATATATATAAATATATATATATATAGATATAGATATATAATATATATATATATTTTTAGGGGTGGAATGTTTTAATTTTATTTTTTTAGTTTGATATATATATATGGGGGACGGGGAGGGAGGGTACAACAATAATAATAATTATAATGGATACTGGTAATAATATATATATATATATATATATATATATATATATATGTAGGCTATATATAAATACACACTTTCACACATTGTTTTTACTATTATTTTTTTTGACACCTTGTATATATATATATATGTATACAGTATATATATATATATATATATATATATATATCCACACACATACTGTTACGGCTGGATTGGCAATACATATTCGGGATTCTTGATCGTAGGACAGAAATGGCTTAAGTGACAACGACACGCTCGATTCCAGTCCCAAATACTATATGCTCCAGACAACAAAAGCACCAACGCCCTACAGAGTTATCGTCTACGGTAACGAGGTACCTTAACTCGGCGAAAGTGTACAACAGGGGTAGGCTATGAGGCTAAACTCCCTCAGACATTTATAGGTTACGTTATTACTAAAGAAATGCAATACTCAAGAAACTACGTTAATATTAAGCCTCTAATAATGTAGAATAGAAGCAGGCTAAAGGTATGATAGTGAAATGCTAAATGACAAATGTACACGCCTACTTGAAAGCGCGTACACTACACTAACTGTCCCCTACTAACATGCTCTAGCATGTAGCATACAAGATGTTCATGATCCAGTAGATACCTAATAATACACATGGGAGGAACATAAATAGTAGTCACTTATTATAATAATGAATCTATACTTGGAATAACTAAAAGGTTGCAGGCAACAGTACTGCGCCGGTAGCCTACTACCGCATAGGCTACTTCGCTTCTCTCACTCTGTCTCCCCTCCGAGTCTGTATGCGCCCTACGCAACAGAACTCCGGACACAGCAGCAAAACGACAGTGCAGTTAATTGATACATGAAAGTATTAATAGTGTTGTCTTGTGTGTGAGTAATGTGTATTGTAAAGTGTTATAGATATATACTTAAAGAGAGCTGCAATGCATAGTAAAATAAAGATATATCCCACTCATCATCCCCATGTGTTCTAGCTAGCAGGCCAAGTCACAGGAACAACGAGTCCCAGCACCGAAAGCGAGAACCCAGGAAAAGACTGTAGAGAACACAAGGACAGATAAATTACGTTACACTACTATACCGGCACTACGAGCGACCTGTAGTCTCGGGTGCTACACTCGCTCCTGGCTCGGTATGCAAATCAAGGCTAAGTCCTCGTCCCTCTACAGACAACTCCTGGGCATGGTCGGGCTCTTACACATGGCACCAGTCTAGTCACAAATGGATGATGAGCGGCATATAACTCGTGAACATGTAGAACGTTCACCAACTATCCTCATCAAGAAGATCGCTGTTCACATTAACCCCTTAAATCTAATACATGTAAATATATGCTTGTCCTAAGAGTAATATGAGAGGTGAGTGCTGAAACTCCTTTAGGACCTCAAGGGAAGGTTATGCATTTAAATAGAGAGAAGAATGAAATGAGAGTAATGTCGTCAGAGAGAAAGAGTGCAACCGTGAGAAGTTGGGAGAGAGGGCAAGGGATGTTAAAATCTCAAAGGTTCTAGGCAACCTGATCATGGAACACGCAGCCAGCCTCCAGGCAATGTGCTGTACGACAACATGGGCACAGCCCAGGCAGGCAACAATGGACTACCAACCCTATCGCGCCTAGCTATAAGTGCAAGGCTGCCAACCAGTCCATACGTCTGGCAACCACCCGGCCGGCAGCGTGGCGCGTTGCTACCCTCTTGCTCTGAAGCCTAACTCACTCTCTCTCTCTGAACTCCCATTGTCTTATCTATCAACTTCTCTATTGATACTACATATTAAATGGAAGGTCTCGACATGGCTTAAAACAAAACCCACCACTGGTTAGCACATGACGAGACCTTTGCAGAGATACAAAGAACATAGTTATAAGTTGTCACACTCAATATACATTGCGGCTGACGGTAGCCAGATCACGGGCGGTACAGTCGAGTACCAAGGAGTACAATCAGGTTGCGTTGCAACGCACTGGGTGCGTCACAATACATTACCATTACCATTTACCATTCTTTATATTTTGTTTGACACCTTGTATATATATACCGGTATATATATATATATATCATCATCATCTCCTACGCCTTGCTTCCCCCTGGGAAACCCCCACTAGAGGATGGCCATGACAGAAACGTCTCCAAGCTACTTTGTCAAGACATGCCTCCCTTGCCCGTGCCACAATGCCCCTTCCACTACGTGGAAGTTTTTCTTCAATATATTTTTCCACTTTCTTTTCCCATACCATAGGTGGTCTTCCACTACTAGCGGTTCCACTCACCTGACTCCCATATATCTTTCTTGGCATTCTGTCATCATCCATTCTCTGAACATGACCATACCACCTCAAAGTACTTCTCTTTATCCACTCAACCACACCACAATCAATGCCCAAAGCCTGCTCTTCCATTCCAAAGGACTCGTACACTTCCCTATTACTTGGCCCATCTAGCCTATTCATGCCAGCTGCCATTCTGAAAAAGCTCATCTCCACAGCTCTTAGTTTGAAGAGGTCCTCGTCACTTGCTGTCCATGTCTCGCTTCCATACGAGAGTGTTGGGAGCAGCACACTGTTTCTCAGTGACTTTTTGACTTCCTGGCTAACCATTCTTCCTTTGAGAATACTATCAAGTACATTAATAAAAGGGGATGTGTCGGATGGTTGAAAGCCACAGTTGCTCGCGCGTTTGGGGCTAGCAACACGTATTATGAAAAACATGCATCCTCCTTCATTCACTGTCCCCCCCCTTCACTCACTCAACCCCACAATTTGCCGGAGGATAACAGGTTTTTCACAATACGTAGACGGAGGTCTTTTTATTTAAATTTTGTTTTATCAAGTTCTCCAATCACTTTTCTCCCTTGCATTTTTCTCTCTTTTATCTCACTCTCCATTTTACCATATTTGCATAGTACAGCTCCCAAATACTTGAAACTTTCAACCTCTTCTAGTACTTCATTTTTCAATTTTATTTTACAACTTTTCTTGTGTTCTTTCTTGATTCTATATTTTTCCTTAAAATCTATAGTTTCATGCATTCTTCTCTCAAACACCATTACCTTACATTTCCCTACATTGACCTTTAACTTTCTCTTTTCACATACCCTGTCAAAGTCAGTGACCACTCTCTGAAGTTCTTCAGCATTTTCCGCCAACAGGACTGCATCATCCGCATATAGGCATGTTAAAATCTTCCATGTTCTTCCCTCTGATTCCAGTCTAGCTCCCACACCCATTGATACAGCCCTACATTCCCTAATCACTCCATCCATGTATATATTGAACAACCAAGCTGACATGACACATCCCTGTCTTACACCTACATTGACCTCAAAACTTTCACTTAACTTATCCCCTACCTTCACATTTGCCATTGCATTCCTATAAAAAGATTTTACTGCCATTAGCAACTTTCCTCCCACACCATATACTGTTAACACATCCCACAGGCCCTCCCAGTCTACTTTGTCGTAGGCTTTTTCCAAATCCATGAATGCTGCATAGAGTTTTCTGTTTTTGGCCAGATACTTCTCTACCAACAATCGCATTGAGGCTATCTGGTCAACGCAGCCCCTGCCCTTTCTGAAACCTCCCTGTTCCTCGCCTATTTTGTCATCCGTTATCTTCTGTAGCCTCTGTGTTACTACTCTTGCGTGTACCTTTCCAGGTATGCTAAGCAAGCTAATTCCCCTATAATTCTTACACTCTTCTTTACTACCCTTCCCTTTGTACAAGGGTACTATCACTGCTTTCCTCCAGTCCTCTGGTACACTTTCCTTTTCCCATGCTAATTTACATAACCTATGCATTATGTCAACAGCTTCTTCTCCTCCATATCTCAGCATTTCACCTGGGATGTTATCTACTCCAGCAGCTTTGCCCATATATATATATATATATATATATATATATATATATATATATGCATTACTTTATTTTATTTACGTGTACAATAGAATTATTTCTGAATTTATTACCTGAAGCTAACCTGGCTTTCTTGTTTTGTTTTTATATATATATATATATATATATATATATATATATATATATATATATATATATATATATATACCGGTATATATATATATATGTATTACTTTATTTTATTTACGTGTACAATAGAATTATTTCTGAATTTCTTACCTGAAGATAACCTGGCTTTCTTGTTTTGTTTTTTCAGTGTCAACCCAGGATCCATTTCCCTTCTCGTTGGAAATGGTTGTGGCCCTACCAGGTAAGTAAAATTGACAACCTTCATGACTGACATGTCTTCTATGAACATTTTACAATTATTGGCAAAGAAAATTATATAAAAGTGTTGTATATTGTGGCAAAGATATACAACTGTATAAACATTCTCATATATTTTCATAACAATAACAATGCATGGAAACAATTGCGCATAGCTCTCGAACCAATTACGCTATATTATTTTGGTTTTCACCATTAGAAAGAGCACAATTTTCTCATTCCGGTGATATATTATACAGTTATATACGTATCCGAGCAAATAGCGCAACAACGAGGTGGGGAACAGCTCGGAACCCGGCTAGCATCGGCGGAACAGAGACGGGTGAAGCGTAAATATTCATAGCGCAAAAGGTATTTGTCGTAGTTCTAGTTTGTTTTATGCTCATCAGCATTATTTGCTGTATTCATACAGCCTAAATTTAAAACCATACGCTTCGTAGCAACGAAATAAATCGAAAATGTTTTAAACCATATCAATCAAAATCATTTTTTTTTCGGTCACTGCTTGAGAACTATTGAAGATAAACAATTTCTGTTTTCAGATTTGGAAAGAGGAGACAAAATACTATTATTTGAGCAAAAACATATATGGTCATCACTCACAATTTAGAGATAAGACGGTGTGAAGACAATTGCATGGGAAATAATTGTATTCCGGACTCATTTACACTTTCATATTTCGATTTATTTAATTTTTTTTTTTTTTTTTTTATCATGTACTATAAATATTCCTCTTTCCATTGACACATGATACATCACAATAAAGAGCATTCTGGTGGATGGAAATAGAGACAAATGTAAGGCTTCGACAACACTCATGAGCCAAATTCAAGACTCAAAAGCTATGTCAAGCGCCTCCTCGGACTTATTTGGACTTATAATGTCCCAAGGAGTTAATTATTATGTTTTTTACACCAACCAACTTCACATCTAAACTCAATTAATGAAATCAACAAATACATGTGGCACTCCGAGGACTCGAACCCAGGATACTCAAGTCGAAATTCCGCGTACTATGCTGTCAAGACAGTAATTAATAACAGTAGGCTGAATGGAGCAGAATGGATACAAGCCAGAGAAAGAGAGAAAAGGAGAGAAAAAAAGCAGGTGACCCCCCTTAAGAAGGCTATCCCCGGATACCAACAAGACCAGTAACGAGCAGGCAGAGGTGGAGGGAGGTACGTTGTCTCTCAGCTGATGCCAGGGGGGAGATTGTGGATAGATATAGTATACGGTAGTCTATATCCAGATTGTGGATAAATATAGTATACGGTAGTCTATATACAGATTGTGGATAGATATAGTATACGGTAGTCTATATACAGATTGTGGATAGATATAGTATACGGTAGTCTATATACAGATTGTGGATAGATATAGTATACGGTAGTCTATATACAGATTGTGGATAGATATAGTATACGGTAGTCTATATACAGATTGTGGATAAATATAGTATACGGTAGTCTATATACAGATTGTGGATAGATATAGTATACGGTAGTCTATATACAGATTGTGGATAAATATAGTATACGGTAGTCTATATACAGATTGTGGATAAATATAGTATACGGTAGTCTATATACAGATTGTGGATAGATATAGTATACGGTAGTCTATATACAGATTGTGGATAGATATAGTATACGGTAGTCTATATACAGATTGTGGATAAATATAGTATACGGTAGTCTATATACAGATTGTGGATAGATATAGTATACGGTAGTCTATATACAGATTGTGGATAGATATAGTATACGGTAGTCTATATACAGATTGTGGATAGATATAGTATACGGTAGTCTATATACAGATTGTGGATAAATATAGTATACGGTAGTCTATATACAGATTGTGGATAAATATAGTATACGGTAGTCTATATACAGATTGTGGATAGATATAGTATACGGTAGTCTATATACAGTTTTCTTTAAAGGGGTAGTGCTTGGTTTTTGGGCTATGTATATATTTAATTTATTTAAGTGTTAGTTTCCTCGCTAGACCTCCATCAAGCTTAAAATAGCACACCCTAGACCCTCTTTCAAGATAAATTGGCACATTTTTCAGTAGAAAAATGTCCTGGCCGAAGGCCGGTTACTTTTATAATTACAAGCTCGCTGTCGCTCATCAGGATAAAATCGACACCTAAATGGTACGAAAGGTCTTAATATTGACAAAGAAATGGGATGAAAGGTCTTAAAATCGACAAACTAATAGAATGAACGTCTTAAAATCTCAAAACAAATATACTAATCATGAGGTGAATTCAGTGAGGAGAGTAATAGTCTGTTTAACAGACTTATGCCAAGACTCAGTAGTCTATTTTAGAGATGGAAGTTATAGCATATATAGCAGTTTATTTATGTAAGTAATTATATCATAAGCCACTTTGATCTTATAAACTTGACCACACCACTAACCCCTTTGTACCAAACTAATGCACATAATATAATGGTTAAGAAAAACAAGATAATTTTAATATATATATATATAATTAATTATAAAAGAAAGGTGTCTATATTATATAAAGAATTTGCAAGTAACTAGATTAAAAGGGAAAACAATATATTTATATGAATATTAATATATAAATTATAATAATTTATCTCTATGAAAAAAAAAAAAAAAAAAAAAGGAAAAAGGAAAAGAACCTTATATACTAATGTAAACTAATGACACACGTAATAATAGGAATCAGGCTATGACAGACAAGACACTACTCCCTGGTTATCAGCACAGCTAGCGGTATTTAGTAGCACACAATACAGGATAACACCTCCACACAAATCTCCAGGAGCCGATATATCCAAGATGCTGGTTGAGTATATACTGATTGCATATGAATTCAAGAGGAATTACAACACCCTTCGTCACAGCCTGAACCCCTTATACACGTACAGAAAGGTAACTAAAAAACAGAAGATTGGCAAGTACAGTGCCATCTATTATTAAGAACATTAAATAATATACAAAATGAATCTCAACTGAGACGTCATAGTCGACCCTGGCTGGCACAACAAAACAACTCAGAGTGCCGAGCTATAGAGAGTCAAAAGGGGTTGAGCACAGCAGAAACTCTTGAAGCTTCACAGTGGCGAGGGATGTGACACCTCCCCCTGGAAGACCTCCGAACAGGGAGAGGAGGGCGAAGAAGCACAAGAAGCCGACTGAAAGGAGGGTGGTAGGTCCCTTGACAGTGTGTCAGCAATCCGATTGTTAACTCCTCGTATGTGACGCACAACCAGCTGGTACTCCTGAAGCTGTAGAGCCCATCTTACAATCCGTTGATTGTTGTTCTTCATATGGTCAATGAAAGTAAGAGAGTTATGATCCGTATACACGTCAATGTGGGGCGAATGCTGAGGAAGGTAACAATCAAATTTCTTTATTGCCAGGACCAGAGCCAAAGCCTCCTTCTCCACAGTAGAGTACCCTCACTGATGTCTCTTCAACTTTGTGGAGAAATAAGAGACTGGGTGGAGGATATCATCATGGTACTGTAGGAGGACGGCTCCAACCCCCTCACCACTGGCGTCTACCTGCAGTTGATAAGGTTTGGCAGGATCAGGGGCACGGAGCACTGGGTAGGTGGACAGCAGAGTCTTCAGGTGGTGGAAGGCTGCCATACACGGGGGGGACCACACAAACGCCACCTTCGTGCTGGTTAGGTCGGTGAGAGGGGCGGCAATAGTGGCAAAGTTGCTGCAGAATCTCCGGTAAAAGCCACACATCCCCAGGAACCTCATCAGAGACGTGCGGTCCTTAGGCTGGGGCTAGTCCAAGATGCTCTCGATGTTGGCGGACTTCGGGCGTGCCATGCCCTGGCCCACCACATGTCCAGCAGAGCTACCCTCGGATCTGACTCGCCTTGGCGTGGCACTGAGAGTGAGAGAGCTGCGTGGTGTCTCAGTTTTTTGGATGGGAGGGCTCTGACTCTGATTTAGTGGTAGTGGGTTGAGAGGCTTTGCTATCATTGCTACTAGGTTTACCCCTTGTGTTACCCCTGACCCACCTCCCTCTGCCCCTGAACTGGCCGCGCCCTCTAGACGTGCCACTGTTTCCAGGGGTTGCGCGAGTCTTTTATGACTGATTTGACTGTGACTGTCCACGAAAGGGACTCTTATTGTATTTAGGTATAAATGCAGACTCACCCTTCGGCTTGGAAGCAGTGGCATTCTGAGAGTCTAATAAGAAATTAACCATGCGCCAAGCATCTGAGGAGGCAAGAGTTTTAGTAAACACATTGGACAAAATCAATCTTCTACCAATCTCTACAGGGAGCCTCCGAACCAGGTATACTCGCAAATCTTGACGTACCCTCACCGCCTCAAAGAGAGCCATGCGGGTATCACCAAGGGACTGGATTGAGTTCTGGAGTAAGAGGCGCCTAGTAAGAGAGAGAGCCTTATGGGTGCTAGCGTTCGTCACAGACTCAGTCGTCCTGGATAAAGAAGCTGCAAGCTGGCGACTGAGCAAGTATTGGGATGCAAACCTCCAGGATTTTTGCCTAATCTTAAAGTCCTTATCTATCTGTACCTGAGTGGGAGAACAAAATGGCTCTGCTAACTGACATATAGATAATTTAGGGGCCCCCCAAAATTCAAAAATGTATTGTGGTATCCCTTCCGCTTTGCCTACCGGCATAGAGAACCAATGATGATCTTCTTGCGGGAGCTGATGATTGCTCTTGTTAGTGATTGTGCTGGAAAACAGCTGGGCTTCCTGTCCCCATGCAACCCACGGCCTGTCTTATTAACTGGAACCACTCCTGAAATTGTTCGTTGGATACAACTATGCCACTTTCCTGGTCAGATGAGGACGCAGGCTTAGATGTATCTGAGCCCTGCATTCCTGAAAGTCGAGAGGATGACAGCTGGCCAGGCGGAATCTCCTCGACGTCTGCTACATGTTGATCCATTTGGATGCTTTACCGTTTATGACTATTCTTTGCTTTCTGTCATTGAGCCAATTCTCTATTCATTTCAACACACCGTCTTGTATTCCATGCACTTTTAGTTTTATCAATAAACGTTTGTGGGGAACTTTGTCAAAGGCCTTTTAAAAATCAAGGTATATAATATCTACAGCTTTACTCCCATCATATAGGTTGAGGATATCGTGGAAGAAGTCTAAGAGGTTTGTTAAGCAGGAGCGTTTATTACGAAAACCGTGTTCTATCTATCTATCTATTGCCAGACGCCTTACTCCCCTTAACCCTTAAAAAGCGGCCCACCACTTAAGTCGAGTTAAATAAAGCTGGACTATGTGGCGGCGCTTGACATAACTCGAGTGGCAATTTCAGCACGTAATGTGGCTGAGAGAGAGAGACAAGTGGTGGCAGGAGACTAGCGAGCGTATGACTGCTCCAGACCACCGCGGCGAACCTACTGACACAAATCTCAGCTCCCTCCTCCCTCTCTCACTCGCTACATACTCAATTATGTACCGAAAGTACCGAATTACCTGCTTTTTGCACTCGCGTTGCACGGTTATTGCAAGAAAACTATCCATCATACAAGGATCGTTATGGTGTCATTCGAAAGCTCTGTTTATGCCCTTTCAGGGATAGGTACTTGTTTTACGTTCTGGGTCTTATTTAGGCATGAAAATGATCACGTAAACAGCCCTATTTTGGCTAAAAACACCCCGCTGGGCGGTACACATAAATAAACCGCATAGGCCGCTCGTAAGGTGTTAATGGGGGTGGCCATACACAAAATGCCCCCAAGCAAACCATTCCCCTGTAAGAGGGACAACCCATGCCAGTTTACTGAAGGACTTACAGGATTGACCACTCAATTTAGGGGCCTTTTATGTATTTTTTAGCACTATTTTTCTACAGTGGTGTGCGGCTAAACCATCCACTAACCTGCTTCACCCTAAGATAACAGTACCGTGTTGAGTATCTTTAAGTATGTTGTTTTCCTTTAAGTGATTTACGAGTTTGTCTCTTATGAGTGTTTCTAGCATTTTACATACAACTGAGGTTAAGCTAATTGGACGATAGTTACTAGGTAAGGATTTGTTACCTTTTATTAATATCGGTGTTACGTTGGCGAGCTTCCACTGATCAGGCATAGCCCCAGACTGTGATGATTTATTGAATAGCAATGTCAGTGGTTTAGAGAGCTCATACTTAGCTTCCTTTAGAACTCTAGGCGAGATCGTATCAGGTCCAGGCGATTTATTTACCTTGAGTTTATCTAAACATTTCAACACTTTTTCTCTCTGTAATGCTGATACTGCTTAGAACGTCAGAATTATCTATCTGAACCGGAGAGAGAGAGAGAGAGAGAGAGTGTGTTTTGCATCGTTGTGTGTATGTGTGTGTGTGTGTTAAGCGAGAGATGTAAAAAGTAGGTACATTACTGAAATGTTTGTGGACATGCAGTAATGCAAGTAATTGTCGTTCTTCTGTAAATCTAAAATGGCTTACTTAGGAATGGGAAAGGGGTGGGTGTGTGCGTTAAGGGGGGTGACCTGCTTTTTGTTATTTCTGTCCTTTTCTCTCTTTTTCTGGCTTGTATCCATTCGGCCTCATTCAGCCAACTATTTTAAGACGTTTATCCCCATCTAGGTGTTGATTTCTTCCTGGCGAGCGATAGCGAGCCAGCATTATATGAAGAAATCCGGCTTCGCCGGAGAAATTTTTCTATCGAAAAATTTACAAATTTAGCCTGCTGTCAAACAAAAATAAAAAATATGCTGGCTCGCTACCGATCACCAGTAAAAAATTGACACCTGGATGGGGATAAACGTCTTAAAACAGTAGGCTGAATGGGGCCAAATGGATACAAGCCAGAGAAAGATAGAAAAGGACAGAACAAAAGCAGGTCACCCCCCTTAAGCGATACATTTAGAAAGTAGGTACAGTACATTGACCTTGGGTATATTTGTGTGTGTGTATGTATGTGGGTACGTGTGTGTACGTATGTGGGTATGTGTGTGGGTATGTGTGTGTACATATGTGGGTATGTGTGTGTTTATTTCATTATCCCGTTCATGTCGCCAACCCTTCGTACACACAGACACACAGACTCCTACTTAACATGCAGCGTTAGTAACCCTTCTAAGATTAGGAAGGGTGTATGGGAAACAGAGGGTTAATGGAGATAGTCTTTGCCCTTATAATTCTCACATGTATAAATGTGTGTATTTGTCGGTATGTATATGTGTCTAATTGTATATGAAATCGATGTATGTGGGTGCATGGGTCATATTTTGCCTAAGTATATGTTTAGACCCTTAAAACAATATGGATACATTATTCAACAACTGTACACTGTGAGAGTGGACGCTTGGTTGTAGCGGGGGGGGGGGGGGGGAGGGTGCACATAAGGGGGGTTTGTAATTGTGTGTGTGTGCCGAGCAACACTGTTTGTGTGTACAAAGGAGTACAAAGAAGTACAAAGGAAATCAAACAACAACAGATCTAGTGACCCCTCTTGGCTGCCTGTCCTCTAAAACACTGTGGATCAAGTGTCCAAACAGTGGTTTAGAGTGGGTAAGGGAAAATTGGAAAGGGAACTACTGTCCGTGGCAGGATTAGGAAGTTAGTAGGGGACAGATGGGTTAGTAACATAACACAGTTACCATTCTTGTTGCGGTCGGTCGGGTGATCATATGTTTACAGTCTATATTTAATACATAATATTAAGTCATCCAAGGTATTATTATTATAAGGTGCCTTTTAGGAGAGTATGTACTCTCGAAAGGCTCAGTCTGCATTCTATGTTTTTTGTTAAATCTCACTTTTATCCATTTTTTGTCTAAATAAATATTTCAATTTTAATTTCAAACCCTCACTCCCTTGAAGGGTTAGGGAGGATCAGCAAGAATAGACTTGCTGGTTCCTTAGTGGGAGCAAAATGTGGGATTCTCAGTCCCAACCTCGCTGGTACAGTCGCGCTAATAAGTGATATCTCGGCACCAAGTATGTTTTGATCAATAATTGGTATCAGTCATATCTAAGCTGCATTTGTTCATATCGAGAGAAATATAAAAACATGTTCCTACACTTACCCACCCAATTCAACATCTGACCGACATTAATACAGCACAGAGCAAGCCATTTGTCTACCGAAAAATGTACAAATCTATCTTGAAGGTGGGTCTAGGGGTTGTTTTTCTATTGATGGAGGTATAGGGAGGAAACTAAAAACATATATGAATCAATTAATTAATAGACCCAACAAACAGCCACTGTCCCCTTGATTCGTCAACAAGTATGATAGGTTAGGAAGGATCTTAGGGAACCAAAAGGGTACTGAATATCTCAATTAACCCTCTGACTTCCATATATCCTTCCTAATCTGAATATAATCGTCTAGTTATGGCCAGAAATAAGAAAAGAAATGTCATCGTATCTTGAGAGTTAACTATGGACCTTTTGTTCACCCATTTGTTTTTCTGTTTTTTGTTTCTTTTCAAAATGTTCTTCCTTAGTTTTGTTTAAGTGTGTGTGTGTTTTTTATTTAATTTATTTTTTATCCTTTTTTTTTTTTTTTTTTTTAATATATATTTTTTTCTCAATTGACCCTCTGACTCCACCCTGACTAAAATCGTCTAACGCTAGCGAAAGAGAAAGGTGTGTGGTACTGCGGGTAATACTGTACAATAAATAACCTTGGCCCTGGGTAAGCAACACTGTCATCCAATGTGAGACAAAGCAAAGTGATGTAGCCTACCCTGATCTCTCTATCTATCTATCTATCTATCTATTTACTCAGGCCCATTCCCCATTTTGTTTTCTTTTTTAAATCTGGGGGTGGCCAACTCGAGACAGAGCCCGAACAGAGATAACATAACACAAACAAATATTGAACACACAAAGACAAAGCACAAATTCACACACATCTAGGCTCGCTATAGCTAGCCAGGAAAAAATCGACACCTAAATGGCACGAAAGGTCTAAATAATGAGAAATATATGGGGCGAAAGGTCTTAAAATCGCTAAACTAATGGGCCGAATGTCTTAAAATCTGAAAACTAGTGGGCTGATAAGGGAAGGAAACGAGTGGAAGCTGCCTGTACTACTATTTGCCGATGATACAATTCTGATGAGCGATAATGAATGGGAGTTGCAGGGTCTGGTAAATATGTTTGGAACAGTGTATGAAAAACGGAATGTGAAAGCAAATGCTGGGAAGAGCAAGGTTATGGTCTTTGAAACGAGTGCAGCCACAAAGTGTGAGGTGAGGTTGAACGGTCAGGCTATGGAGATTGTCAGCTCATATGAGTATTTGGGCAGTGTGTTGAGTAAAGATGGGAGTATGGATGAAGAAGTGCTGGAGAGGGTGTAACAGGGAAAGAGGGTTGTAGGAACGCTGAAAGCAGTAAACAAAAATAGGATGGTCAGCATGGAAGTAAAGAAGTCCTTGCATAACAGTATGGTAATTCCGACATTGACTTACAGGAGCGAAGCATGGACGTTGTTGGATAGACAAAAACCAAGATTGAGAGGGGTGGAAATGAGTTACTTGAGAAGTGCGTGAAGAGTTACATGGAGGGATAGACAGACGGAAGAGGAACTACGAGAGAGGTGTGGTGTTGATGTAGATGTGCTGGAAAGTGTGAAAAGGAACACTTTGAAATGGTTCAGCCATATGGAATGTATGGGAAGCGAGAGTACAAAGGAGTACAAAGGAAATCAAGCAACAACAGATCTAGTGACCCTTCTAGGCTGCTTGTCCTCCAAAACACTGAGGATCAAGTGTCCAAACAGTGGTATAGAGTGGGTAAGGGAACATTGAAAAGGGAACTACTGCCCTGGAACTCATGTCCGTGGCAGAATTAGGAAGTTAGTAGGGGACAGATGAATTAGTAACTGAGGGGGTGATAAAATAAAACTATTCATTTACAAACGCAGTCAGTCGCGGGTTTGATGCAAGATATTTGTCTAGGCGAAGTTTAAATGAAATTCTTAAATTCGTGTGAGTTAAAAGATTTATTGTTATGCCCTGTTTTTCTACAGGTTTAACTTGGGTAATGTGAGTTCTAAATTGACTGGGTATATAAGGCTGCATGCACAATACAAGATATGAGGAATAGAGAACACAAAGAAACACATGGTAGCAAGTTACATGATCACGTTTATTGATATACCACTGCAGAATACTTGTGTAAGACAATATAATAGAATTGAACAACACTAGCATAAGTGGATCTGGATGGAACCTAGTCTCCCACTTCCAACGTTCAGGTATTAATCTTCTGATCACTGGCTTTGATTTCACAGGTTTATATACCGAAGACCATCAATGTTACTTATAGATTCATATTCACTGTTAGATTTATTACTGGTAGCTCTGGTGCACAAGTAGTAGTTCACAGACTAGATTAGACACACGTATTTTAGAGCACGGGAATTCTAGTAACCTCAGGGGGTACTGATCTAAGTTTTATATCCTTGTCTCAGAAATACATAGAACGCAAATCAGTGGGCGAACGTTAGATATCACTAGAGTTTTAATATCTGAATAAGGTAATTACGAGAGTCAAGGTCGCCTGTTAATTAAAGAGCACTGATCGCTTAGTACGTCCCAAATGGAATGGTTAAATATGAATTACACTGGGCAAGGTCTTAGCCACTTCGTAGAAATATTAATTAGTGAATCTAAAACAGCACAGTAATATGTAGTACTGCTAAAGGGAATCTTGAGTAGTATCTGATGGGTCTGGTCCTGGTTATCTTGCGTCCATGATGTTGGGGGCTAACGACTGGTTCCGCGGCCGTCCAGGGGGGCCATATGTGTGAAGTTCTTCAATACGTGGGCAGGTCCTTCTATCCAAATCTGCCACGGAGTCTGCCGGCTCTGGGATCTCACTCCGGAACAACACAAGGGCAGAGCTAGAAATTAACTGCAGGGTAGTGACCCCTGGTTGGTGTCTAGCTTTCAACTGATTTGACTGGGGGCGGGAGTTAGATTTATAGGCTCGGTTCTGGACCCTGTAGACAGTAGGGATCTCGAGTCTTATGGACTTAATTGAGCTCTCAATAGATATGGGGACTAGGTAAGATGGTATTTACTGTTGTGGCACAGGGCGATAGGAAGCCTTTATATTTTCATATAACTGAGCCTTAGTAAGAGGTACTATTTTGGCTATACTGGACGTATTTAGGGGAGAGAGACTGGATCTACTTTGCGAGGAGGATGGGGACAGCTGTGATAGGAGCGTCTCTCTAGATTGTTCAATCTTCATTCTATGGTATAGCTGAGGTGCTAATTTAGTGATCAGAGCATGCAAGAAAGGTAAATGGTTTATTGTGAGTTAATAGAGGTTAGTAAAGGTGTTAGTCATTCATGGTTAGTTCATTGATAGGAAGAATTCCTGTGCTACCTGGCAATGACTCGAAAGTCAAAACAGGGGCCAGGTATACCTCCGCGGGGGTGGGGGTCTCCCTCCTCGGGTGGGCAAAAAGGGGGAGCTGGGCGCCCTCTCTCTGATATAGTCGTCCGGCGGCTGTGGCTAGGGGCTTGCCATATCACCAGTGTTTGTAATAACCCTCTGTGTATGAGACAGATGTGAGTGTCTTTAATACCAAAACCGAAGGTGCCTTAGCTAGCTGGTTTTACTCGGCTGGTTGTTAATTGTAGGGTTTGCTGGATATGGTGGAGACTGGGTTGCTAACTCTGCCACATTTATCTGGAAGTATGGCAATAGAAGTTAGTTACTGGCGGGGCGGCTAGCCTCGCACCGACGACCATTGGGTGCAGGGTTGTGAATGTGTTGTAAGAGAATAGATGGCATGCAAGGGGCTAGTAAAGTTCTAATGTTGTTCTGGCCTACTAAGTGAAGGTAGGCTGGATAGGAGTATATATATAAAAGGTTGGAGAGCGTTAGTAACGGACAATTCAAGGATCTTCAAGAGGTATGAGAGAGAGGCTAGGTCGGACAAGAGTCGAGAAGCGCGGGTGTCTTAATGAGAGGGGCGGGAGAGTTCAAGGGCTACAGGGAAATTTTGCCCCTAAGGTCCCTGGGCGTGGGGGTGGCATTAGGCTACAATTGATATGGAAGTTTGAAAAGGCAGTAGAATACGTTAGCCAAATGCTACCGGGGAATGCAACTATGGGGTGGTATATGAGTCTGGAAAAGATAGAGTTATGTGATCAGACAGAGGGTTATGGATACTATTAGTTGGCCCTGGGAACTGCGTTTTCTATTAAATATAAAATACCAACCACAGCGGCAGTTCGTAGGGGTACTTAGTTATTGTTTCGGGGTACTTATGACAGATACTGGTAACCAGGTTATCTTATACAATCTCTGGTTGGGGTAAGAGGTGTAAGACACGAAATAAATTGGCGTAGTGTGGGCTGTGGATACGAAGGAGGCAAGGGGAAGACGTATGACAATTGTGGAAAGTAAATGGAAAAAGGTGAACACAATGGCGGATAAAAATACTTAACCTAAGGATTGCATACATAGATTTATGGGGCGATGGGTCTTCAGAAGCTTAGTCTGGCAAGACAAGATGTTAGGGAATGTTAATATTATTACTTAGTTACTAGAGGAGCAATGCAAGGGGGACTGAGCACGGGTTACATATATCTATACTCGTCATGGAAAATGATATACGAGGTCTAGGGACAAGCGTGGGTGTTTGAACTTCTAAGATATATAACATCTACTTCTCGGATGTAAGAACATACATAGATATATTTATGGCTGTCTGATGTGTTGGCATTGGCTCAACGTCGGGACAGGGCATGTTTTTAATATGAATGTATATTCCTATTCATCATCTTTGTAGCAAGGACAGTGCCGCTATGTCGTATCAATGCTGGTGGCAGTTAATATTATAGACTTAGTTACTAGAGGAACAATGCAAGGGGCGACTGGGCACGGGTTACATATATCTATACTCGTCATGGAAAATGATATACGAGGTCTAGGGACAGCGTGGGTGTTTTAACTTCTAAGATATATAACATCTACTTCTCGGATGCAAGAACATACATAGATATAATTATGGTTGTCTGATGTGTTGGCATTGGCTCAACGTCGGGACAGGCATGGGTGTTTTTAATATGAATGTATATTCCTGTTCATCATCTTTGTAGTTAGGAGTGTAGGACACGAGGGGGTTAGTGTACGTGAGGTGTGGAAAATGGTCAGTTTTAGAAAAGGTAAATGGGTGTGTCCTGGAGCTGTTTAGCCCTGCGGGCTTGGGCCTGTCTGGAATGGCGGGCTCGGTCAGCTGGTCCTTTCGTTCTGTGGACCTTTCCTTTGGTGTTTCTGTGTGGTGTTCGTTCATGGCTTCTGTGGTGGGCTTCTCGTTCTGGGGCATTTTACTTCCCTCTCCTTCATTATAGGCTCGTCCTCGAGCCTCAAGGGTGAAGTAAAAAGAAGCATAGTCAGAAAAGTGTAGGTTAACAAGAAAAGTAGTATGACTAAGGGAAAAAAAAATATATACAGTATATGGAAAACATGTAAATTTAAGAAAGGGCAGATAATTAAGAACACAGGAAATTAAGAAGAGGTAAAGTGTTTAACAATGTATAAAGCAAATTTAAAAGATAGTCAGAAAAGTGTAGGTAACAAGAAAAGTAGTATGACTAAGGAAAAAAAATAATATATACAGTATATGGAAAACATGTAAATTTATAGAATCATGCCCAATCGCTTAGGAATTGAAAGCATTCGAAACAATTTAGTACAATAATATCCTCATCATCATCAGGGGGGGGGGGGGATTTAGGGTCGCCGTTAGTCTGGATGACGGTCTGGTAATAGGGGGTGGTGGTTCACTTTCACTTTGGAAGGGCGGGGTGGATATACCGTTAGTTCTTGTCGTTAGGAATGTGGGTCTGGGGGCGAGTTGGCCCGGGACCAGTTTTGGAGGGGGGGTCTAAGTGGTTTCGGTCGGGGGTAGTGATAGGGGGGTTTTAAAGATGAAACGGGCAGGTCGAGTCGGGGTTGTTGTTGCGGAAGAGGTTGGTGCTGGGGAGGGGTTGAATTGTGTAGAGAGTTGTGGTCGTGAGTGGGGTTTGGGGAAGGGTGAGTAAGGCTGAAGGTTGAGAGTTTACTATGATCGGGTGGTTTGGAGGTTTGGTGTGTGGGGATTTGATAGGGAGATGGTGGGGGGGGTCTGGGCAGGCAGGGTTGTGGTTTGAGAGGGGTTGAATTTAGACTGATTTTATTTCCGGGAGAGACATGGATGGGATTTCGAGGAGTGGTTGAAGTTGAGAGGTTGATTATGTTGTTTGGGGCGAGAGAGAGAGTATTTTGGGGTTTAGCCAAGGTGGAAAAAGTTTTGTGGTTGGATTGGGATGGGAGTGGTATTTCGTCGAGCGGGATCTTTGGGGGGGGGAATTTGGGGCGGGTGGGGTAACGGTGAAGAGGGGGAGGTTGAAAGTTTAGCTGGGCTCATGATGGTGGGGGACCGACTGGTGAGCAGGTGTTCGGTACACATGAGGGGGGGGAAATCACTTTGGTGGGGGTCACGCGTGAGGGGGGGATTAACGGCGCGTGTGGGAGGATCAGAGTGATGGGGTGTGTCGGTGGCAGTGACGGTTTGCTTAGAGGTTATCTGGGGTTGGCGGGTTTGTCTGTCATGAGGGGGTGAGTCAAGTGTGGGGTTTTGAAGTTTATTAGGGGTGTGAATTGTGGGGGGGTGGAAGGGAGCTACTGACGGAAAACTGTCACAAGGGAGATTTTGTTGGTGGGAATTGGTGGAGGTTGCAAGTTTAGCTGGGCTCATGATGGTGGGGGACCGACTGGTGAGCAGGTGTTCGGTACGCATGAGGGGGGGGAAATCACTTTGGTGGGGGTCACGCGTGAGGGGGGGATTAACGGCGCGTGTGGGAGGATCAGAGTGGTGGGGTGTGTCGGTGGCAGTGACGGTTTGCTTAGAGGTTATCTGGGGTGGTGGGTTTGTCTGTCATGAGGGGGTGAGTCAAGTGTGGGGTTTTGAAGTTTATTAGGGGTGTGAATTGTGTGGGGGTGGAAGGGAGCTACTGACGGAAAACTGTCACAAGGGAGATTTTGTTGGTGGGGGGATAGCTGAACATTTCTGGGGTCATGGGGAAAATATGTTGTGGTAGGCCTACATAGGTAGGCATAGCTAGAATACGGGGCTTGTTGGGGGGGGCTGCGGAGGGTTGGTGGGGGAAGAGTTCACTGGGGTTGGACTTTCACCGGAAGTCATTTTGGAAGGGTGCACGGAGTCTTGGATAGGGGCTAAAAGGTTGGATAGGGGATTCATCGAACTGCGTAGGCATTCTTCTCTGATGGAGAGCATATGTTCTTCGAATAAGCCATACGGGTCGAGATGGGCGGTGATGTGGGGTGGGAGGATGTTTAACAATGCGGTGAATAAGAGTTCATTTTGTTGGTCGTAATCTTCATAGCTATACGTGGTCCTCACGTATCTGTAGAGTTGTATGAGGGTCACATTTATATCCCCTTCATACTTGATCTCGTCGACTTTTATTATTTTGGGGGCGACGGGGGAACCCAAAAGTGGATCTAAAGTCCGGATCACGAAGGATCGAAACTGGTTCCAGGTACTCTCTGGCGTATTCTGTGTCACCATTTGGTGAATAAATTCTTTAAAGGTAGGCTTATCAACAAGTTGGGAAACGGCTTCTCCCAACTGTACAATATGCAAAATTGCCATGGCGATTTTTTCGCGGTCATTATGAAGTACCACATCGTACACTGGCTTTATTATGTCTAACTAACTGGTGATATCATATGTGTTTACATCATACTTGGGAATGTGTGCGAGTGGCTGAAGATTTCGCGATGTTGCCATGCTTCTACTGTTCCAAACTTGCAGTGTAATGCAACCTTTTATCCGAATCAAGAACCACCGCTGCCGCCAATGTTATGCCCTGTTTTTCTACAGGTTTAACTTGGGTAATGTGAGTTCTAAATTGACTGGGTATATAAGGCTGCATGCACAATACAAGATATGAGGAATAGAGAACACAAAGAAACACATGGTAGCAAGTTACATGATCACGTTTATTAATATACCACTGCAGAATACTTGTGTAAGACAATATAATAGAATTGAACAACACTAGCATAAGTGGATCTGGATGGAACCTAGTCTCCCACTTCCAACGTTCAGGTATTAATCTTCTGATCACTGGCTTTGATTTCACAGGTTAATATACCGAAGACCAATGTTACTTATAGATTCATATTCACTGTTAGATTTATTACTGGTAGCTCTGGTGCACAAGTAGTAGTTCACAGACTAGATTAGACACACGTATTTTAGAGCACGGGAATTCTAGTAACCTCAGGGGGTACTGATCTAAGTTTTATATCCTTGTCTCAGAAATACATAGAACGCAAATCAGTGGGCGAATGTTAGATATCACTAGAGTTTTAATATCTGAATAAGGTAATTACGAGAGTCAAGGTCGCCTGTTAATTAAAGAGCACTGATCGCTTAGTACGTCCCAAATGGAATGGTTAAGTATGAATTACACTGGGCAAGGTCTTAGCCACTTCGTAGAAATATTAATTAGTGAATCTAAAACAGCACAGTAATATGTAGTACTGCTAAAGGGAATCTTGGGTAGTATCTGATGGGTCTGGTCCTGGTTATCTTGCGTCCATGATGTTGGGGGCTAACGACTGGTTCCGCGGCCGTCCAGGGGGGCCATATGTGTGAAGTTCTTCAATACGTGGGCAGGTCCTTCTATCCAAATCTGCCACGGAGTCTGCCGGCTCTCGGATCTCACTCCGGAACAACACAAGGGCAGAGCTAGAAATTAACTGCAGGGTAGTGACCCCTGGTTGGTGTCTAGCTTTCAACTGATTTGACTGGGGGCGGGAGTTAGATTTATAGGCTCGGTTCTGGACCCTGTAGACAGTAGTGATCTCGAGTCTTATGGACTTAATTGAGCTCTCAATAGATATGGGGACTAGGTAAGATGGTATTTACTGTTGTGGCACAGGGCGATAGGAAGCCTTTATATTTTCATATAACTGAGCCTTAGTAAGAGGTACTATTTTGGCTATACTGGACGTATTTAGGGGAGAGAGACTGGATCTACTTTGCGAGGAGGATGGGGACAGCTGTGATAGGAGCGTCTCTCTAGATTGTTCAATCTTCATTCTATGGTATAGCTGAGGTGCTAATTTAGTGATCAGAGCATGCAAGAAAGGTAAATGGTTTATTGTGAGTTAATAGAGGTTAGTAAAGGTGTTAGTCATTCATGGTTAGTTCATTGATAGGAAGAATTCCTGTGCTACCTGGCAATGACTCGAAAGTCAAAACAGGGGCCAGGTATACCTCCGCGGGGGTGGGGGTCTCCCTCCTCGGGTGGGCAAAAAGGGGGAGCTGGGCGCCCTCTCTCTGATATAGTCGTCCGGCGGCTGTGGCTAGGGGCTTGCCATATCACCAGTGTTTGTAATAACCCTCTGTGTATGAGACAGATGTGAGTGTCTTTAATACCAAAACCGAAGGTGCCTTAGCTAGCTGGTTTTACTCGGCTGGTTGTTAATTGTAGGGTTTGCTGGATATGGTGGAGACTGGGTTGCTAACTCTGCCACATTTATCTGGAAGTATGGCAATAGAAGTTAGTTACTGGCGGGGCGGCTAGCCTCGCACCGACGACCATTGGGTGCAGGGTTGTGAATGTGTTGTAAGAGAATAGATGGCATGCAAGGGGCTAGTAAAGTTCTAATGTTGTTCTGGCCTACTAAGTGAAGGTAGGCTGGATAGGAGTATATATATAAAAGGTTGGAGAGCGTTAGTAACGGACAATTCAAGGATCTTCAAGAGGTATGAGAGAGAGGCTAGGTCGGACAAGAGTCGAGAAGCGCGGGTGTCTTAATGAGAGGGGCGGGAGAGTTCAAGGGCTACAGGGAAATTTTGCCCCTAAGGTCCCTGGGCGTGGGGGTGGCATTAGGCTACAATTGATATGGAAGTTTGAAAAGGCAGTAGAATACGTTAGCCAAATGCTACCGGGGAATGCAACTATGGGGTGGTATATGAGTCTGGAAAAGATAGAGTTATGTGATCAGACCGAGGGTTATGGATACTATTAGTTGGCCCTGGGAACTGCGTTTTCTATTAAATATAAAATACCAACCACAGCGGCAGTTCGTAGGGGTACTTAGTTATTGTTTCGGGGTACTTATGACAGATACTGGTAACCAGGTTATCTTATACAATCTCTGGTTGGGGTAAGAGGTGTAAGACACGAAATAAATTGGCGTAGTGTGGGCTGTGGATACGAAGGAGGCAAGGGGAAGACGTATGACAATTGTGGAAAGTAAATGGAAAAGGTGAACACAATGGCGGATAAAAATACTTAACCTAAGGATTGCATACATAGATTTATGGGGCGATGGGTCTTCAGAAGCTTAGTCTGGCAAGACAAGATGTTAGGGAATGTTAATATTAATACTTAGTTACTAGAGGAGCAATGCAAGGGGCGACTGAGCACGGGTTACATATATCTATACTCGTCATGGAAAATGATATACGAGGTCTAGGGACAAGCGTGGGTGTTTGAACTTCTAAGATATATAACATCTACTTCTCGGATGTAAGAACATACATAGATATATTATGGCTGTCTGATGTGTTGGCATTGGCTCAACGTCGGGACAGGGCATGTTTTTAATATGAATGTATATTCCTATTCATCATCTTTGTAGCAAGGACAGTGCCGCTATGTCGTATCAATGCTGGTGGCAGTTAATATTATAGACTTAGTTACTAGAGGAACAATGCAAGGGGCGACTGGGCACGGGTTACATATATCTATACTCGTCATGGAAAATGATATACGAGGTCTAGGGACAGCGTGGGTGTTTTAACTTCTAAGATATATAACATCTACTTCTCGGATGCAAGAACATACATAGATATAATTATGGTTGTCTGATGTGTTGGCATTGGCTCAACGTCGGGACAGGCATGGGTGTTTTTAATATGAATGTATATTCCTGTTCATCATCTTTGTAGTTAGGAGTGTAGGACACGAGGGGGTTAGTGTACGTGAGGTGTGGAAAATGGTCAGTTTTAGAAAAGGTAAATGGGTGTGTCCTGGAGCTGTTTAGCCCTGCGGGCTTGGGCCTGTCTGGAATGGCGGGCTCGGTCAGCTGGTCCTTTCGTTCTGTGGACCTTTCCTTTGGTGTTTCTGTGTGGTGTTCGTTCATGGCTTCTGTGGTGGGCTTCTCGTTCTGGGGCATTTTATTTATCAATAATTTTGAAACCGTTTCCCCGCATGTAATTAGACTGGTCGATAGTGAAGTACTTACTACAGTTTGTTACACTGGCCAGCTTGCCAGAATGTACTCGTACTCGCTAGCGCTCGCCAGGGCAGTGAAATGGGCTATAATAATCGTAGAATGATGTTCTTTCTTTCTTAGTGTTCATGTTGTCACAGACAGATCACTGGTGGTCTTTATTCTTGTCTGTGACACTTGGAAGTATTTTATATCATTGATAGAGTATAAAAGATGTAGAGTGAATTGCAAGGAGAGAGAACGAGAAGGAGCAGCGAGGTGGTAGTGTGTGCGTGTGTATGTACGTACGCATTCCTTGCTTATGCGGGGCCACCCGCTCGTGATTGGCCGGCGGGCCTGACGCGTCATATGACGCCTGCTCTTCATGACGTAGTCATCTGTGATTGGAGGCCGCTGTCCTAGTAAGGTGGTGCGGGCATCCTTCTCGCGTGCCTCTTCAGAACTTGGTATGTTGTGCTTGGTACTAGACGTCCCTTGCAATCTGTCCCCAATCTAACCCTCTTTACTACCGTTTCTCTCTCTGAACTTCTTCTTTTCCATACTTCTTGTCTTTATTCAATTACTTATCCCTTCTGGTTCTGCATACGACTTCCATAGTCGGCCAGTCGTATTACCAGCACCAGTTCTCCCATATATGTTTTGCACTAGCTTTAGGGATTATTAGAGTCATAGTCACATGGTATCATAGTATTGGGGTGCTTCTAATTAGTGAGTTGTTCTTTCCTACTATTTAATGCTAGACGGTGGAGGGTATCTTTAGTCGTTGTCTGAGTTATGTATATGGCAAGTCAGAGCCTTTACGACTTCGACGGAGCTAGGTAGCCTGTAACCCTTGTGCATATTTTCCCTTTGCGAGTGTAGCAGCAAACAAGCGAAGGGCTTTTGCCTACTCTTGCTCGTATGCTTGCTACTTCATTTTGTTGACCTTTGTGGAGCGCCAGGGTAAGACCAGATACTTGAGATCTGGACTTACCAAGAGAGCCTCCTAGTCACTTAACGTAACATAAGGGAAATCTGTTCAAGGGGAGACAGTAGGCTACGAGCATACTTGCGCTCTGCCTAGGCTCCTTGTACCTTTTATGCCACTGCTAGACTTTATTAGTGAGAAAGACAGCATTGTGTTTATTAACTTTAATTGCGTATGATTTAGGAATTATTCACACCTTATTTTAGCCTAGGTTGATGCATAGTGCACAACCCAGTTTGGCTGTTACGTTGGTTAAGGAAGTACTGTTTTGAGTGGCTATTATTAGTGCTGTCACAGAGTTGTTGCACTCCCTTGTTTTATATATAATTATGTATCCTACTTGTTGGTGTACTTAAGATACACGCTTTGGTGTCCTGCCCCTGCATTATTTCTGTTCTATATTCGATGAGCATCTTAGAGTATCAGACGTTTTCAGAAGATTCCATATCTGTTTGCTGTGTTACTAGACTTCCAGTGTTTTCATAGAGCATTGAAGAGTTTAGTGTTGAGTTCAGACTCACACTAAAGTTAACGTAAGCATATACTCCTTTATTAAATCTTGTTATAGTTTATTTAAGCAGTGTTATTACTTGAGAGCATTTTATTAACGTAAAGTACTTCTGTTGTGAGTAGGCTTTGCCGTCACCGGAAAGCCTTTGTAGAGGTGCACTAAACCCAGTTAATTGATACCCCGTTATCCAGTAGATTAACTCTGGAGGGTTTAAGTGTTTTGTTCACTGGCTTAATAGTTCGAGGGTTTGGAATTAGCGTACCGTTGTTGCAGATATAGCCTATCTTCTAATCAAATATTAAGTGCCCTTGTTTATTTCGTAGTGCCGGTCGTAACAAGTTCATATATAAAGTACTTACTACAGTTCATATTGTCGATGCCTTTGATGGTTTTGAACACTTGAATTAAGTCGCCTCTTAATCTGCGCTGGGTTAAAGGAAATAGATTTAATTCTCTAAGACGCTCCTCGTATGGTTTGTTCTTTAGGCTAGGTATCATTATGGTAACTCTACGTTGAACTTGAACTCGTTCTTTTTGGTAATACGGGCACCAGGATTGAACGCAGTATTCCAGAAGAGGGCGGTCTAAGGAATTGTAAAGAGTTAGGATAACTTCTTTGGATTTATGCTCAAATGACCTGCCTATAAAGCCAATTATTTTGTTTGCTTACTTAGCGACTTCTGAACATTGTTGACTCGGTTTTACGTTACTCGATATTGTTACTCCCAGATCGGTTTCTCTGTCTACAGTCTTAAGCTGAGTGACATTCATCGAATAGTTTGCTTTCTCATTACGGTATCCGATATGTAGTACTTTACATTTATCCGCATTGAAACTCATTTGCCTCCTCTAGATTTTAACCGCTTCATCACGATGACGTAATTTTCCTTTTATTCTAGTTACCATTAGACGATTTTTTAGCTTATAATCTACCTGCAGGGCTCAAAGGGCTAAATAATATCTCATGCACAATGCACATGCAATAAAACCCTTGAATATAATAGGTCCTTCTTAAGCTGTATAAAATCGTCTAATTTAATCAGAAAACAAAAATGTGTCATGGTCCTGAAGGAGCTAACATCACCTTGTAACTATATGTAAGGATAGTCGATAACATTAGGGCCGTGCCACCTCTTAAGGGGGTACGGTATATTAGTAATTTATTTATCAACTCTGCAAAGCAGAGTGGTATCGCGCAAACAGATCCCGCCTGTATACTGTGCACCACCAGCCAGCCTGTCTGTCGTCGTCCGTCGTCGTCGTCGTCCGTCGTCGTCATCGTCGTCCGTCGTCTGTCTGTCCAGAAACTCCTCCTAGACCGTTCGATGGATTATCACCAAATTTCACAGGTATATCCATTTGGTCAATAATATGGTCAGTCAAAAATAAATTTTCCATTTAACTTAAGGGTTAAGGTCAATATATCATATTATTTAGTTTTTACTCAAATGTCTTCATTTTCAATATACAAGTTACTGCTAACCTTGATATCGTATTGACCAAATTGTAGGTAAATATTCTAAAGGGTAAGGTCAAAGGTCAAGTTCAAAGGTCAAAATAAGTTTTTCACTAGTATTTCTTATACTAACTGTTAGATTCTCACTAAGCTTACCATGTATATTCGGAATACCTAGGCCAAGGTCATACAAGAAACTATACAATTCCATATGAAAGGTCAAGGTCACAGGTCAAGGTCAAATAAAAGGTCAATATGCTATTTTCTTTACTTTTCATGCAAACTTCACAAAATTTGGTGAGCTAGTTCCACTTTAAATGAAAATGAAAATAATAAATTTGGACACACATATCATAAAGGTCAAGATAAAGGTCAAAAGTCAAGGTCAACTATTCTATTGATATATATGAAACTAACTGATGGATTTTAATGATATTAGGCATGCTTATTTGATTTTCGGGGGCAATGTCAATGAAAACAAAAAAATACTCTTACATATAGGTCAAGGTCAAATGTCAACTTTTATAATTGTCACATCCCTCGCCACTGTGAAGCTTCGAGAGTTTCTGCTGTGCTCGACCCCTTTTGACTCTCTATAGCTCGGCACTCTGAGTTGTTTTGTTGTGCCAGCCAGGGTCGACTATGACATCTCAGTTGAGATTCATTTTGTATATTATTTAATGTTCTTAATAATATATGGCGCTGTACTTGCCAATCTTCTGTTTTCTAGTTACCTTTCTGTACGTGTATAAGGGGTTCAGGCTGTGACGGAGGGTGTTGTAATTCATCTTGAATTCATATGCAATCAGTATATACTCAACCAGCGTCTTGGATATATCGGCTCCTGGAGATTTGTGTGGAGGTGTTATCCTGTATTGTGTGCTACTAAATACCGCTAGCTGTGCTGATAACCAGGGAGTAGTGTCTTGTCTGTCATAGCCTGATTCCTATTATTACGTGTGTCATTAGTTTACATTAGTATATAAGATTATTTTCCTTTTTTTTTTTTTTTTTTTTTTTTTTGTTCAATGAGATAAATTATTATAATTTATATATTAATATTCATATAAATATATTTTTTTCCTTTTTAATCTAGTTACTTGCAAATTCTTTATATAATATAGACACCTTTCTTTTATAATTAATTATATATATATATATATTAAAATTATCTTGTTTTTCTTAACCATTATATTATGTGCATTAGTTTGGTACAAAGGGGTTAGTGGTGTGGTCAAGTTTATAAGATCAAAGTGGCTTATGATATAATAACTTACATAAATAAACTGCTATATATGCTATAACTACCATCTCTAAAATAGACTACTGAGTCTTGGCATAAGTCTGTTAACCCGTACAGCCCCAGCGACGCGTCTGACGCGCCGGCGATGTATGTAACGCACAGCCCCAGAGACGCGCCTGGCGCGTCACCCTAATTGCGCCGACCGTAACCTCAGGTGTAGCCACTCAAGAGAGCTCAGATTTGTATGGGAACTGTGTACGTATCCCACGCAACCGTGCCGATGGTTGAAAACTCTCAAAGTCCACGTGCGTGCGCGTGAGCACGCAATAACCTGGTTTTTTGGGGTAATTGCCTTCAATTTTTTACTCTTATAAAATACGTTTTCGGGGGCTCTGTAGGACCATTCTTTAAGCTTTTTGAGCGGTTATTCGTGGTTTTTCCTTCATTCCTAATCCATTCGCTATTGTTTCTGGAATAAAACCATTTTTTGAAAACCGGCCGGGTTCTGGTGAACAAACATTACAAAACTAGCCGGGGCTGGACGGGTTAAACAGACTATTACTCTCCTCACTGAATTAACTTCTAATCTATTCAGTCTAGTGTGACAATTTGGGAGTTACCATACCCGTAGTGCTTACCAGGCCTAATTAAAACTCCTCATAACTTCGGGGTTGTAACAAATGGGGGCCTGTCCGGGATTTGTTTTTGCCATTTTACTTGACTTCCATTGCTGACTTCCGTTACCTTACTGATCATATATTTGTAATTTAATTGATATTTCATACCACGTCGTAAAGGAATCTTGACTATTAGATATCTTGTTTTCTTGCTTATGTTGTTTAAATATTCATTCCTATCTATAATTTGGTTTGTACAACAAGGTAAGATTACAAAAGTAGCTCTCCCTCACAATTACAAGGAACATTGATACATAATACTAGGATGTGTTCAGGCGCTCATCTCATTCCTCATACTCCTTCATACTTGTATCACCTTTGGCAGACGGTACCAAGTATATCCTAGACTCTAGAGTATCTCGTGATAGATTACAAATCATCACTGGTCATCCCCTGAGTCACCCTTAAATAATTTATTTCAGAGTAGGACTGACCTCATCATATGTCAACCATAGAACAATATAACTATAGGTTAGACCATACACGATTACTATAATTCCTAATCTTAGTAGTATTGATGAGCCATAGTCTCTCATACTTCTTATCCTCTCTCTATAGAATCGTGTGTCCGTGTATCACTGCTGAACAGGTCTCCTTTGATAAAGTAACGGTAGCTTTGTCTTGGGTTTCTTTCTGCCCTCAATTAACGTAGTTTAATAGGGAGTTCACATTAAAATCAAAACTAGATTGATATTTAAATGTCCCTCTACCTGTATCATGATGTACACGTCTATACTAGGCAGATCATAATTCTCCTAGATATCTATAACCTCACCTATACATGTCAACTCATCTCTTGATTCCCAGCGGAACGAGAGTCATTCCCCGCCTGTTATCTCTTGACTATCCCAACCTTGGAACAGATTAAAGGGTAATTTTCTCTTCCGAGTATTCTGTAGTTACGCTTAGACATGACTGAACCTTTTAACTTAAAACACTTTTGTAATGAGCCTTCCATTAGTCTTCTCAGGGATCGAGTGATTTCGAAAGACCAGTGGAAGTATATGGCCATCACCTTTGACATTCCTTTTGAAAGTTCCCACACCAAAGAACAAATAAAAAACCTTGTCGTAGAAGGCTTGGTTAGGAGACAACATTTACCTCCAGAAGTTATAGATGAATTCACACCCATGACTTCTACGACGCAGTTGTCTCTCCAGTCTGACTCTGATGATAGCCAAGCAGATAAGGTTCTTCCACCAACTCCAGCACACTATCTTGAAGAGAGACTTGCCTTCGAAAAACTCAAACTTCAATATGAATATGAATTTGAACAAATCAAACTTGAGAAGAACCAGGAACTTGAACGAGCCAAACATGAAGAAAGAGAGAAGGACCGGGAACATGAACGAGTCAAACTTGAGAAGGACCAGGAACTTGAACTAGCCAAACTTGAGAAGGACCAGGAACTTGAACGAGCCAAACTTGAGAAGGACCGGGAACTTGAACGATCCAAACTTGAAGAAAGAGAGAAGGACCGGGAACTTGAACGAGCCAAACTTCATCAACAAAGTATCTCTCACCAGAAGCCGACGACTCTTAACTTGGCTAAGAACATCCCACTACTACCAACTTTTCACGAGGACAATCCTGATGCTTTTTTCGTCACCTTCGAGAAGACAGCCCAGCATCTTCAGTGGGAGAAGCAGGAATGGCCTTGGTTACTACAACCTAATTTAGTGGGTAGGGCTTCCACTGTTTATTCGAATCTGGAAACCTTTGATGATTACGAGTTTGTTAAGAAGGCCATATTTGATGCCTATGCAGACACCCCTGATAGTTATCGTAAACAGTTTTGTAACTATGCTAAACCTGAAAAACACACCTTCTTGGAGTTTGCTAGGGAGAAGTTCCACCTATGTAAGAAGTGGCTAGACACCTCTGATATCACTACATATGCTAAGCTAGTTAATTGTGTTGTTTTGGAGGAATGGAAGAGGAAGTTACCATTTAGTTTGTTAGTTTACCTAGAAGAGAAGGGAGAGACAGACTTGATCAAAGCAGCACAGCTGGCGGATGCGTATTGTTACGGCTGGATCGGCAATACATATTCGGGATTCTTGATCGTAGGACAGAAATGGCTTAAGTGACAACGACACGCTCGATTCCAGTCCCAAATACTATATGCTCCAGACAACAAAAGCACCAACGCCCTACAGAGTTATCGTCTACGGTAACGAGGTACCTTAACTCGGCGAAAGTGTACAACAGGGGTAGGCTATGAGGCTAAACTCCCTCAGACATTTATATGTTACGTTATTACTAAAGAAATGCAATACTCAAGAAACTACGTTAATATTAAGCCTCTAATAATGTAGAATAGAAGCAGGCTAAAGGTATGACAGTGAAATGCTAAATGACAAATGTACACACCTACTTGAAAGCGCGTGCACTACACTAACTGTCCCCTACTAACATGCACTAGCATGTAGCATACAAGATGTTCATGATCCAGTAGATACCTAATAATACACATGGGAGGAACATAAACAGTAGTCACTTATTATAATAATGAATCTATACTTGGAATAACTAAAAGGTTGCAGGCAACAGTACTGCGCCGGTAGCCTACTACCGCATAGGCTACTTCGCTTCTCTCACTCTGTCTCCCCTCCGAGTCCGTATGCGCCCTACGCAACAGAACTCCGGACACAGCAGCAAAACGACAGTGCAGTTAATTGATACATGAAAGTATTAATAGTGTTGTCTTGTGTGTGAGTAATGTGTATTGTAAAGTGTTATAGATATATACTTAAAGAGAGCTGCAATGCATAGTAAAATAAAGATATATCCCACTCATCATCCCCATGTGTTCTAGCTAGCAGGCCAAGTCACAGGAACAACGAGTCCCAGCACCGAAAGCGAGAACCCAGGAGAAGACTGTAGAGAACACAAGGACAGATAAATTACGTTACTCTACTATACCGGCACTACGAGCGAGCTGTAGTCTCGGGTGCTACACTCGCTCCTGGCTCGGTATGCAAATCAAGGCTAAGTCCTCGTCCCTCTACAGACAACTCCTGGGCATGGTCGGGCTCTTACACATGGCACCAGTCTAGTCACAAATGGGATGATGAGCAGGGCATATAACTCGTGAACATGTAGAACGTTCACCAACTATCCTCATCAAGAAGATCGCTGTTCACATTAACCCCTTAAATCTAATACATGTAAATATATGCTTGTCCTAAGAGTAATAAGAGAGGTGAGTGCTGAAACTCCTTTAGGACCTCAAGGGAAGGTTATGCATTTAAATAGAGAGAAGAATGAAATGAGAGTAATGTCGTCAGAGAGAAAGAGTGCAACCGTGAGAAGTGGGGAGAGAGAGCAAGGGATGTTAGAATCTCAAAGGTTCTAGGCAACCTGGTCATAGAACACGCAGCCAGCCTCCAGGCAATGTGCTGTACGACAACATGGGCCCAGCCCAGGCAGGCAACAATGGACTACCAACCCTATCACGCCTAGCTATAAGGACAAGGCTGCCAACCAGTCCATACGTCTGGCAACCACCCGGCCGGCAGCGCGGCGCGTTGCTACCCTCTTGCTCTGAAGCCTAACTCACTCTCTCTCTCTGAACTCCCCATTGTCCTATCTATCAACTTCTCTATTGATACTACATATTAAATGGAAGGTCTCGACATGGCTTAAAACAAAACCCACCACTGGTTAGTACATGACGAGACCTTTGCAGAGATACAAAGAACATAGTTATAAGTTGTCACACTCAATATACATAGCGGCTGACGGTAGCCAGATCACGGGCGGTACAGTGGAGTACCAAGGAGTACAATCAGGTTGCGTTGCCCAGCACTGGGGTGCGTCACAGCCCCCCCAAGATTTTAGATAATCGACCTTAGAAGCATTATCAAAATCTGACAGGCAACCAACCGACCTGCTACCCTTAGCTGCCACTAATTGCAAAAGGTGCACAACAACTGAAGTGTGAATTATACAAAAAACACAATATCGCATTTATTATGCTACAACAATAAAGACTTACAAAACTAAAAAAAAAAGAAAGAGTTTTCTCGTTTATTTTATTGTTTTATAATCTTTTTGGACGGCGTTATGATAGCCTAATTTTACTCCTGCTCAACCCACACACCGTGCACGACTATCTTGGATCATCAACCCTTGATAGACAATCTGCTATCACGTTCTCACTCCCGGCAATATGCTGAATGTTGAGATTATACTCTTGGAGCATTAGGGACCACCTGGTCAACCGCATATTCCGATTGTGAAACTGATTTAGGAATTTCAAGGGATGATGGTCCGTATAAATCGTCACTACCGGGCCGTAGGCTGGAACATAAACTTCGAAATGTTTGAGCGACAAAACGATAGCCAGAAGCTCCTTCTCTATAGTCGAGTAATTCCTTTGTGCCGAATTAAACTTGCGAGAAAAGAAGCTCACTGGGTGTTCCAAGCCCTCGGAATCAGTCTGCAGTAACACTGCCCCGGCACCCACACCGCTGGCATCAGTCGCCAGCTGAAAACTCCTGGAGAAGTCTGGGGCCCTCAAAATCGGATGTGTACACAGCAGGTGCTTGACTAGGTCGAAAGCCCTCTGACACTCCGCAGCCCAACAGAACTTCACTGACTTCGACAGTAGATCAGTTAACGGTGCTAAGACAGTAGAGTATCCCCGGATGAAGCGCCTATAATAGCCTATCATACCTAGGAACCGCATGACCTGGCGCTTAGTGGTGGGCCTGGGAAACATATTGATAGCCTGTATCTTGCTCAGGGGGGGGCACACCCGGCCTAACCCGACCACAAAGCCAAGATACTGCACAGTAGCCTTTACAAACTCGCACTTCCTCAGGTTCACCACCAGCCCAGCATCGTGCAACTTCCCAAACAGGGTCTCTAAGTGCCTTAGGTGATTTTCAAAATCGTCATCATATACTATCACGTCATCAAGGTAGACCGTGCAGTTAGGGATTTCGTCACAAATATCGTTCATCAGGTTCTGAAACGTGGCAGGTGCGTTCTTAAGCCCATAAGGCATTACGTTACATTGGTAGGTCTTGCCATCTACCACAAAACCACAAACTTGCTTAGCTCGGTCCGACAGGGGTACTTGCCAGTAGCCTTTTACAAGATCAATTTTAGTAAGGTACTTTGCATTCCCTATCTTGTCCACGCTGTCGTCAACTCGAGGCAAAGGGTAAGGGTTGGTAGTGGTCAAGCCATTTAGCCTACGAAAATCTATGCAGAACCGCACCTTTGCCGTCAGGTTTTGGCTGCAACGTGACGGGTGATGTCCACTTCACATAACCTTCAGTGATCATCCCTCTCTCAACCATGTACTTTAACTCCTCCCGTAAAGCTGGCAACTTTACCGGGGGCACATGGTAGGGCACTGACTTGAAGGGCCCATTATCACTGACGTCCACGTCGTGCGTTACCTGAGTAGTGAGACCTGGGTGTTCGGCGAAAACAGAGGGGTATGACCTGAACAGGCCTAGGACAGCAGCACCCTGGTGCTCAGGCAGGTGACTTACAGCTTGCCTAGCCTCTTGTTCAGTATTCCCCGCCCACTGTTCCGCGGAAATGACACAGTCCCAGCTATCCTCCTCAGCAGCATGACTGTCCCCACCTCCTTCTCCACCCTGGCCGCTGCAGGCCAGCACAGGGACAGTGAGAGGCTCTGAGGGGCATCTCACATACTCTTTCATGAGGTTAACATGACATAACTGATGTTTTTTCCTACGGTCAGGTGTTGCAACGAGATAATCAAGGTCGGACAGTTTCTTAGCCACCACATACGGCCCAATGAACTTGGCAGAAAGGGGGTGTCCAGGCAAAGGTAAAAACAACATTACCTCCTGACCCACCGAAAACTCCCGAAGCTTCACCTTGGCGTCATACTGGTGCTTCATGACCGCCTGTGCATTAACCAAGTTATTACCTTCCGCTGCCATGCAACCTATAAGTCTCTCCCGGCTCTCAAGGACATATTTAAGTATGGACCCCGGCTTCTCTTCGCCCTCCCAGATCTCTTTCACCATACTTAAAGGTCCTCTCACATTATGGCCAAAGACTAGCTGATTTGGACTGAACCCCAGGCTCTCTCCTGGGACTTCACGTGCAGCGAACAGAACATACGGCAGACCCAAATCCCAATCAGTGTCATGTTCTGCACAGTAACAGCGTAGCATACTCTTCAGGGTCGAGTGCCACCGCTCCAAGACTCCAAGACTCTCGGGATGGTAGGCTGACGACACTACAGAACATATACCGTGCAACTGAAGGGTTTGCTTGAACAATTTGGATGTAAAATTGCTCCCCTGGTCTGACTGCACCTCACGTGGAAATCCATAGCGGGAACAGAACAATAATAAGTTTTTAACAACTGCCTTTGCCGAGCCGTTTCTCATGGGGTATGCGTCCGGGTATCTCGTAGCCACATCCATGATTGTCAACAGGAATTTATTGCCACTACTAGTAGGCGGGAAAGGGCCAACCAAATCTACTACAACTTTGCTGAACGGAGGCCCGGTGACAGGTATGGGAAACAAAGGTGCCTTCGGGATTGTCTGGTTAGGCTTCCCCGTTGTCTGGCAGGTCGCACACCCAGCCACCCATGCACAGACATCAGCCTTGACCCCAGGCCACCAGAAAAACCTGCCCAATGCCGCCAATGTTTTTGTTACCCCCAAATGACCCGCCACCGGCACATCATGCGCCAGACACAATAAGGACTCTCTATACTTATTTGGAACAACCACCTGGTCTACTACCCTCGCACCGCCCTCCCACTTCGATTTGGGGTCTAAAAATCTGCGGTACAATATCCTGTTGAGCCTAAAGAAATCTCCCGGCTTCGCATCCCCATCTTCCTCCAACTCTATGGCACCATTGCTATAACGAGCTAGGCTAGCGTCTTGCAGCTGCTGCTCACTAATGTCCCCGGGCGTCAATGCATCAAGATGGTTTTGTAATAAGACATTACCCCGGCTAGTAGGCTCTACTGCCTTAGTGGCTCTCGCTACAGCTCTTGCCTCACGCGAAGTCTTACCCAACTCTGCCTTGTTACACACCATCTCTGGGCCAGAGTCAACTCCCGTGTTTATTATAGGTCCAAGTACCGAATCACCGAGAAGTGCAGCAGAATCAATGTCCCTTTTCCTGCCCTTAGCAACCTTCTCCTGATCCTTCCTCCACTGTCCCCGAGGTTGAGTGCTAGGCTGTGCAGGAGCCGCAGAGCGAGATCGGGTTACCACACAGGCCATCTCATCCTGTTGGCACCTCCCAACCCATTCCCGATTCTCACCATCCACGTCGGCCGCCCTCTCGGCAACGACTAAGGGTGGAGTCCCGGAAGTGGGCACCGCAAAGTCGTTGCCGAGAAGAAGGTCGACGCCCTCAACTGGCAAACACTCAACGATCCCTACATCCAGCTCCCTGCACACCTCTCCCACTCTCAACTCCAACCTCACAAGTGGGTATGACCTCGTAGCATTTATACCCTGCACCACAACAACTCTGGCCGCATTTATCGGTTTCCCTGTGAAGTTCCTCAACAAAGTTTGCGAAGCCCCCGTATCCCTCAACAAGTCAACCCTCCGTAGTTCACTCCCCCAGCTCACAAACCCGTGTCCCCGATGGCTACAGAAAGTGTCCCGGACAGGTGTCGAGCCTTCCGTACGCTTCTTTACCGCGTGTGCCTCAGCTGCTGACAACCTACCCCGGGCAGTTGCTGCAGCCTTCAGAGACACACCGATACTGTGAACCAATGACACCGGCTTAGCGGGAGTGTTACTAGGGCACTCACGTGAATAATGGCCTAGCTTCTGACATTTGTAACATTTCACATCCCCAATGGGCTTCTTCCCTTGTGCGGGCGAAGAAGGGGCCTGACCTTTAGTAAACGGGAGAGGCTTGTGTTTGTAGGTGTTATTAGGTGCAATGCTTTTAGTGTGGTTATGTGTGTCATAGGATTTGTTATTATCGAAAACTCTGGTGGGTGGGGTATAGCGCCCCTTCTGCCCTGACTCAGCCCTCTGAGCGGCACCGCAACCACGAATCAATGATAATCTGAGGTCTGCCATCTTGGCAGCCTCCTCTACTGTCTTGGGACATTTTTCCTTAATGTTCAGCGTTAGATCGGTTCCAGTACATTTGTAAAACTGTTCCAGATAGAAAAGTTGCTTAATTTCCTCAGCCGACTCTGCGTGCTCGGACCGAAACCAGTTATTACATGCATCTGTTAAGTCCCGTGCGTGCTCCATAAAACTGACGTCGCTCTTCTTATTCACGCCACGGAACTTCAATCTATAAGTTTCGGGTTGCAGTTCGTAGGCCCGGAGCACAGCCTCCTTCACCAGTCCATACACGACACCCGTCCAGTGACAGTGCATCGTAGGCTTTCAACCCCTTACCCACTAGACGTGATGAAACTAATGCTGCCCATTTAACCTCCGGCCAGTCATACTCACGACACTTCTTTTCGAAACGAGCAAAAAACTCAGTCACTGCTGTCTCATCAAATGCGGGTACTAACTTAATTAAATGCGAAAGCGAGTCTGTAACCCGGTGCCCACCACCGAGATGACGCCCCGTGGTCTCTACTCTAGACTTCTCGACATCCATTTCAGCCTGGTACCTGGTTGCATCCTGATTGGCTTGGATTCTAGCAACCTCTATGCGTTCTATACTAGCCTGTTGTATCTGAGTCTCCTGCAGCTTAATCCGTTCTATACTAGCCTGTTGTATCTGAGTCTCCTGCAGCTTAATCCGTTCTATACTAGCCTGTTGACTCTCTCGCAACTTAAGCTTAGCTAGTTCTAGCTGAAATAACATCTCAGGAGACAGGCCTGGGGGGGGGAGAGCACTAAATGGGGGATCCACACCGAGACGTGTTTACGGGTAAGCCAGCTTGCCATTGAGAACCCTCCTGCTGCATCGTGCTAAGACTCGCTGGCTGAGGGCCCAGCTCAGGGGTAGAGTGGAATGGAGGCTTGGAGGGAACCCCCCCAAGACCCCACTCCACCCACCGCCCCATCGCCATCACCCAACAAACATGCCACCAAATTCTTCTTGGGCCAACTGTCAGGACAGTCCCGCCCCAAAACCGTGGCTAAACAGCGAAGACCGTAACAATCAATAGCCTGCAGGCGCTGTTCGGTCAAAGGTGTCTGCAAAAATGCCCGGGCATCCCTCTCTCCACTTATAACACTCCCCTCCCTAAATATCTGCTGTACTTGCTGGTCACTAGGCTGTACCGTGTTATCCTCCCCCGTAAATGATGAGTCATTAGACATAGTGCTGGTTATACAATTGCTGTTCATAAACAAAAAAAAGTGCTTATTACTAATTGCAGTCTCGACTCACAAAATGTTAAAGATGCTTGAATGACTCTACTCTAGACACCTAACGAAACAATCTGCAAGTCCACCAATACAATAATGACACAATAAAAATTCCTCCAATATGCAAGAAAATTCTAGCCAGCTCTACTAGGTAGCATAGAATAGTTCTCCAAAAAACATGTGATAGGATACTACTGAATCTTGTGCAAGGTCGCCATTTTGTTACGGCTGGATCGGCAATACATATTCGGGATTCTTGATCGTAGGACAGAAATGGCTTAAGTGACAACGACACGCTCGATTCCAGTCCCAAATACTATATGCTCCAGACAACAAAAGCACCAACGCCCTACAGAGTTATCGTCTACGGTAACGAGGTACCTTAACTCGGCGAAAGTGTACAACAGGGGTAGGCTATGAGGCTAAACTCCCTCAGACATTTATATGTTACGTTATTACTAAAGAAATGCAATACTCAAGAAACTACGTTAATATTAAGCCTCTAATAATGTAGAATAGAAGCAGGCTAAAGGTATGACAGTGAAATGCTAAATGACAAATGTACACGCCTACTTGAAAGCGCGTGCACTACACTAACTGTCCCCTACTAACATGCACTAGCATGTAGCATACAAGATGTTCATGATCCAGTAGATACCTAATAATACACATGGGAGGAACATAAACAGTAGTCACTTATTATAATAATGAATCTATACTTGGAATAACTAAAAGGTTGCAGGCAACAGTACTGCGCCGGTAGCCTACTACCGCATAGGCTACTTCGCTTCTCTCACTCTGTCTCCCCTCCGAGTCCGTATGCGCCCTACGCAACAGAACTCCGGACACAGCAGCAAAACGACAGTGCAGTTAATTGATACATGAAAGTATTAATAGTGTTGTCTTGTGTGTGAGTAATGTGTATTGTAAAGTGTTATAGATATATACTTAAAGAGAGCTGCAATGCATAGTAAAATAAAGATATATCCCACTCATCATCCCCATGTGTTCTAGCTAGCAGGCCAAGTCACAGGAACAACGAGTCCCAGCACCGAAAGCGAGAACCCAGGAGAAGACTGTAGAGAACACAAGGACAGATAAATTACGTTACTCTACTATACCGGCATTACGAGCGAGCTGTAGTCTCGGGTGCTACACTCGCTCCTGGCTCGGTATGCAAATCAAGGCTAAGTCCTCGTCCCTCTACAGACAACTCCTGGGCATGGTCGGGCTCTTACACATGGCACCAGTCTAGTCACAAATGGGATGATGAGCAGGGCATATAACTCGTGAACATGTAGAACGTTCACCAACTATCCTCATCAAGAAGATCGCTGTTCACATTAACCCCTTAAATCTAATACATGTAAATATATGCTTGTCCTAAGAGTAATACGAGAGGTGAGTGCTGAAACTCCTTTAGGACCTCAAGGGAAGGTTATGCATTTAAATAGAGAGAAGAATGAAATGAGAGTAATGTCGTCAGAGAGAAAGAGTGCAACCGTGAGAAGTGGGGAGAGAGAGCAAGGGATGTTAGAATCTCAAAGGTTCTAGGCAACCTGGTCATAGAACACGCAGCCAGCCTCCAGGCAATGTGCTGTACGACAACATGGGCCCAGCCCAGGCAGGCAACAATGGACTACCAACCCTATCGCGCCTAGCTATAAGGACAAGGCTGCCAACCAGTCCATACGTCTGGCAACCACCCGGCCGGCAGCGCGGCGCGTTGCTACCCTCTTGCTCTGAAGCCTAACTCACTCTCTCTCTCTGAACTCCCATTGTCCTATCTATCAACTTCTCTATTGATACTACATATTAAATGGAAGGTCTCGACATGGCTTAAAACAAAACCCACCACTGGTTAGTACATGACGAGACCTTTGCAGAGATACAAAGAACATAGTTATAAGTTGTCACACTCAATATACATAGCGGCTGACGGTAGCCAGATCACGGGCGGTACAGTGGAGTACCAAGGAGTACAATCAGGTTGCGTTGCCCAGCACTGGGGTGCGTCACAGTATGCACTTATCCACAGGAATCTCCATTGCAAAGATAAATCCAGGACCCTTAATGTAAAATCATCCTCTAACTATAACCCTGTGAATGTGGCTGGTGGACAACAGAGATCTCCTAAATTCAATAGGAAAATGAATAGCACTACTGATTTCTGTACATATTGTAAGCAGTCGGGTCATGATATCCTGAATTGTCAACACCCTAAGTGTAGGACTTCATCTGCATATAAACTTACTCTCACAACATCTAAGACTAATCCTACACAAAAAAAAACAGGAACATCTAATGAGAGACCTATCACATGTGTTGCTACTAATTCTCCAAAAGATGTATTCTCTGCATTCAAGGTTTCAGGTACTGTCTCTACAGGTAAGGGTTTTCCCCAATATCCAGTTATCATTCTTAGGGATACAGGGTCAGCTCAGAGTATATTATGCAAGAAAGCTTTACCATCAGTAGAACACACATTCACTGGGGAAAAAATTAAACTACTATCTCTAGATGCAGGCAAAGGAGCACCTATTGCTAAATTGGTACTAGACAGTGGATTACTCAAAGGAGAGGTAAAAGTAGCCATTCGTGATAAGATCCCTGTTGCTGGTGTGACTTTTCTTCTGGGGAATCATTTGGCAGGGGACGGTCTGATTCCAGAATTGGCCCTGTCAAACAAACCCATGGAGAGGAGTCCCACTGAGCCACTCGATCAAAAACATCCTCATGTCTTCCCCGTATGTGCAGTTACCCGCTCACAAACTGTTACTGCTCCTTGCCCAAACCTATCCTTGCCATCACCTTGTGATAACTTAATATATCAGAATCTGAACAAGGATAATCTGATTCAGGCTCAAGAGATAGATCCTACACTAGCTAAAATCAGACGTGTAGCAGACACACCCACTGCAGGAAAAAACCCATGTTTTTAACCAACATGAAAGTGTGCTTATGAGAAGTTTCCATCCTCCAGATAAGGCTGATGCTGATACCTGGTCCACTGTTCATCAAGTAGTCATTCCCACTTCTATTCGCAGTTCTGTTATGGAATTGGCTCATGACGGTTTAGCGGGACATTTGGGACAACAAAATACATATAAAAAGGTGCTTGCTAATTTTTACTGGCCAGGAGTCAAGAAGGACGTTGCCCAGTATGTTAAGACCTGTCACATGCCAAATCGCAGGTAAGCCTAATGAAGTCATTCCCCTGCTCCTCTTAAGCCAATTCCTTGTCACTACTGAGCCGTTTGAGCGCATTGTTATAGATTGTGTTGGACCTCTTCCCAGGACTAAGAAAGGTAATCAGTATCTCCTTACTATCATGGACACTTCTACTAGGTACTCTGAGGCTTACCCTCTGAAGAACATCAAGGCTGGACAAGTGGTAAAACACTTACTGCACCTCTTTAGTAGGGTGGGTATTCCTAAAGACATTCTGTTACGATCCAGGTTCTCAAAGACACAGGGTTCTTCAACATTGGACTAGATAATGGCAAAATGCAACAACGGTAACACTAGATCCAACCCCAGCCTTAAACACTGGAAAACAAAACACCATTACCGCCCTGAGTCGTGCCTGGACAACGAGGTATCCTATGACTCGGTAACTGGTGCACACACACTAGGCTGACGCTCGATGAAACAGCCTATTCTCAAACAGTAAAAGATTACTCGATTAGGTTACACAAAGAAAAGATAGTTAACGTGATTAATTAACGTTACGGTAGATACTCAAATAACTGGCACTCCTGTATTAAAGAAAGTGCAATGCTAGTCCTGCAACATCAACTGGAAACTTCTGAAATAAGTCTGATGCTGGGAAGATGTTCGTAAAGAATCTTGAACAATTATAATGCAGAATACGGGTCACAATAAATGCTAGGACATATAGTAATAATAGGCAGGCAAATAATAAAGACTGCGCAAAGGTAGTAATGCTCGACAACTAAAGAAATGCTTCGTGACACAATGCAACAGCCTACTAGGGTTGTGCAACTCAACAACAACCTCGGCTCAAAAGTGCAGTGAATAATAATGTTGCATACATATAATAATGGGGGCTTATCTCTAACCAGTGTCTGCTCGGTTAATAAAGTCTAGCTGGGGTATCAAGGCAGGGCAACAATGGGTGAGCATGCGGCTCGTAGCCTAATGTTGTCCGAAGGTGGTATAATGAAGATTACGTTATATGACGGGGATGCTCTCTTGATAAATCTAGGTCTCTAGTACCTAGTTCTATCCTGGCGATCCCTCAGAAGTCAACACAAAGAGGCAGCACTATGTTGTGAGGGATAGGCTATGGCCCTCTCACACCACAGCGCTGTGCTCGCAAAAGTAAACCCACCCGAAGATAACTTAGGCTCCCACAGTACCTGTCGATGTCGTGCAGGGCTTAGCTAACACTGCACACATCGGAGACAACGACACAGTAACCTTACCCCTAGTCTAGCTTTAAATAACCCAGCAGAATCACTCAACACCCTGCCAGGGAGACATATACCGGTCTACAACCTTCCCGAGAGAGGACACACACGGAAAAGTCCGTCTCTCCAAACCTCATTAAAGCCTAATACATGGAAATATCCGAGAGCTTCGCGTACAATACGACTGGCCGACGGTGAACGTCTATGCTGAAACCAGAAGGGATGTTGAGTTTATTAAATATTAGAGAATGAGAAAGGAGAAGTCGAGAGAGAGAAATAGTATGCAAAGTGGCGAGTATGGGGGACAGAATTGCAAAGGATGTAGACGATACGCGTGTCAGGCAAGCTCTGAGCTTGGTAAAAAACATGAGGCCGCGACGGGAAGGGACTAGTTGACCACCCGGCCGCCAACGCCGTCAGCGCCCAAGCGAGCCGCGTCATGACTCACCCCCCGCTGCCAGGTGTACTCCCTCACCCGCTCTCGCTCGCCTCCCACACAAGCAACATTTATATTATAGCGAATATAAAATATAAGGCGCGGTCACAGACCAAAACAAAGACCATTTCTAGACTGTCTGTGGCAACACGACACTAATAAAAGAAAGCAGATCATTCTAGGACAACTGTAGCCCATCCCCCCATCCAGGCGAGCGCTAGCGAGCTGCAATGACCCACGCAACCATTCTGCTAGCGCCGGGAGGCGTCACACCCCCCCGAAGATATGGGACACTCAACCATGAGCCCATATCTGAACAGGCAGAATGTCGCTAGAATCTGCCACTCCTAACCACTCTGCCACTCATGGAATGCAAGCTCAGTCTCCAAAAAAAAATACAACATTTTATATATAAAAAAATCTTATCACCCTTCCCAAACATAATACATTAATTCATAACATTGTGCTCCCAGAGCGAGCTGTAAGAAGCACAGCCTACTGAGAGAAAATCATCTGCACTCAGTACTCAGCTACAATATTATCTTAAAATTAATTATTAAAAAGAAAGAGTTTTTATTTAATTTTTCATACTTTATTTTAATGTTGATTTTGGCGGCTACTATAGATGTAGCCTAATTTTCGTCTAATCAAAGCCAACAACTCCTGCCCTGCGACCGTACGCTGATGATACACACGCGAGCCAACAAGCACCAGCGCAAAAATACACCGCAAGCCAAGACAGGAGGCTATACCAACATGCTGTGGTAGCCTACCCCGGATCCTCCACCCGCGACAAACCGTCCGCAATCACATTCTCACAACCGGCAATATGGCGAATGTCTATGTTGTACTCTTGCAACATGAGCGACCATCTGGTCAGCCTCATATTCCGGTTGTGGAATTGATTGAGGAATTTAAGCGGGTGGTGGTCGGTATACACTACCACGACTGGCCCATAGGCAGGAACATAGACCTCAAAGTGTCTGAGCGCTAACACGATTGCCAACAGTTCCTTTTCAACAACCGAATAGTTTTTCTGTGCTGAATTAAACTTCTTTGAAAAGAAACTGACTGGATGCTCAAGACCTTCCTCGTCTGTCTGCAAAAGTACGGCATCAGCCCCTACTCCGCTGGCATCAGTCGCCAACTGAAATGGTCGTTCAAAGTCCGGGGCCCTGAGGATAGGGTGAGTGCATAAAAGGTGTTTAACTACTCGAAACGCCTGCTCACACTCAGGTGCCCAGCGGAACTTTTTATCTTTAGCTAGTAGATCTGTCAAAGGAGCTAACACAGTAGAATAACCTCTTATAAAGCGGCGGTAATACCCAATCATGCCCAAAAATCTCATGATCTGCCACTTGGTGGTCGGCCTGGGGAACAAGTCGATAGCCTGTATCTTCTGTTGGGGCGGGCTCACCTGCCCTAACCCAACCACAAACCCCAGATACTGCACCGTGGCTTGCACTAAGTCACACTTGCCCAGATTAACCACCAAGCCTGCTTTACCAAGTTGACTAAATAAGGCTTCTATGTGCTCACAGTGACTTTGGAAATCGTTGTCATAAATGATCATGTCATCAAGGTAGACAGTACAGTTTGGGATGTCTGCTACGATGTCGTTCATTAAGCTCTGGAAAGTGGCCGGTGCATTTTTCAGACCATATGGCATCACGTTGCAACGGTAAGTACTGCCATCCACCACAAACCCGCACACCTCTTTAGCCCGCTCAGACAGTGGTACTTGCCAGTAGCCTTTGACGAGGTCTACCTTGGTCAAGTACCTTGCTTTCCCGATCTTATCCACACTGTCATCCACCCGGGGAAGAGGATATGCATTGGTGGGGGTCAACCCGTTCAACCGCCTAAAGTCAATGCAGAACCGAACTTTTCCATCAGGTTTGGGCTGCAGAGTGACAGAAGTCCACCGTACTACCCTCTTCTCGATCAAGCCTCTCGCCAGCATATACTCCAGCTCATCCCTGAGCGCTGGGAGTTTAATGGGTGGCACCCGATAAGGTATCGACTTGAAGGGGGGGTGCTCTCCTACATCGACGTCATGCACCGCTTGAGTAGTGAGGCCTGGGTGCTCGGCAAATACAGTGGGGTATGAATCGAACAGGCGCTGCACTGCCACCTGCTGTTCCTCCGGCAGGTGCGCCAGAGCATCATGCGCACATTGGCTCGAATTCCCCGCCCACTGATCAGCCGAGACATGACAATCCCAGTTATCATCCACCTGATCATTGCTGCCCCCCTCTCCTTCTCCACCATGACCGCAGCAGGTCAACACAGGGACAGCTAGTGACTCAGGTGGGCGCCTCACATACTCCTTCAACAAATTAATGTGGCATAGTTGGTTACGCTTCTTCCGGTCTGGAGTGGCAATGAGGTAATCCAGATCGGAGATCTTTGACACCACCCGATAAGGCCCAGCGTACTTGGCAGCCAGAGGATGACCTGCCAAAGGCAACAGGACCAACACCTCTTGACCTACCTGAAACTCCCGAAGTTTCGCCTTAGTATCGTACCTGTCCTTCATACGGGCCTGCGAACTCGCCAAATTACGCCCGGCCAGCTCCAGACTTCTAAGCATTCTCTCTCTGCTCTCGAGGACGTATCTCAACATAGAACATGGCACAGCGGTACCCTCCCAAATCTCCTTCACCATATGGAGAGGGCCCCTCACCCGATGCCCGAAAACAAGCTCATTCGGACTGAAACCGAGACTCTCTCCAGGTACTTCTCTTGCCGCGAACAAAACATACGGCAGACCAAGGTCCCAATCCTTTCCGTTCTCTGCGCAATAACATCGAAGCATGCTTTTCAGCGTGGCATGCCACCTCTCCAACACCCCTTGACTCTCCGGGTGATACGCAGAAGAGACGACAGTGCTGATGCCATGCTAAATCATAGTTTGTTTGAACAGATTAGATGTAAAATTAGAGCCTTGGTCCGATTGCACCTCTTGCGGGTAACCATACCGCGAGCAATACAAGAGCAGGTTCCGGACAACAGTTTTCGCTGTGCCATTTCTCATTGGATATGCATCAGGATAACGAGTGGCCACATCCATGATAGTTAATAGAAATTTATTACCGGCACTAGTAGGGGGTAGGGGTCCGACCATATCAATGATGACCTTACTGAAGGGCGGTCTACTGACAGGAATGGGGTGCAACGGGGCTCTCGGAATTGTTTGGTTAGGTTTTCCAACCCTCTGGCACGTATGACACCTTGCTATCCAGGTTACCACCTGCCCCTTCAACCCCGGCCACCAAAACAATTTTTCTAAAGCCGCCACCGTTTTTCTCACCCCTAGATGTCCTGCCAGTGGTATTTCATGCGCCAACCTCAGTAGGCTATCCCTGCACTCCCGTGGCACCACCAACTGGTCCACTACTCCGGACCCCTCTTGCCAACTACGTTTAGGGTCTTGAAAACGCCTATAGAGAATGCCTTCTAAATAAAAAAAATCTCCTGGCTGTGCATCACCGTCCTCGTCGAGCACTACAGCTCCATTAGCACACGTTTGGAGCTCAGGGTCCTCCAGTTGCAACCGACGTATATCTGAGGGTGCCAAGCGATCTAACTGCTCCCGGAGCAATGCATGACCTTCCCCGATACTGGGCTGCTCCCTCTGTCTCTCTCGATGTACATAACGCTGCTGTCGTGGAGACTCGTCATGCCCAGCCTCGTCACTCTCGATGACAGGCCCAGGGGCCACACCAGAATTAAGTAATGGTGACAATACTGAATCACCCAGGAGAGCCGCCGAGTCAAAACTCTTAAAACCAACTCCAGCTTTAGCCTCCTCCTGTTGATCGTTCCTCCGCTGGTCTGAAGACGGAGGACTAGGCTGTGACACTTTAGCTGCCCGAGCTCGGGTGACAACACACGCCATGGGTTGTGTCTGGCACCGCTTGACCCACTCTTGCTCTTCCCTACTCACGTCGGCCGGCCTCTCGGCAACGACTAAGGGTAGAACCTCAGAAGCGGGCATTGCAAAGTCGTTGCCGAGAAGAAGGTCGACGCCCTCCACTGGCAGTTTCTCCACAATCCCGACATCCAATTCACGTGCCACACCATCCACCTCCAACTCCAACCGCACCAGCGGGTATGACCGAGTTACATTAATACCCTGCACCACCACCACCCAAGCCGCGTTTATAGGGTAGCCAGTCAAGTTTTTCATCAGAGTCTGGGAAGCACCTGTATCACGCAAGACCTCTACTCCATGCTTGCGCCCCGCCCACATCACGCAACCCCGCCCTCTATGGTCGCAAAAAACATCCTGAGCAGGGTTCGAGCCTCCCAGGTGCTTCTGCATTGGCTGTGCCTCAGCCTCTGACGAACTGCCCCGGGCAAACTCAGATGACTTCGGAGACACACCAATGTTGCAGGCCAAAGACACAGATGCTGTAGGTGGTTTGCTAGGACAGACTCTTGCAAAGTGCCCCTTTTGATGACAATGATAACACTCCAACTCCCCTTTGGGCTTCCCTTGGTACTGGGAAGGGCCCGGCCCCTTCTTAAATGGGACGGTGCTAGTCTTGTGGTCAGTCTTGGTATCATGGCTCTTGTACTTGTTTGCATAAGGTATATCACTAACTCGGGGGGGTGGGGCGTCACGCCCCTTGTTACCTGCCTCACTACGCTGGGCAGACCCGCACCCACGAATTAGTGATAGCCGGAGGTCAGCCATCTCAGCTGCCTCCTGTAGAGTTTTTGGTTGCTTTTCTTTAAGGTTTAACGTCAGGTCGCCGCCCGTGCATTTGAAAAACTGTTCTAAAAGCACCAACTGTTTAATGGCGTCAAACGTAGTAGCTTTCTCCGACCTCAGCCAATTCCCAAAAGCATCGGACAGCTCCCGGGCATGCTCCAAAAAGGTGCTCTCCCGACCCTTGGTAACCCCCGGAACTTCAACCTGTACGTCTCTGGTTGTAGTTCGTATGCTCTCAGGACAGCCTCCTTGAGTTCCTCATAGATAATACAAGACTCTATAGGCAACGAATCGTAGGCTTAAAGACCCTTGCCTATTAATCTAGAGGATACAAGTGCTGCCCATTTATTCTCTGGCCACTGGTGTTCCTGGCACTTCTTCTCAAAGCGTGTGAAAAATTCTGTTACACCACTCTCATCAAACACCGGAACCAGTTTCAATAAGTGCGAGAGAGACTGCTCATGAACACGGTTACCAGCCCCAAGTCGCTGTCCCGTTGTCTCTACTCGCGACTTCTCTACATTCATGTCGGCACAGTACCTAGTCGACTCAGCTTGGATCTTTGCTTGACTGATAGTTTTTCTCTCTTCTATCTTGGCTAATTCTAATTGCTGCTGATGCTGAAGCTTAGCTAATTCGAGCTTAAACAATAATTCTGGAGATAACCCTTGAGGAGGTGAAGGTGCTACAATGTTTGAAATTACCGGTGGTCCCACCAGGGGCAACCCACCCTGCCAGTCACCACCCAACTGCGGAAGCGTACCAGGGGTCGGCAAACTACTGGGATGGCTGGGAGTCGAGTGTAGGGGAAGCATGGCCGAAGGGCTCTGAGCACTCAACCCATCTCGCTCACCAGTCACCCTGCCCAGTACACACGTTATCAAGTTATCCTTGGTCATGCTGCTAGTAACCGCATGACCTATAGCTGTGGCCAGGCATTGAAGACCGTACCGATCCATACCCTCCAACCGCTCGGCAGTAACAGGCCATTGCAAAAATATCCTAGCATCCTCCTCACAGTTCACCCGATTAACCCTTTCATCATGCTGCTGTTCCTCAGTTTCGACATTACGTACTGTGTCTCCATTCTCCTCTGACCCGGTATAAGACATGATGCTCACACAAATTTCTCACCACAATATTCAGAAAAGATGTACCCCAAACTCTTATGTAGCACTATTCACTTGCCAAAAATGTCTGAAGACTCTCAAGTGCTATACTACTTTGCCAAAACAAATTAACGTGCCCACTATATTCCTCAATAAAACAAATGACCACCACAATCCTGCAATTATCTCTTAGTTCACAAGATCCTGAGCTAGGTCGCCATTTGTTACGATCCAGGTTCTCAAAGACACAGGGCTATTCAACATTGGACTAGATAATGGCAAAATGCAACAACGGTAACACTAGATCCAACCCCAGCCTTAAACACTGGAAAACAAAACACCATTACCGCCCTGAGTCGTGCCTGGACAACGAGGTATCCTATGACTCGGTAACTGGTGCACACACACTAGGCTGACGCTCGATGAAACAGCCTATTCTCAAACAGTAAAAGATTACTCGATTAGGTTACACAAAGAAAAGATAGTTAACGTGATTAATTAACGTTACGGTAGATACTCAAATAACTGGCACTCCTGTATTAAAGAAAGTGCAATGCTAGTCCTGCAACATCAACTGGAAACTTCTGAAATAAGTCTGATGCTGGGAAGATGTTCGTAAAGAATCTTGAACAATTATAATGCAGAATACGGGTCACAATAAATGCTAGGACATATAGTAATAATAGGCAGGCGAATAATAAAGACTGCGCAAAGGTAGTAATGCTCGACAACTAAAGAAATGCTTCGTGACACAACGCAATAGCCTACTAGGGTTGTGCAACTCAACAACAACCTCGGCTCAAAAGTGCAGTGAATAATAATGTGGCATACATATAATAATGGGGGCTTATCTCTAACCATGTCTGCTCAGTTAATAAAGTCTAGCTGGGGTATCAAGGCAGGGCAACAATGGGGGAGCATGCGGCTCGTAGCCTAATGTTGTCCGAAGGTGGTATAATGAAGATTACGTTATATGACGGGGATGATCTCTTGATAAATCTAGGTCTCTAGTACCTAGTTCTATCCTGGCGATCCCTCAGAAGTCAACACAAAGAGGCAGCACTATGTTGTGAGGGATAGGCTATGGCCCTCTCACACCACAGCGCTGTGCTCGCAAAAGTAAACCCACCCGAAGACAACTTAGGCTCCCACAGTACCTGTCGATGTCGTGCAGGGCTTAGCTAACACTGCACACATCGGAGACAACGACACAGTAACCTTACCCCTAGTCTAGCTTTAAATAACCCAGCAGAATCACTCAACACCCTGCCAGGGAGACATATACCGGTCTACAACCTTCCCGAGAGAGGACACACACGGAAAAGTCCGTCTCTCCAAACCTCATTAAAGCCTAATACATGGAAATATCCGAGAGCTTCGCGTACAATACGACTGGCCGACGGTGAACGTCTATGCTGAAACCAGAAGGAATGTTGAGTTTAATAAAGATTAGAGAATGAGAAAGGAGAAGTCGAGAGAGAGAAATAGTATGCAAAGTGGCGAGTATGGGGATCAGAATTGCAAAGGATGTAGACGATACGCGTGTCAGGCAAGCTCTGAGCTTGGTAAAAAACATGAGGCTGCGACGGGAAGGGACTAGTTGACCACCCGGCCGCCAACGCCGTCAGCGCCCAAGCGAGCCGCTTCATGACTCACCCCCCGCTGCCAGGTGTACTCCCTCACCCGCTCTCGCTCGCCTCCCACACAAGCAACATTTATATTACAGCGAATATAAAATATAAGGCGCGGTCACAGACCAAAACAAAGACCATTTCTAGACTGTCTGTGGCAACACGACACTAATAAAAGAAAGCAGATCATTCTAGGAAAACTGTAGCCCATCCCCTCATCCTGGCGAGCGCTAGCGAGCTGCAATGCCCCACGCAACCATTCTGCTAGCGCCGGGAGGCGTCACAATTCAAACTGATCAAGGTACAAATTTTACAAGTAAGATGATGTCAGAAGTCATGAAAGAGTTGAATATTCACCACCATTTTGCCACAGCCTACCATCCACAGTCCCAGGGTTGCCTTGAAAGATTTCACCAGAGCTTTAAGTCACTTATTAAAAAATATTCCATTGAAACTGAGAAGGACTGGGATGAAAACATAGGCTTTCTCCTGTTTGCCATAAGAGAATGCCCACAAGAATCACTAGGCCACTCACCCTTCGAGCTCTTGTGTGGTCGCCAAATTAGGGGCCCTGTTAAAGTACTTAAAGATGTTTGGTTTAAGACTGTTTCTGATCACCCTCTACGCACAGTTTCTGAGTACATCAATTCTTTGAAGCTGAAACTATCTTCTGTGCGTGCTCTAGCTTTGGAAAATCTTGAACGTAGTCAGTCAAAAATGAATTACATTTATGATGCTAAAACTAAACCTCGTGTATTTTCTACAGGTGACAGGGTTCTGTTGTTTCTACCCATTCCAGGTCATGCCTTGAAAAGTAAGTACTCTGGTCCTTATATAGTCTCTCAGAAATTGACACCACTCAACTATGTTATTCAAACTCCAGATAGACGGAGAGCTCAACAACTAGTTCACATCAATCAAATCAAACCATATTATGAAAGGTCTTTAGAGGATGATTCACAACAGGTTAAACCCTGTCTTGTAACCAATTCTGAAAATGTACCTCCTGGTAGACCTGATATAATTGAGGGTACTGACATTCCATCACCTTCAGGAAATCCTAAAAACAGTCAGGTCTTGCGCCATTTAGATGATTACCTCCCTGGCACTACATCATCTCAGAAGGCAGATCTTAAATTGTTACTCCTCAAGTATCCCTCAATTATTTTGGATGTCCCAGGGTTTTATAACTCACAACAGCATGATGTCATTCTAACATCTGCTATGGTTAAACCTATTAAGCAACAACCATATAGGCTAAACCCCCAGAAGCAGTTGATCATGAAGAAAGAAATTGACTTTATGTTGGAGAATGACCTGATAGAAGAGAGTTGCTCTCCTTGGGCTTCACCCAGTCTGTTGGTCCCTAAATCTGATGGTAGCAGTAGACTTTGCACAGATTACCGTAAGCTCAATAAGGTCACTGTACCTGATGCTTTCCCTCTGCCTCGTATTGATGATTTAGTTGATAAGGTGGGTAGGGCTAAATTTGTTTCTACTATTGACCTACAGAAAGGTTATTATCAGATAGGTATGTCAGACAGGGCTCAAATCACTTCAGCATTCACCACCCCTTTTGGTCTCTATCAATATAAAGTAATGCCATTCGGAATGATCAATGCTCCCGCCACTTTCCAACGAATCATGTCCCATACTATTCTTGGTTTAGTTGGCGTAGACTGCTACTTGGATGACATTGTTGTAATTGCAGAAACTTGGCCTGAGCATCTGGTACGGCTGGAGATGCTGCTCTCTCATGTCTCCCAGGCTGGCCTCACCATCAACCTTGCGAAATCCTGTTTTGGCCGGGCCACGGTCACTTATCTCGGTCATGTGGTGGGCCAGGGCATGGCACGTCCGAAGTCCGCCAACATCGAGAGCATCTTGGACTATCCCCAGCCTAAGGACCGCAAGTCTCTGATGAAGTTCCTGGGGATGTGTGGCTTTTACCGGAGATTCTGCAGAAACTTTGCCATTATTGCCGCCCCTCTCACCGACCTAACCAGCACGAAGGTGGCGTTTGTGTGGTCCCCCGCGTGTATGGCAGCCTTCCACCACCTGAAGACTCTGCTGTCCACCTACCCAGTGCTCCGTGCCCCTGATCCTGCCAAACCTTATCAACTGCAGGTAGACGCCAGTGGTGAGGGGGTTGGAGCCGTCCTCCTACAGTACCATGATGATATCCTCCACCCAGTCTCTTATTTATCCACAAAGTTGAAAAGACATCAGCGAGGGTACTCTACTGTGGAGAAGGAGGCTTTGGCTCTGGTCCTGGCAATAAAGAAATTTGATTGTTACCTTCCTCAGCATTCACCCCACATTGACGTGTATACGGATCATAACCCTCTTACTTTCATTGACCGTATGAAGAACAACAATCAACGGATTTTAAGATGGGCTCTACAGCTTCAGTACCAGCTGGTTGTGCGTCGCATACGAGGAGTTGACAATCGGATTGCTGACAAACTGTCAAGGGACCTACCACCCTTCTTTCAGTCGGCTTCTTGTGCTTCTTCGCCCTCCTCTCCCTGTTCGGAGGTCTTCCAGGGGGAGGTGTCGCATCCCTCGCCACTGTGAAGCTTCGAGAGTTTCTGCTGTGCTCGACCCCTTTGTACTCTCTATAGCTCGGCACTCTGAGTTGTTTTGTTGTGCCAGCCAGGGTCGACTATGACGTCTCAGTTGAGATTCATTTTGTATATTATTTAATGTTCTTAATAATAGATGGCGCTGTACTTGCCAATCTTCTGTTTTCTATTTACCTTTCTGTACGTGTATAAGGGGTTCAGGCTGTGACGGAGGGTGTTGTAATTCATCTTGAATTCATATGCAATCAGTATATACTCAACCAGCGTCTTGGATATATCGGCTCCTGGAGATTTGTGTGGAGGTGTTATCCTGTATTGTGTGCTACTAAATACCGCTAGCTGTGCTGATAACCAGGGAGTAGTGTCTTGTCTGTCATAGCATGATTCCTATTATTACGTGTTTCATTAGTTTACATTAGTATATAAGGTTCTTTTCCTTTTTCCTTTTTTGTTGTTTGTTTGTTCATAGAGATAAATTATTATAATTTATATATTAATATTCATATAAATATATTATTATCCTTTTTAATCTAGTTACTTGCAAATTCTTTATATAATATAGACACCTTTCTTTTATAATTAATTATATATATATATATATTATTATTTTTTTTTCTTAACCATTATATTATGTGCATTAGTTTGGTACAAAGGGGTTAGTGGTGTGGTCAAGTTTATAAGATCAAAGTGGCTTATTGATATAATAACTTACATAAATAAACTGCTATATATGCTATAACTACCATCTCTAAAATAGACTACTGAGTCTTGACATAAGTCTGTTAAACAGACTATTACTCTCCTCACTGAATTCACTTCTAATCTATTCAGTCTAGTGTGACAATTTGGGAGTGACCATGCCCGTAGTGCTTACCAGGCCTAATTAAAACTCCTCATAACTTCCGGGTTGTAACACAATATATTTTACTGTTTACTCAAATATCTCCATTTTTACTATACAAGTTACTGGTAACCTTGATATCGTATTGCCTTAATTTTAGATAAATATTCTAAAGGGTAAGGTCAAAGGTCAAAATAAGTTTTTCACTAGTATTTCTTATATTAACGGTTTGATTTTCACTAGGCTTACCATGTATATTCGGAATACCTAGGCCAAGGTCATACAAGACAGTATACAATTCCATATGTAAGGTGAAGGTCACAGGTTAAGGTGAAATAAAAGGTCAAAATGCTACTTTCTTTTCTTTTCATGCAAGCTTCACAAAATTTTGTGAGAAAGTTGCACATTAAATGAAAAGGAAAATACTATATTTTGACATATAATAAAGGTCAATATGAAGGTCAAAGGTCATGGTCAACGATTCTATTAATATATATGAAACTAAGTGATGGGTTTTAATGAAATTAGGCATGCTTATTTGATTTTCCTGGGCAATGTCAATAAAACAAAACATGTACTCTTACATAAAGGTCCAGGTCACAGGTCAACTTTTACTATATATTTTTAGTTTTTACTCAAATATCTTAATTTTCACCATACAAGTAACTGGTAACTTTGATGTCGTATTGCACAAATGTTAGATAAATATTCTAAAGGGTAAGGTCAAAGGTCAAAGTCAAAGTTCAAAATAAGGTTTTACTAGTATTTCTGAAATGACGGGCCTAAAAGCAAGCCCGGAAGTAATAAAGTCTAAGATAGCCAGTCTTCGCATACCACAGCCAAAGAAGAACAAGAAGCAGCATGGAACCAGGAGCAAAGTAGATGAGTAACCCCTGATTAACCCTACCGGAATATCGCAGTTAGCCAAATTAACCCATGCTCGAAATCACCAACCGCCCAGCTCGAGAATGGGAAACCTCGACCAATCACCGCCCACCTGTGTCAACCAACCACCTCCCGCCTTTCGAATGAAGTCGACGATCCAGCACCCAGCATCTTCCATTTATCCAGATCTGCATTACACCGAGAATATGTTTATGCTAATGCAGCATAAATACCCCGAGACCTACAGATATAAATGGGAATGAAAGACACCCTAGAAGACAACGGAAGCATAGGTACAAGAACCTATAGGTAACTATATCTACCTGCAAAGATATAAGAGTATTCATGTTGAACTAGGATTAAAGGTCTATCCAAGTTTATGAGAGATTTCTCAATCATTAAGATAAGTAAACTATTATTAAATATGTATGATGATACCTTGGAAGTATACCATTATGTCAATAACCAACTTCCAAGGCTAAGCTAAGTATTTACCTCACAGTAACCACATAACCATTTTCCCTATAACCTTGTGACCTCGAGGCCTGAGAAACGAGTGTCAAATATAATGCCGCATATTACCTCTAAAAAAGTAGAGAGGAGTATGCAACCACACAACAATACTATTCTAAAACCTCACGGCTCAGAGTAGCGAATTAGCGTGTTGGCTTGAACCAGCCTGCCCTACCCACCTGGAGAGTACCTGCCTGAAGTACTCCTGAAGTCCTGCCTGTGGATGCCCTGCCTACCTGAAGTCGGGACCACCCTGAACCTCTACTCGAGTGACGCCGTACACCCCTGAATTGCTGCTCCACGTACCCACGATCAACGTTGGCCAGACTTGTACTCTCGACCCCTGCCCTCCAAATACCCTAAGTGTCACTGTGTATCTTACGTTGTGTTATTGTTGTGAGGTAATAAGGTAAAATATGTGAAACGTGTTGTGCGAAGTTATTCTGTGATCTGTGCCTAAGATCCTTTGCGTTGCGTACTGTGTTAATCCTTCAGAATATTATATAAAACCAGTGTTAGATTTGTGCTTAATTTCTAAACCTGTTCATTGATTAATTTGCCATCCAAGTATTACGCATACATTATATAATTGTGTTCAATCAATCACCTTGCCACACGCTCGCAGATTTTGCATATATATGTATTCTGCTGTGTATTTTTTGAGTTGAAGTCGCAGTGTATTCCGTGAATTAATTTCCTTACTTAAACATATTACCTAGAACATACGCTCATTTTCATAACGAATTTACTTGCTCTCCCATATTAATTCATTCACTTCCCGAGCCCTATTTTATGCTCCTTTACCTAATCATTTTTATAATTGTTTTATTAACTCTTATTCCTGTTCATTTGATTTCTGATGTAAGTAATATTGATTCTTCATGCTCAGGAATTCCAGTAGTTTGTATTGCTTAATTCAACATAATTCTTCTTACACTTCATATATTAAGTGTATGTAATTTAAAGTTGATTGGGGATATGAATGGTAAGGTGGGTGATAGGAAAGTTGAGGGAGTGGTGGGAGGGTGGGGGGTACCATCAGAGGTGAATGGGAATGGTAGTGCACTTGTGGACGTATGTGTGGGGAGGAGGCTGTGGATAGCCAACACCTTCTTCCGACACAGAATGATCCACAGGTACACGTGGAAACGGATGTTGACGATGAAGGATAAGACAGTGGTGGAACGAAAGTCATTGATTGATTATGTATGTGTGGATGAACGAATGAAGAAATCTGTGATGGATGCTAGGGTGTATAGGGGTATTGGAGGGGGTCTGTCTGATCATTATGTAGTGGTAGCTAAGGTTAGGATACAAAAGAAGTGGGTGAGGAGAGCTGGAGGGAGGCGAGAGGAGGGTGGAATGGTGAGGAGGGTGGAGAGGTTGCAGGAGGAGGAAGTCAGGGAGGAGTACAGGAGAGCAGTGGAAAGACGACTAGGTGGGTACGACCTAGAAGTTATGGAGGAAGTGGAGGAGATGAGCAAGGTGTTTAAGGATGAGATCTGTGCAGCATGTGAGGAGGTGTGTGAAGTGAGGAGAAGAGGGAGGGGAGTGAAAGGTACAGCATGGTGGACAGAAAAGGTAAGAATATCTGTGGAAGAAAAGAAGAAAGCATATAGAGAGTGGTTGAGTAGTAGAGGGAATGAAGATTCCGAGAGACAGAAACGAGCGAGGTACGTGGAGAGTAAGAGGGTGGTGAAGAGAGTAGTGAAGGAAAGTAAGAGAAGAACAGATAAGGAATTTGGAAGGAATCTGAGTGTAAAATGGAGGGAGAGTAAGAAACTGTTCTGGAAAGAAGTCAAGAAAGTTAGGGAAGGTAGCAAGGGAAACAGTAAGGGTGTGAAAGATAAGAATGGGAGAATGCTAGCCGAGAAGCAAGAGAGAGTCGAAAGATGGAGGGAGTACTTCAGTGAGTTGCTAAATGTAAGGAATGAAGAGCCAGCAAACATAGTTGGATATGGTATGGGAGGGAGAAGAAGAGAAGTAGTGGAGGAGGAGGTGGGGATCAGGAGGTCAGAAGTGTGGGAAGCCATGAAAAGAGTGAAGTTTGGGAAAGCACCAGGAACAGATGGAGTGTGTGGGGAAATGTTGAGGTATGGTGGTGAGATAGTGATAGAATGGGTATGGAAAATGTGCAAACTAGCATGGGAGAAGGGGAGTGCACCCGATGACTGGAAGACTGGCATAATAGTCCCCCTATATAAGGGGAAAGGGGAAAGAGGAGTGTGTGGTAACCACCGAGGAATATGTCTTCTAAGCGTAGTAGGGAAGGTATACAGTAGGGTAGTGATTGAGAGAGTGAAAGTGAGAACGGAGAAATGGATAGGCGACGAGCAGGGAGGTTCTAGGAAGGGAATGAAGAGGATGTGTAGATCAGATTTTTACCCTGAATTGTGTTGTGGAGAAGTATCTGGAGAAGAAACAAAAGGTGTATGTTGCCTTTATGGACTTGGAGAAGGCCTATGACAGAGTGGATAGAGAAGGTTTGTGGAAAGTACTTAGAATATACGGAGTAGAGGGCAAGTTGCTGAAAGCAGTGAAGAGCATGTATGAGGGTGCAAAGGCGGCAGTACGTGTGGAGAGTGAGCAGAGCGAGTTCTTTGACCTGAATGTTGGTTTGAAAAGAATGGCGGTGCTGGTTGGGGGGAGGGGCGTCGACTGACCGGGGACAGAGGTACATGGGGGCGGTTCGTTCGTGGCCACCCCTTCGGGGATCACGGCGTCAGGCAATAGATAGAGATAGAATTTAAAGTCTCTGTTAAAGTGTTCAGAACTCTGATTTAGTACTGCTATAAGTATTATTGAGCATAACTTCGTCGTATGTGCCAAATCTATTACTAATTAATATTTTATTAATTATATTTGTTCGCTTTTCAACTGTACCCGCATTCTCAGAGCAGTCTTGATTAACTTTGTTGATTCAACATAGTCTGTCTCTATCTTGAATTGTATTGATTTATTCATATATATTAATTGTACATCTGAATTCCTAAGTTTGATTCGTTATTATTGCATACGATCACTTAACGTGAATATAAGATATAAAATAAGAACTCATAGTTGATTATTCTACGAACCTAATCTTGTGTAAATTAAATAGTTAATTTTTTTGACACCAGTTATCTTGAACTTATATTAAAACTCAACTCGTAGTTGCATTAACTATAATTTAAATTCTCAACGCCGCAGTCCCCCTCATGACCTGACCTGTTCACCATAAATCGAAATGTCACTTTAGGCTACGAGGTCTCTCACCTAGCGCACCCTTTCATCGTGTGACTCCCTCTGTGTACCTGCGTGTTTGTTTATCCTTAACTCCTCCCAGCTCTCCTCTTGAGTTTAGTCATTGTTTAGTTACTTAAATACTTCTTTCACGGAAGACACTCGACCCTCATTGATTATTGTGTTGAGGGTTTGATATTATCATATGTTTGTACCTTTTGTTGCTATATGTTGTTCCATTATAAATAACCACAAGTGATTTATACCATTCTCTGATTAAGAGTATCAACCCACAAGCATTATATTGTCTGTGTGTTGTTGTTTATTATATATTGTGAATCAGACACCATCCAAGTATACAAATATCTATTTGTATCTTGTCATAATCGATGCATCTGTAAAGACAGTCTACGACTCCTCCAGCTAGAGAGCTCTTTAAATAAAATACCATTTCTGTACCTATACTTGTGTTGTTATTGAGTTCTGTATTATCCTAATTGAATACCTATTATATATGAATAATAATGTGCTAGATGTAACCCTGTCAAGCTTTATCAAGGTCTATCAATCCATAATTGGATCGTTATACAGACTATAATATCATGAGTTGTAAATTATTATAACCCGACATAACACTGGCGGCAGCGGTGTCTTGATACGGCACATCAGCACGAGTATTCTTACTGTAATTTTGTTTTTCTCTTGGTATTCAATTGGTTTTACATTATTCATCATGGCAGCAGCTCTTAGGTCTCTTGATATCCTGGCATTTAAGCCCGAGGATTATGATATACAGTATATACTTATTTGGAAATAGTCAAACCGGTCCTGGACATTATGTTCGGAAACGAGGACGCTTCCAAGATTCACACTATTGTGGTTAAACTTTGGAAATATGCAACAAAGGTATCAGGATATGTGCATGACAATATGCCTGGGTTACCCTGGGCACAGTTTGAGGTTTACGTCAGGACAGCAATCAATCCCGTATTGGGACAGACAATTGCGGATAAGAAATTCTATCAAGTAATTTATTCAGGGGATTTGGATGAACTATTGATCAACTACAACAGCTTGCTTTAACTGCTTTCCCTGACGAAACAACCGGCCAGAGAAAGAAAACCATATTCAAAGCACTGGTCAGAATCTTGCCTGATCCCGTGACTGACCACTTCTCCATAGTGCAACCCACAAACTATGACGCAGATCTTCCAGTAATAAGGAGGATCATGGCTTTACGGCAAGCCAGGGACCAAGCCAAACAAGGCGCCACCAACAAAATAGCGGTGATCAGGAAGGTCACCACACACCCCACTTCTGGTTCAACTTACTCTAGCAGCCCTGCAGCTCCTAGAGCATCGGATAAAGCTGAAGAATGGGCAAGAATACAGTCTGCAGACTGGAAACCCTGCACCGGATCTTGCATGCTATGGTCGCTGAAGAGATCTTTTAGCGAACTAACCAAAAAGAGGACCAGGACTCCAAGTTGGTGGGGTCAGATTCCATGGATCAAACCGCGTCAGATTTCCACCATGATTGAAGATGGAACTGCTGGGATTGAAGAAGGAGACATTGACGGAGAACTACGAACACCTTATCAGCCTGAACTAGTCCAGCCGGAGCCGCTGGATTTTTTAGATGCCCCTCCAAACAAATAGTCATGACCATGGCGGGGCCTCATGACAAAACATCGGATGATAGACTTCCGGTGTACCATAAAATCACGTTGAATGGGGTGAAAGTTCGACTCCTGATTGATACGGGAGCTTCCCGTTCTTGTCTATTCCTTCCTTTTTTCCTGAAGCATCAAAATGTTTTCGGAGAGATACATTCTTCTCCTATCATACTAATGAGTGCAAATGACCAGGTTATTCCCAACCTGGGTCAGTCACTCCCATTACATGTTAATACCCCTCACCCTAATCACGGAGTTCATCACTCTTTCATGATATGTAACCTCAGTTAATCCAAATATGATGGATACCTGGGGTTGGATTTATTAATCTCTCTCACTGCCTCCATTAATTGTAGGTACAGGACACTGTCTTATGACCCACTGTCCAAAACTGACCAAAACCAAAAACCCTCACCTCCTCTAGGTAACTTGAAGCAGTTAAAACCCGTAACTTTGCCAGTAACTCTCCCTATTAATGCTGCACCCAAAACTGAGATCAATGAAATCCCATACCCTAGTAATGTCATTTCTCCCGCCATAGTGTCCACTTCCATTACAGTCCCCCCTCATCATGAGAAATTGATTCCTTTAGTTCCTACTATACAAGGAAATGTCCTTGTGACCCCACACCTCCAAAGCCCTTTCAATGGGGTATGCCTAACCGCTCCTAGTCTGCTACCACACCACCTCAAATGCATTAAAATTGCCAACATTTCCGACAAGCCTGTCACCTTGCCAAAAGGCTTAGCTATTGGCGAGCTAGAAATGTACTCAGAAGAACTTTCTGTCCCCTCTGATTCTTCTCCTCCCTATAAAAACCCCCTTCCTGACATACCTTCTACTCTTACCAACAATCAACAAACTGACCTCAGAAATCTTCTTATCTCATATCAAGACATTTTCGCTACGTCCAGTCGAGATATGGGAAAAACTGAAATGTTGCATCACCCCATTCATACCGTGGGCCACCCCATCAAGCAACCCATCAGAAGGAAGAACCCCATCCAAAGGCAAGAAGAAGAAAAACAAGTAAATGACATGCTTGCCACAGGAGTGGTAAAATCATCTACCAGCCCCTGGTCTTCTCCAGTAGTCTTGGTCCGCAAAAAGGACGGATCCACCAGATTTTGCATCGACTATCGTCAATTGAATGACGTCACCATCAAGGACACCACCCCTCTGCCCAGAAACGATGACTCTCTTGATTCTCTGCTCGGTGCCAAATGGTTCACAACTCTAGATCTGCAAGCTGGCTACTGGCAAGTGCCTATGTTACCAGAACACCAACAAAAAACAGCGTTCTCCACCAGCCCGGGGAGATTATATGAATTCACAGTCCTTCCATTTGGACTCTGTAATGGACCAGCTACATTCTCCAGGTTAATGGAGTCAGTATTGCAGGGGTTAACTTGGGAAACTTGTTTGGCATATCTTGATGATATCATTGTGTTTGGCACTACCTGGGCCGAACATCTGCAACGCCTGAAACAAGTTTTCCAGAGGATCCGGGATGCCAGTCTAAAACTTAAACCCTCCAAATGCGCTCTAGCAAAAAATAAAGTATTTTTTTTAGGTCACGTTGTATCTGAAGAGGGTATTGCCACAGACCCATGCAACCTAGAGGCTATAAGTAAAATCCCCCCCCCCCTCCCACTAATGTAAAAGGTGTACGTGCCTTTTTAAGCCTTGCATCGTATTATCAACGATTTGTGAAAAATGTTGCTACTATTGCCAAGCCCCTTCATGATCTCACTAAAAAGGAAGAGCCCTTCATATGGACCGATTCCAGACTCCAAGCTTTCAATAGTCTCAAAGAAAAATTAGTTGCATCTCCGGTGGTCTCTTTCCCAGACTATACTAAACCATTCTGGTTGTACACAGACGTGTCGCAATTTGGAATTGGCGCTATATTAGGTCAAACCAGAGACGGAAAGGAGCACATCATTGCATGTGCTAGTCGTACCCTGAATCCAGCAGAAATCAATTACCCCGTCACGAAGCGAGAATGCCTAGGAATGATTTGTGCATTACAGCATTTCAAAGCCTACCTGGCCGGAGTCAAGGTCACTGTAATCACCGACCACCACGCCCTTCAGTGGCTCAGGAAGTCAGATACCAAAAATGCTCTGACTGTCCGATAGAGAGAATCCCTGGAGGAATTCGATATGGATATCGTTTATCGTCCAGGGAGATCACATACCAATGCTGATGCTCTCTCTCGTCTTACCTTACCATCATCCAACTATACCTCTAACTAAGACGATTCGCCCCATACCATTTTTGCTATACATCATCACGGCTCGTTGGACAACAGCCAGCAAGAATTGTTGCAGCAGTATCAAAAGAAACTCAAGCCCGATTGGATGCCCAGGATTTTTTTTAACCAGCTCACCAGAAGAGGCGACAATCTTTTTACGCTAGACGGGAAAATTGTAGTTATCAACAATGCAATCCATACACATGGATAATATTAATAATAATAATAATAATAATAATAATAGTTCTTAAAGCTAGCGCATGCTAAGCCAGCTAAGGATAGCCCAATAAGGCCGATTAGGCGTATTTCCATTGGGGCCCTGTACTTCTACCCCATCCCCTTGCTCATGAGGGACGGTAACGACTCAGTGCTTGTGAAAAACCTTTAATGCGCCGAGCGTGGGTGCGATCCTGGGACCTTCTGGGTGGAAGTCCAAGACGCTAGTCACTACACCAGCGAGCCGCTGGTATCCATCTTGCGCAAAGACGACTTATCACTGCATTTCAGCAAGTTAACTGGACTCCATCTCCGTATGTAACTGCAAAGAGAATTACCGAATCCTGCAAAGCGTGTGCTTTGGGGAAGGATCGAACCCGCACAGCTGGTCCTTCTGGTAAACTAATTGCATCCAACCCTTGGCAATTACTGGCAGTCGATATCATGGGCCCCCTTGAAAATAGTCATGGGTATAAGTATATCATCACTTTTGTGGATACTTATTCCAAATATGTCATCGCGTGTCCAGCCAAAGAACACTCAGCCATTTCAGTTGCAGAGGCCCTGATCCAACATGTCTTCCCTTACTTTGGCCTACCTGAAGCCATTCATTCTGACAACGCCCCTGAGTTCACTAGCCATATCTGGTCACAACTCTCGTTAATGTGTGGGTTTAAGATCAGCCATTCTTCTCCTTACTGGCCTCAATGGAATTTAATATGTGAAAGAATCCATCGTACCATTGCAAACCAAATCCGTACCAGATTAAAACAAATGGATTCCAAGGATTGGTTCAGCCAAGTCAAAATTGTGCAATGGGGAATAAACACCTGCCCTCGAGAAGACGGGATCTCTCCTCACGAACGAGTATTTGGAGTAGCACCTTTGCTCCTCCCCCTCCGTCATCTAGCTGCCCCGTATGAGCCCTCCTCCAACTTCGACCAATCTCTCGTCCACCTCAAGAACCGTCTCAGACAGATCCAGTATTTTTTTTTATTTATTTTTTTCTATATTCCAACTACTCCCTCTCGGGCATAGGCTGAGAGCCCTTACAAACCACCGCTCAACACGGTGAAGCCCGTGAGGTCTCGTTCCAGTCTGGGGAGTGAGACATGTGAAGCACCAATTCATGGCTCGAAGCAGCTCCATCTCTGAAGCCGCTGGTTGCTTCGTTCAAGTGCTTCACTGTCTCACCCTCCAGACTCAGACCCTCACTCTCAGAATGCCACCTATTGAGCAGTGAACTCACTAGGCATTGTCCCCCTGTAGCATATTTTGAATATGGGAATATTCATACAGTGCTATTTAATCAGGGAACAATGAGGGTATTTTTTTGGCATTTCGGTGGGCTTTGTGGTAATGCACTGATACTAGGTACAGCACAAATTCAATCCCAATAATATCTTCCCATTGACATATGGGGATTTGAACCCGGGTCCATTGGATTACCAATCCAGTGGCAAGACCACTCCACCACACCTCCCCTGTGTGTGCAAGATCTACAGCCAGATGAAACACCTACAGCCAATCCACATTGTATTGGCGATCTCGTCATGGTAGCACACTTACCAGTTCCATCCAAATTAAAACCAAGATTCAATGGTCCTTTTGAGATTTTAGCTGTACCTAACTGTTACCAGGTTACCATTAATTATTTTGGTGAGTCATGCACGTATCGTAACAGGTATATACGTAGATTTCAGCCTATCAATGATAATAATGTGATGCTTGCTAATCCTGACCAGAATGACATGTTGCCTGCAACTAATAACCACAATTTAGGATCCACAGAGCCCACCCTTCCTGAGCTACCTGACCTCACCGAAACGGTCAGAGGTCAGAAAAACGCTGGTCTGCAGAGCACCGATTGGCCCACACCTGACAGATCCCCCTCACACCCAACCCATCTCGTCCATATGCCTATCTAATTTTTCCGTTATGACTGGCCCACACCTGACAGATCCCCCCCACACCCAACCCATCTCGTCCATATGCCTATCTAATTTTTCAGTTATTTATTTCAAGCTCTATCTGTACATTATTCAGTACAACATTACCCAGGTCAAAGGTCGGTTTCTCGTAAATTACCCTCAATGTGGTGAAGGAAATTGGCCACTTGCTAATTTCGTTCTATAAGAAAGTTGGAGTTGCAGACATCGATATTTAGCAGAATTACCAGCTAAAATACGGTTGTAGTTCATTTATAGAATCATAAAACCCAATTCAACATACTCTTCAGCCATCAGAAACTTACATTATTATCGCATTTCTGTTTACTATCAATGTTTACAACTCCAACTTCCTTATAGCCTAAAACTCGCATGTGGTCAGTTGTCCACATAATCAAGCAGCTACAGGCCAACCCCGGGAAGCCCTTTTGGTTAACCCCTTCTGTACCGGCGACGTCTTATTCATGTTATTCTAGCTATATTTAGACAAAATTGTGCAGTTTAAGGATCTGTGGTAGCAAAAAAAAAAAAGAGTTAGGCCTAAATGAGATAGTTCGAAGCCTGTGAATTGCTGGAGGCCCTTTTTAATCTGAATGAAATTGTCTAATGGTAGCCAGAAAACAGCTAAAAGAACGGCACCCGCAGCGAAAGGGTTAAAATAAAGACTAGGGATGGTCAGGTTGGGTCAGGTGAAGGTATTGAGGGATAAGCCTTTACAAAAATTACAACGGCACCTCGCTCGCTGGTGCAGTGACTAGCGTCTTGGACTTCCACCCAGAAGGCCTAGGATCGCGCCCACGCTCGGCGCATTAAAGGTTTTCACAAGCATTGAGTCGTTACTGTCCCTCATGAGAAAGGGGAGGCGGTAGTAGTACAGGACCCCAATGGAAATACGCCTAATCGGCCTTATAGGGCTATCCTTAGCTGGCTTAGCATGCGCTAGCTTTAAGAACTCTTATTATTATTATTATTATTACTTTTATTATTATTATTATTATCTACATTTCGCAGAATGTGGTAATATTCTAGCGATGGCTACACATCGATTTTAGCATTGATTCATTATTAATTTCTCTAGTTTTCCTTCATATTTCATGTTGTGATATTAAAATGTTTTGCAATTTAGTTATTTATCAACCAAACTTAACAACCTAACCTAACCTAACAATTTTATAACGAAAATGCCCCATTTTATAATCTATATTTTATCAATTTCACCACAACACCAAACACCTCTAATTAAATCAATGAAAACATAGATATATTAGGGCCCCTCCATCATTGACGACTTCGCCTATTAATAGTAATAGTCTCCATTCAACATCCTGCGCCAGCGTTTGAATAGCCCGCGCGGAAGCATTATGGAGTACTCATCATAAGTGCACGCTTAATTCCCTTATGGAATCGTCATTTTGATTGGGTACCCTACAGAAAAAAACTCTGTAAAAAATAACAAATAAAATTTAATTTAATATCTGTTAATATATGACTTGCCATATACATGGATTTCTTATGCTTTGCTTCCCCGATCTCCGGCCCCCTAGCGGCCATCTTCGTCCTTCCTTCTTCCGCGTTCCTCCCGACAACAGGGCTTGCGCCGTGTCCGCTTCATTCGTCGTTCGCAGAGTTTCTAGTGAGTCCTTACTCATTTGTATATATCTGTGTTGCAGTAACAAGGTTTAGATTAGCTAGCACGGCTGCCAGATTGGTCGGTCCGCAGCAAGAAGTGTTCAAATAGGGTACCATTGTAACAGGCGTCTACGTGTCCCCGATGGGTGTACAGCGTGTGTTATTTTGTTTTGTGATACGCCTTAGCTGTTGTGTTTACTTAGCTAGAAGGCGACCACTCAACGAGGCATGATACAGACTGTCAATATTGAGGATAGTACATGCCATTTTCTTCTATTATCAGCAAAAGCTCTGGTTAAGGGTGTCTGCACGTGGTGCTCCACCTTCCTGGGTTCGTGTGACGCTTCTGCATAGTAGCCACGTGCGGGCATGCGCGCGCGTCGGCTGCCCAGCCGTTTAGAAACCGGCTGGTGGCAGCCAGCCGGCAGGCTTTTCCTTAGTATATATCCTACGACAATGTAACTAATGTCTGGGATATTCTTATGTTGTTTCACAGCTTGTAGCTGCCCTTATTCTTAACCAACGCATCTTAGTATATTTTATTCTCGATAGTTGATTGTTTCATAATAATATATAAGATGTAAGTCTAGTGAGAGTGGGAGGAGGCGAGCGGGAGAGAGAGACCGGCTGGGGGACGTTGCTTCGCGCGGAGAGTCCAGCTTGGGACGAGCCTGATGTTGCCACATACATTTGATTGTAACGTTAGGCTTAGTTTCGACTCACGCACGGGGTAGACGATTTTGACCCGGCAACTGTGTTGAGTGTTGCCAAGCCTGGGATGTATTCTGCATGCCTAGTGCGGGGTCCAGACAGATTCAAGACTCAGAGCTCACCTCACTGTCGTACCCTTCGGACCCCCTTGATATCTATCCCTCTCAACCCCACTTAGAAACTTTCTCTCTTCCTTTGTATACCTTCCTTCCACTACTTCACCAATCTATTTAATTATCCCATCCCCTTGATAGACCTTATATCTATTATTGTATTAACGACGAGCTCTCAGATAACTAGATAGGATTTTGGGCCTTATGCAGAGATGTAATTGTTAACCCGGGAGCTGCGGGGAGACTCTTAAGAGTTCCCCCGGCGCACTGCGGGGAGACTCTTAAGAGTCAGAGAAAAAAAAAATCAACTTTTGACATCGAAAAAAAAAAAAAAAAATATATATTTTTTTTTTATTTTTTTTTTTTTTTTTGGCCCCTGGGCCATGCAAAATCTCAGTCCTCTACCTCCCCTCCTTCCCCACTTTCCTCCTCTCCTTCAGTTATCACCTATTTTCCCTGTTATTCCCTTATTCTGAGGTATATTTTCGTGCTAACATTAGAAATCCGATTGGAGGGTGTGGTCATCACTGATAGCAAGCGAGTGCAAGAGAGAGAGAGAGAGTATCGATCGACTGTGTCTCAGTGGCCTTGGGGGAAATTGGCGGGAAAGCAGATTGCCTCACCCATACATTATACAACTCGCGGGCTATATCTCCGATTTTGACCATCCAAACGCTGTTTTCACTCGTTTTATTGTTGTTTCAGGTTAATACCTTTATAATCAACCCATAATAGGCGCATATGGATAAGTATTAATGCTATTAATGGCACAATGAATATTTTAGTGACGGAAACACCTCAAATACGTCAGCACAGGGGGACGTTTCCAATTACCCCCATGCGCACTTCAGAGGTTAGTGAGACCTAGGAAGCTTTTTTGTTGTCTCATATTTGGTGGTTTCATGCTTGCTAGTGTGTTCTTGTGTCAGGTTAGCAGGGGCTAGACCGGAGGGGAGGCTTTTTGCGATCCTTTAAGTAAAGTCTGCTGGTGCGAGTCCTGTGGACCCGCACGACTTTACTAGGATACCCGTGGGAGTCTGGGGGCATTTTCTTGTCTGTGTCCCTGTGTGTCTAGTGTTGTGTTGTGTGAGGGCCCTTGCCTAGTCCACTCAGCACTGCGCTAGCACGTCTTGCTTTTGTTTTAGGGTCGCCAAGAGAGAGTCAGATACTTGCGATCCGAGTCTCTCAAGAGAGCACCCTTTCAATTAGAGTAATTTGGCGCACAGACTTGGGAACGTCCCTAGGCTAGAGCAGGTGGCTCAGCCCGGGTATCCGAAGCCTATATCCTTCCGGCTAGACCTCTGCCACCTGACAGATTAACAGCTAGGGGTTTATCATCTCTGTATGCTTGTTATTGTGCCACCGTTTACCGTTTTTGTGAGCATTGTGAGTCAGGGTGTGGCTTAGAGACTCTGTCCGAGCAGGCTTGCCTGACTAAGAGTGAGAAGCACACCTGTATGTGGTTATGTTGCGAGTTGCTGCCTTTATTTAATTATACCTATGCCATTATACACTGTATGGCCTATCACTAGTATTTATTCCTGCTTATGAGTTAAGAGTTCTCTAAATCCGTAACGTATTTTCTTTGCTAAGCATCAGATCCTACAGTAGCCGCATGCAGTTTAGAAACCCGCATCTTGTCTACCTGTATGATGTTTTGAGGACTGTTTGCTTTCACCTTCATTCACGCAGGGGTGATTAGTTGTATTAATTAACGTAACGTTAAATGTACTTTCTTCTAGTTTGTTATTAAATTGTTTCTGCAATTTAATTCCGTTATCTATCTTTTCCTTGAAGCTTTAAGTCAACTTAATTGTGTGATCTTTTATATAGCCTGCTTGACTATCAGCAGTCTATAGTGCGTGCACCCTGTAACCGAGTCATAGGATACCTCGTTGTCCAGACAGGACTCTTGACATTTTAGGGTGGTTTGTTGCCTGGGTTTATAGATAAGGGTTGGATCTAGCGTTTTCCGTTGTTGCTTGTTGCCGCATACCTAGTCCAATAGAAAGAGCCCAGTGTTTATATATCCCAGGACGTAACAAATGGCGACCTTGCATTGGATTTACTGAACAGAGGAATATAGTGGTCATTTGTTTTGAGATTCCTTATGATTAGAGGAATACAGTGGACATAGAGTTTTTTTTTTTGGAGCAACCAATATAACACATTAAAAGACTTTAAATAACATTAGTATATACATACTTGCATAGGAGATAAGGCACATTCTATAACCGTGATAATTACTGCAGTACACAAGCATGTCTAATACATCAGAACACAGTGATGGGTCAGGTCACGATACGGGCTCGGAGGGAGAAAGACCTGTGGAGTGGCTAGTCGATAGCGAGGAGGGTGCTAGAAGATTTTTAGAGGTGCCCCTTACCGCTGCCAGGGTGTTGAAGCTGAATAAGTATGGCTTAAAGTGTGTGGCAGGTCTTCAGGGTCACCAGGGTTTAAGTGGCATGAGGAAAGATCAGCTGAGGACTTTGATATTGGGTTTAGAAGGGAGAGACCTGAGTGGAGAGGCAACTGGGGCCCCGGTCCCCAGCCCCCCCTCCACTCTACCCCCATATCAAACGTCAGGATGCCAGAATTTAGTACATACCCCCAAGTTGATGGTCAATGGCAACGTGGAATTCAATCACAGGGACCCTCTCCATTAAATGCACCTTCCCCTCCTCAAGGGTTGACTCCAGATTTGTTGTTTCGGCTTGAGATGGCCAAGGTTGAGGTTGCTAGAGCTCAGGTTGAGGCTGCTAGAGCTCAGGTTGAGGCTGCCGAGAGACAGGCTAGTGTGCAGGCTGAGGCTGCAGAGAGAACAGCTATACGAAAGGCTGAACTGCAGGCAGAGTCTACTAGGTATCGGGCTGACAGGGAGCTGGAGAGATCTCGAGTGGAGGTAACAGGGCGAAATATTGGGGGAGGTAACAGACATCGGGACCAATCATTGTCGCACCTGCTTAAACTAGTTCCTATGTTCGATGAATTAGGTGTGACTGAGTTTTTTATACGATTTGAGAAGAAGTGTCAGGAACACCAGTGGCCTCAGGAAAAGTGGGCAGCATTAGTTTCATCAAGACTCCTAGGAAAGGGGCTAAAAGCGTATGATGCACTACCTTTAGAGTCCTGTGTAGTTTATGATGAGCTAAAGAAGGCTGTGCTACGGGCCTATGAGTTACAACCAGAAACTTACCGCTTGAAGTTTCGGGGTGTTACTAAGGGCAAGGATAGTACCTTCCTAGAACACGCCCGGGACTTGTCTGATGCACTACGACATTGGCTGCATTCCGAGAGGGCAGCTACTTTTGAGGAGTTGAGTGAGCTGGTTCTCTTGGAGCAGTTCTTTAAGTGCACAGGCGGGGACTTAACATTAAATATAAAGGAAAAAAATCCTAGAACTCTCCAGGAGGCAGCAGAAATGGCTGACCGCCGACTGTCATTAATTCGAGGGTGCGAAGCAGCAGCTAGGAGTGAGTCGGGTGCAAAGGATTGTACCCCTCCCCCTCCCAAGAATTTTGATACACATAAATACACAAAACCATGTAGCAGTGACAATAAAACTGAACATAAACCAAATACCGTCCCGTATAAGAAGTCTAATGGTACCTCCCACTCCCAAGGGAAACCAAAGAGTAAAGAGTGCTTTGCATGTCACAAGGAGGGTCACTTTGCAAATGCTTGTCCGAACAAGCCACCAAACAAGGTTGTGTCATTGGCCCGCAGCATAGGGGTGTCGCCTATATCTTCTGAGTTTGCCAAGGGTAGTTCTTCAGAGGTTGGGACACAGCCTGTGTTCAAGAGTCCGGAAGGCTCGAACCCTGTCCGCGACGTCTTTGGGGGTCATAGAGGGCATGGTTTTGTGAGGTGGGCTGGCGAAAGGCGAGGAGTTAAGCTATTGCGTGATACGGGGTCCTCTCAGACCTTGTTAAAGAACTTTACTGGTAGGCCGATTAACGCTGCTCGGGTGGTGGTAGTTCAGGGGATCAATGCTACGAAGTCCTACCCGCTGGTGCGGATGGAGCTGGAGGTGGGTGGTGTGGCGAAGGAGCTGGATGTCGGAATTGTAGAGAACTTGCCTGTTGGGGGCGTCGACCTCCTCCTCGGCAACGACTTTGCGGTGCCTGCTTCTAAGGTTTCACCCTTGGTCGTTGCCGAGAAGGCGGCCGACGTTAGTAGGGAGGAACAGGAGTGGGTTGAGAAGTGTAGCGTACAAACCATGGCGTGTGTTGTGACGCGTTCTCAGACATCCGGAGCCTTGCAGCCACCACCTCAGTCTATCATACCGCGGAGGAGGGGTCACAAGAAAGCGGGAAGTGTTGGTCAATTGGAGAGTTTTGAGCCGGCAGTGTTTCTTGGTAACTCATTATTGGCACCTGTGTTGGAGTCTGGAGAGGCCCCAGGGCCTGTCACCGCTAGTGCAGGTGCAGGGCAGGAAGAGACTCTGCGACAGCATCATTATGCGCAGCATAAGGAAAGGATGGCTCAGCGGGACATTGGAGGTGGAAATAAATTATTTAAGATGAACTTGGATAATCTCGCACCTGCTGATATATGTTCCTTGCAGCTGGAAGATCCTGAAGTCAGGGCGTGTGGTAATGGTGCTGTCGAACTGGAGAGCGATGGGGATGCGCAGCCTGGTGATTTTTTCTTGTCCGAGGGGATTTTGTATCGGAGACATCAGGATCCCAAGAAAAAGTGGGATGGCGGGTCAGGATTAGTGGACCAGTTAGTAGTACCGAGGGTGTGCCATGAGAGCTTATTGAGATTAGCTCATGATGTGCCTTTGGCAGGGCACCTGGGGGCACGTAAGACGGAGGCAGCTCTGAGCAAGCTTTTCTGGTGGCCTGGGTTAAAGGCGAGTGTCGTGTCATGGGTGTCACAGTGTCACACTTGTCAAGTTGTTGGGAAACCCAATCAGGTCATCCCGAGAGCCCCGTTACAACCCATCCCTGTCATTGGGCCGCCCTTCAGCAAAGTAGTTATCGATATGGTTGGCCCATTGCCCCCCACTAGTGCCGGCAATAAATTTTTACTAACTGTAATGGATGTAGCAACACGGTATCCAGATGCTTACCCCATGCGCAACGGGATGGCTAAGACTGTTGTCAAAAACCTACTTGTCTATTTCTCTCGTTATGGCTACCCTCAGGAGATCCAGTCTGATCAGGGATCCAATTTTACTTCTGCTCTGTTTAAGCAGACCATGCAGCAGCAACATGGGATAGTGTCTGTGGTGTCATATGCCTACCATCCCGAGAGTCAGGGAGTTTTGGAAAGGTGGCACTCGACTCTCAAGAGTATGTTGCGGTGTTATTGCATGGAAAATGGGAAGGACTGGGATCTAGGTCTCCCATACGTTTTATTTGCTGCGAGAGAAGTACCTGGGGAGAGCTTGGGATTTAGCCCGAACGAGTTGGTTTTTGGACACAGGGTCAGGGGCCCCTCCACATAGTCAAGGAGATCTGGGAGGGAGTCACAAAGCCATGCTCGCTTCTAAAGTATGTAGTTGAAAGCCGTGAGAGAATGCTAAAGAGCTTGGAGGTAGCAGGTCGGAACCTTAAGAGTTCACAAGCTCAGATGAAGGACAGATACGACCAGAAGGTGAAGCTGAGGGAGTTTGAAGTAGATCAGGAGGTACTGATACTACTGCCTCTGGTGGGACACCCCTTGTCTGCCAAGTATTCTGGTCCGTATCGGGTTGTAAGGAAGGTTTCTGATCTCGACTATTTAGTAGCTACTCCTGATCGTAAGATAAAGAACCAACTTTGCCATGTAAATCTGATGAAAGAGTATGTGAGGCGCCCCTCCGAGCCTCTCACTGTCCCGGTGTTGATCTGCAGCGATCGTGGTGGAGAAGGAGGAAGGGACAGTCAAGCTGCGGGGGAGGATAATTGGGATTGTCATGTTTCCGCGGATCAGTGGGCGGGGAATTCTAGACAAGTGGCTCACGAGTTGATATTGCACCTGCCTGAGCAACAGCGTGTAGCTGTGCAGCACTTGTTTGATTCAAACCCAGCTGTTTTCGCGGAGCATCCTGGCCTCACTACTCAAGCGGTGCACGATGTCGATGTTGGAGACCACCCGCCCTTTAAATCAGTGCCATACCGTGTTCCCCCTATTAAATTACCAGCACTTAGGGAAGAGCTGGATTATATGCTGAAACGTGGGCTGATTTCTGAGGGTGCAGTAAGGTGGACTTCCCCCGTCACACTGCAGCCCAAACCTGATGGCAAGATGCGGTTTTGTATAGATTTCCGCAGGTTGAATGGTTTAACCCCCACAAATGCCTACCCTCTCCCTCGTGTGGACGACAGTGTGGATAAGATAGGAAAAGCCAAGTTCCTCACTAAGATAGACCTTGTTAAGGGTTATTGGCAAGTGCCCTTGTCTGAGCGAGCGCGAGAGGTGTGTGGGTTTGTGGTGGACGGTGCCACATATCGTTGCCATGTTATGCCATACGGGCTGAAAAATGCCCCTGCAACGTTTCAGAAATTAATGAACGACATTGTAGCCGACATTCCCAACTGTACGGTGTACCTAGATGATGTCATAATATACGACGATGATTTTAACAGTCACTGTGCTCACATCGGACAGCTTTTTAATAAACTGAATGAAGCAGGTTTGGTGGTAAACCTGGGTAAGTGCGATTTTGTCAAAGCCACAGTATTGTACCTGGGGTTCGAGGTGGGGATGGGTCAGGTGTGCCCTCCACAGACAAAGATCAAAGCCATCGATCAGTTTCCCCAGCCTACGACTAAGAAACAAATCATGCGGTTTCTAGGTATGATAGGCTATTATCGTCGCTTCATCAAAGGCTATTCGACTGTACTTGCACCTTTAACTGACTTATTAGCTAAGGACAAGAAGTTCCGGTGGTCTCCTGAGTGTGCAGAGGCGTGTTCCTTGGTGAAACACCTGTTATGTACCCACCCCATACTCAGGGCCCCGGACTTCAGCAGACCTTTTCAGCTGGCGACTGATGCCAGTGGCGTAGGGGCTGTGGCTGTCTTGTTACAGACAGATGATGAAGGTATCGAACATCCAGTGAGTTTTTACAGTAAAAAATTCAATAGTGCACAAAGGAATTACTCTGTAATTGAAAAAGAACTCCTGGCGATAGTGCTGGCGCTCAGGCACTTCGATGTATATGTTCCTGCTTTCGGACCAGTCTTAGTGGTTTATACCGATCATCACCCTCTGAAATTGTTGAATCAGTTTCATAACCGGAATATGAGGCTGACCAGGTGGTCACTCATGCTTCAGGAGTATAATCTGGACATACGCCATATTGCCGGTTCTGATAACGTGATAGCGGATTGTCTATCAAGGGTGGATGATGTTGGTTAGACTGCCACAGGATTGAGGGTTGAGTGTGGAGGAAAATAGGCTGTCACTGTAGTTCAGCCAAAAAAAACAAATTAAAAAAGCAAAAACCTTATAAAAACTCTTTATTTTTATAACGTATAGAATTTTGTATAAGATGTTGTAGCAGTATCTAAGTTGAATGTTTTCGCTTATTGTCGCTGAGTTAGTTGAACTTGCTCGGTGGAGCGCAACAGTCTTTATTTTTTTCTATATATAGTGTCTTGTGTCGCAACAGTGTGTGGTACTATGAGAAGCTTTCTGTTAGATATGAAGAACTTAGTCAAGGGTATTATATCTTGGGGGAGGTGTGACGCTTCTGGATACTAGCCACGTGCGGGCATGCGCGCGCGTCGGCTGCCCAGCCGTTTAGAAACCGGCTGGTGGCTGCCAGCCGGCAGGCTTTTCCTTAGTATATATCCTACGACAATGTAACTAATGTCTGGGATATTCTTATGTTGTTTCACAGCTTGTAGCTGCCCTTATTCTTAACCAACGCATCTTAGTATATTTTATTCTCGATAGTTGATTGTTTCATAATAATATATAAGATGTAAGTCTAGTGAGAGTGGGAGGAGACGAGCGGGAGAGAGAGACCGGCTTGGGGACGTTGCTTCGCGCGGAGAGTCCAGCTTGGGACGAGCCTGATGTTGCCACATACATTTGATTGTAACGTTAGGCTTAGTTTCGACTCACGCACGGGGTAGACGATTTTGACCCGGCAACTGTGTTGAGTGTTGCCAAGCCTGGGATGTATTCTGCATGCCTAGTGCGGGGTCCAGACAGATTCAAGACTCAGAGCTCACCTCACTGTCGTACCCTTCGGACCCCCTTGATATCTATCCCTCTCAACCCCACTTAGAAACTTTCTCTCTTCCTTTGTATACCTTCCTTCCACTACTTCACCAATCTATTTAATTATCCCATCCCGTTGATAGACCTTATATCTATTATTGTATTAACGACGAGCTCTCAGATAACTAGATAGGATTTTGGGCCTTATGCAGAGATGTAATTGTTAATGAGACCTAGGAAGCTTTTTTGTTGTCTCATATTTGGTGGTTTCATGCTTGCTAGTGTGTTCTTGTGTCAGGTTAGCAGGGGCTAGACCGGAGGGGAGGCTTTTTGCGATCCTTTAAGTAAAGTCTGCTGGTGCGAGTCCTGTGGACCCGCACGACTTTACTAGGATACCCGTGGGAGTCTGGGGGCATTTTCTTGTCTGTGTCCCTGTGTGTCTAGTGTTGTGTTGTATGAGGGCCCTTGCCTAGTCCACTCAGCAGTGCGCTAGCACGTCTTGCTTTTGTTTTAGGGTCGCCAAGAGAGAGTCAGATACTTGCGATCCGAGTCTCTCAAGAGAGCACCCTTTCAATTAGAGTAATTTGGCACACAGACTTGGGAACATCCCTAGGCTGGAGCAGGTGGCTCAGCCCGGGTATCCGAAGCCTATATCCTTCCGGCTAGACCTCTGCCACCTGGCAGATTAACAGCTAGGGGTTTATCATCTCTGTATGCTTGTTATTGTGCCACCGTTTACCGTTTTTGTGAGCATTGTGAGTCAGGGTGTGGCTTAGAGACTCTGTCCGAGCAGGCTTGCCTGGCTAAGAGCGAGAAGCACACCTGTATGTGGTTATGTTTCGAGTTGCTGCCTTTATTTAATTATACCTATGCCATTATACACTGTATGGTCTATCACTAGTATTTATTCCTGCTTATGAGTTAAGAGTTCTCTAAATCCGTAACATATTTTCTTTGCTAAGCATCAGATCCTACAGTAGCCGCATGCAGTTTAGAAACCCGCATCTTGTCTACCTGTACGATGTTTTGAGGACTGTTTGCTTTCACCTTCTTTCACGCAGGGGTGATTAGTTGTATTAATTAACGTAACGTTAAATGTACTTTCTTCTAGTTTGTTATTAAATTGTTTCTGCAATTTAATTCCGTTATCTATCTTTTCCTTGAAGCTTTAAGTCAACTTAATTGTGTGATCTTTTATATAGCCTGCTTGACTATCAGCAGTCTATAGTGCGTGCACCCTGTAACCGAGTCATAGGATACCTCGTTGTCCAGGCAGGACTCTTGACGGTTTAGGGTGGTTTGTTGCCTGGGTTTATAGATAAGGGTTGGATCTAGCGTTTTCCGTTGTTGCTTGTTGCCACATACCTAGTCCAATAGAAAGAGCCCAGTGTTTATATATCCCAGGACGTAACACTTAGGCCCCGTGGGTGGCCTCCCTCTGCTTGGTGCGGCTGCTGGTTGCTGGGGCGTCGTCTGCTGGGATATTCTTCAGTCCTTGTGGTCGGCCTTATTAGGGGTCTTTCCAACGTAGGTTCCAGGTAATTTAGTGGTCTAAATTTTTCTGTTACTATTATTACCTATGTATGCCCCTGATTCTGGGTCTTGCATGCGGTCTTGTTCCTTCGGGGTAGGGGAGATGTCCCTTATCATTATTATTGCATTTATTCTATATGTGTGGGACTGCGGTAAAAGGGGCTGTGCCAACCCTTTTTTTTCCCAGCAGTTTTTTGTTTGTTCCGGCGGACCCGTGAGAGGGACCCTGGTTATTCGTCTCCGACGGGTAGAAACATTCAAAAGATCCCGGCGTGGTTTGGCTGAACCATTTTTCCGGCGGAATTGCATTCCGAGCAAGGATATAAACTCGGCTAGCCGAGTTCACTCTCCCGGCCTGACCTAGTGACACGTCAGACGTACCGCCTGCGGCACCCCCAGTCAAGTGTTCACGAAGTGATAAGAGGAGTTTTGCAAACTTGTTCAGTAGGATCACACCTTAACAAGGTCAGGGGTCCTGTGAAATATCACAGATGAGTTTGTGAAAATCAGCTAGACAAGTCCGACGGAAGGTTAGCGTAGTGGTGCATTATAGCTAAGTTTACGGCGGATTTGAGTTAGGATGTATAATACCTCACAGGTTATCCTTATGAGCATTGATTCCTGGAAATTTTTCCAGGTTCCGGCTGCTTCTCCGGCGGAGTGGGACTTCTGATCCCGGCGGAAGGGGGGGGGGGGGGGAACCTCATTTACGGCACCATGCCTAGGTTTGAACTTTGCGCTACGCCCTCTTGTTCCCTTTTACCATTTTTTGCTCATTCCCTTTGCATTAAATGCGTGAAATGTCTGGACCGCTCTAGGGGCGTGTGGTTGTCTAAGAAGTGCACCATCTGTGCCGAATTAAAAACCGCTTTGCTGGCTAAGAAAGACCTGTCTTGTCTAGCGGCCTTGCACGAAGTGAAGGCCGCGTTCAACTCATATGCTAAAGACATAGCCCATAAGGCACTACAGTGTGACGATGAAGGCCTGTGGGACAAACTAATTATCAAGTCTCCCTTAATAAAACCAGCATCCTCCAAAGCGATCAGACCCAAGGTCAAAGCTAAAGCTATCAGTAAAGAGTTTGTCAATAGTAGTAGTGAGAGCTACGTCACCGAGGTCCCCTCCTTCGACCGTGCGGCGCGGCGGAAGTCGAGGTCCATGTCAAAGTCCCCCAGGACACACGCTCGCCACTCTACCTCAGATTCTTCCCGGTCTCACAAGCGCCGCAGAGAAGAGTACGACACCTCGAGCAGCCGGCGGGAAACTCCGCAGCCACTCCCTCCTACACCTCCCTCGGATACATTTACACATGATTCTGGGGAGTCAGAAATAGGCTCTGAATCTTTACCATCTACATCTAGGCAGGAACAGGCTATATGTGACCCTCCTAATGTGACTTTTGCAATACCAAAATTAACGGTAGTTCCCCGGGGTGTGAAGGCGGCAGGCCCTAGTAGGGTACTAGCTGACCAATTTAGGGGATATCCGCCGGGGGCCCAAGTAAGCTCACAGAGGACGCAGGACTCCCTGCCCATGGCGGCAGGGGGTTACTGGCGCCAGTCAGACCCATCTCTTAATATCATTCCAGAAAGGACTGAAGAAGGCGACAGCAATGTGTTGCCATCGTCACTGCCCGATTTATCATGGCCCCTGGCAGATAATGAGATAGAATCACACGAGTCTGAATCACAAGAGATATTGGAGCAGAGTGAGGAACCGGCGGATGGTTTGTTCTCCCCGGCTCCTCAGTCTCCCCCTAGTAATTATTCCGAGGCTAGTTGAAACTCATCCAAAGATACATCTAGGAAATGGATGACTTCTGATCAGGTGAAAGAGTTATTGCACAATGTGATACAACATTATCAAACCCCTGCCTCGTCTCACCCCAAAGTTACCCTCTCAGCTCAGCCCCCTAACACGTCTGTTTTTAGACCTTTAGAGTCGCCGACTGTTCCCCCGACTAGAACAACCCAGTTAGTGACAGCTGCCCCAGGCCCCACAGGGCCGGCGGCACTCGCTTTGACCAACTTTAGGGTGGTTACTGATGTTCAACCCCCTCCCTTAGATAAAGAGCCTATGAGGAAGGGCCCCATGCCCCTCCTTTATGGCACAGATTGCTCTTGGGTACCTGTAGTGCCAGAGAACCCCCTTATAGCTCAACCTTCGGTATCAGGGGACCCTCCAGTTCCAGACGAGTAGTCCATCGAAATTAATAAGAGCCGTAGATTTCGGGCCAGAGACGAGACAGGGAGGGTATTAGATGTCTTAATTAAAGGTGTACCAAGTTCACTTAACCCAGCATATTTTGTGTATTCTGCATCACCGGCCGTTCCTCCAGCCGCTTCTGCACGACTTTTTGCTGACTGGTCGAAGGCTGATGGCATTAATGATGTCAAAGCCTTAAATTCTCTTACGCCGGAGTTGGCTACAACTCCGGCTCTGGACCAAGCTCAGACTCCGGTACTGCATGTGCGGCAGCTGGGAGTAGGCCCGTGGGTGGACTGGGAGATAGAAGCACAAGTATTCGCCAAAACTATCACCACCAAAGCTTCACATCAAATTCCACCAGAGAATCATAATTATTTTTCCCTACCAGTATCCAAAGCTGAAGGGGTGTCCCCAGCTTTACTAACATTTCTGGTGGCCCCAAAAGTGTCTTTGCATGCCCTTGATGAACCTTTCTCTCCCCCCCCCCCTGGCTACTCACTTGGACCGAGATTTTAAGTTACGCAATAAAGCCTACCAGATGTTCTCGCAGTACTTGGTGAGTCATCAGATAGCCGCCTCTCTTGCACGCACAATCTCGGCCATTAATGAACCTCAAATAAGAAAAGCCATTGAGCTTTCTTGTAGACTTTCACTACAAAACGCCATTCAGTCCCTAGGGGACATTAGAATTGCAATTTTGGAGGCGGTTCGAGCTCGCCAAGATCTGAGAGTACATCTGGTGAGGAAGTTGCCGGCGGACATAGGTCGCCGGGTAACCCTCTCCCCTGTTCTGACACCCACCTTACTTGACACTGAAACGTGGATGGTACTAATATGGTAAGTGGATAGAAGCAGGTTACCTCCCAAGCTAGGAAGGATCCACCTAAGAAACCCTTTCATAAGCCAAAGGGCGGTAGCAAGCCGTACCAACCTCACCCTAAACAGTCACCTAGAGACCCCAGACCACCTCCTCAGCACGGAGGTAACCAGTACAAGTCCAAACAAGGTTAGCATGGGTATAAAGGGAAAGCCCCATACAAAAGTCATCCGGGCACTGCAACACCCAAAACTAGTCAAGCGTCCGATGCCAACCCCCCTCCACCTTCAAAAAACTAGCCACTCACACTCCCCACATCCCAGGGCCAAGCTCAACGGTCCAGGATTGGAGAGTTGCCTTGCAGGACGAATCCCGGTTGCACCTGGGTTTGTTCCGTGCGTTCCGCTCAGCTTGGCCCAAACGTACCTGGGCCAGGAAGACAGTGAGCAAAGGAATCACCTGGCGGTGGCTCCGGCGGCCTCGACTGCGTCAGCCGCCAGATTACTCCCCAGTGTCTCAGGAGGCGGAGGTTATCTTACGAGAAATGATTGTCAAACGAGTCCTTATCCAGGTAGATCCCCTTCAGCCAGTGTTCACGTCAAGACTCTTTTTGGTACCAAAAAGGGACAGTGGGCAGATGCGACCAGTTCTAGATCTTTCGCATCTGAACACCTTTATAGAGAATTCACCCTTCAGGATGCTGACAGTTCAGCAGCTCAGACTCGCACTTCCGCCGCAAGGTTGGATGTGTTCGATAGATCTCAAAGATGCCTATTGGCATGTCCCTATCAACAAGAGGTTCCAAAAGTTTCTCGCTCTGAGAATCCGGCACGAGACTTATGTCTTTCAATGGATGCCGTTCGGGTTAAACCTAGCACCAAGAGTATTTACCAAGCTTGTCCGGCAAGCTCTTTTCCCCCTGTTAGTTCAAAGAATACAGGTGTTTTGGTATCTGGACGATTGGCTAGTCGAACTCTGTAGAATTATGTCTAGACCATGTCAACCAGCTGTTAAATCATGTACAAGCCCTGGGGTTCAAGGTGAACTTGGCAAAGTCGCACCTTGTCCCCTCAAGGACGATTAAGTGGTTAGGGCTGATCTGGGATACCGCCGCTCTGACTCTGACTCAGAGTGCAGACAACCGCATCAGATTTCGAAGGAAACTGTTCCGGTTCCTCCACAGTCTGGATATGACCAGGAAAACGTGGGATTCCCTGATAGAACCTATCAACTGGATACAAATAACTGTCAAGTTGGGCGGATTGAAAGCCAAGCGATTAATCATGGAAGGTAACAAAGCGTTCCCTCTTTTGCCAGAGGAGAAATTATGGCCAATTCCTCCATTAACCCATACCTTACTATTGGCCTGGACCAAGCAAGATGTCCTCTACTCAGTCACGTCATGGGTTTCTCCCCCGCCTACGGTATGGGTAGACACGGACGCCTCGGGGACCCTGGGTTGGGGGTATCAGTCAAGTCTAGGCCACCAAGGGTAAGGCATTTGGGGGACAGACAAACAATCACATATCAACAAGCAAGAGCTTTTAGTTCCCCCGTTTTTTCTCCAGACTCACAGCACAATATTAGAGAACAAATCAATAGCATTCCGAATGGACAATCAAACCGCAGTTTTTTGCATTCAGAAGCAAGGCTCAGTGAGGTCACGAGAGTTGTTGAGAGTTTCAGAACAAATTTTTACCCTAGCCGACTCGCTAGGGATTTCACTACATGCTACCTACCTCCCCGGCGTAGCGAACGTCTGGGCAGACGCTCTATCTCGCCGGAGGCGCACTCTAGTAGAATGGACAATCAAACAGGCTATCTTCAACAAGATGATTGCAAAGCCGGCCCGTCCACAGATAGACTTGTTGCGTCGGCAGAGAACCACAGACTGCCACTCTTTTTGACCCGGCATGGGGTAACCCCGGCAGGGGGACCCGATGCATTGCTGGTGGACTGGAGCAAGCGGACCTCGATCTATCTGTTTCCGCCACCGGACTCTGTGTTAATGTGCAAAGTCATTCACAAATTAAGGGATTACCGGGGCCAGGTAGCGTTGATCGCACCTCTTTGGCCGGCTCAGGTATGGTACCACCAATTGCAACAGTGGTGCAAGAACCCGACGTCCCTCCCGGTGTCCGTATTCCACTTGGAAACGATTGGCAATCTTCGGACCTCGCTCAGTTTTGCCTTGTGGATATTTACTATGCCAAATGGCTAACTCAATTTGGACCAAGTGTCACTCAAGAGCTCATGAATCAGTACACACCGTCGACCAGGCGACAATATCAATCACATTGGAAAATCTTTACAACCTGGATTGTTGAGTCAGAGCAAAAGACTGCATCGGCAGCCTTAATCTTCAAGTACTTAGGCTATCTATTTGAGCAGCCTGTCGGTTCCGCAGGCGGAGGAGAAAGGTTTTATGAGGGCGTGTTTTAAGCTTCGTCCACCTCCCCACCAGCTCATGCCAACCTGGTCCCTTGATAAAGCTCTAGAGTTGCTGCAATCGCGCAAATATAATAATGCCCCGGACTATGATTACATTTTAAAGAAAGACGTTTTTCTCATAGCACTTGCCACCGGAAACCGGGTCTCTGAGCTGGCGGCAATGAGCAAAGAACCAAACTGTCTCAGGTTTGGGAGACTACACGACAATGTTCAAATCGCGCCGTCTCCCTCCTTTATTGCTAAGAACGAACATTCGGACCATGTTTTTTCTGAATTTTCCGTCCCGGCCTTAAAAAGAGGGGCATTCATCACATATTATGTCCTGTGCAAGCCCTCACAAAGTTTATGAGGATTGCGCAGCCTCACCAACTAGGTGCTTTATGGGTTAACCGACTAGGTAAGCGCATTACAAAACGGAAGTTAGCTTCCTTGCTTGTCGACGTGATCAGGGAAAGCAATCCCGGCGTGATAGGCAGGGCTCACGACATTAGGAAATGGGCAGTGTCCCTCAGATTTTTACAATTTTGTTCGATTGATGATATTGCTAAAACCCAACTTTGGGCTTCCAATCATACGTTCCTAACACGCTACCTGTCGGTTGCCTTAGATAAACCAAAGCGTACCTGTGTAGCTTTACGGCAACGGGTACAGTAGGTCTTATGATATTATATATTGTTTACTTTTAAGAAAATGGGGGGGGGGGGTGCGAAATAGTCCATATCCCCCTGTACCCTTGGAGAATTGTGATAAATCACGAGCTGTGATAGGACTGGTTCTACAGTCCAGGATTAAGTTTACTTATTTTTAAAGCCTAAGAATTTATCGCATAGTTGCAACTATATTTGTTTGCCAAAGTGTACAAAGATATGAATGTACAATTAAGTTAAGAACAGAACGTATACCTACGGCAGAGTTATCGTTCTACAGGACACAGGGTGTCACTTTTTTTTCATGCATACGATCAACTGCAACGATCTGACCATGAGCAAGCAGTTTCTTAATGCCACGCACTGCTAGCAAATCTTTTATACCTTTTTATATATATATATATGTTTGTATTACATATAACAAATCTGAAGAAAATGTTATCTGGATTTTCTCTTCCCTAAAGGTAAGGATATTTTACGAATGTCCCGCCTCCAGTCTTGATATTCAGGCGAAGTCGTCAATGATGGAGGGGCCCTATTAAATTATAGGTTTGAATCCCAAAGGGAAGTAGAGAAAACCTAATATTTAGTAGGGCCCCGTAATCATTGACGACTCGGGCCCTCCCAACCTTCCCACTTCCCATTCGTTGATTTCTATAGTTTATTCTTGATATATCAGTGAAGGACGAAGATGGCCGCTAGGGGGCCTGAGATCGGGGAAGCAAAGCATAAGAAATCCATGTATATGGCAAGTCATATACTGTATTAACTCCTTCAGACTCATATGACAGAGTGAGCCAAAAACTCATATGACGCTACCGTGTCATATGGACTTATTATATTGCCAGAAAATAAGTTTATGACGCTATTGAGCCGGTCTTTTGGCTGGTAAGTCCCATAAGTTAGATCTACATGTAGAAATATCTAGCAACCCCCTGGCTTCCCTGTGAGGGGCCCGCAGGGGTTGAAACAGTCAGTCTCTTCCCAGCAGCCAGCCTACTTGGTGGGTGTGCGCGGCCCTTTAAACCAAGGGGCCTCCATTTTGCCCAGCCTGGCTGGTATTACCGCCATAATATATCCCAAACGAAGTGCTATATCGTTGGGTTATCGATGGATTATTGTGTTAGTCTTGTTTAGGGTATAATAACCATGTTAGTGATGTGTTATGCTAGTCTCTGGTGTACGTGAACAAGGTGGTGGGCTCCACGAGGGGCCATGGTTTTTGCCTATACGTTTCGCTTGTTTGTGGATCACTTTCATATAATATTGAGTTAATTATATTGCCATTTATCAGTTCAAGTAGTGTATCTTACTTGTATTAGTGTTTGTTAGTGAAAAAACGTTCATAACTGGTGGAGCATATGTCGCCAAGCTCCCTCCCCCCTGTGCATTTTTGCTCGATAATTTATTGGTGGAAAGTGCTTGGGAGGCAAGTTTTTTATTGGCAAAAGCACTCTACATATACGGCTTGGTGGCCACGAAGGAATCTCAGCAGTGTCAGAGTAAGTACAGCAACATTTCTGTCGCCACGAGTAGATGGAGGTGAAGGTGGTGGTGGTGGTGGAGGTGGTGGTGGTCGTGGTGGTGGTGGTCGTGGAGGGGGTAGTGGTGGAGCAGCAGTGGTGGTGGAGCGGTGGTGGTGGTGGTGGTGGTGGTAGTGGTGGAGCAGCAGTGGTGGTGGAGCGGTGGAGGTGGTAGTGGTGGTGGTGGTGATGGTAGTTATGGTGGTTTTCACACCTTCGAATACCACTCCCTTGGCTCCACACCTCCCAATAGGATACCTGGACCTGAGTGACCCTTCCCCAGACAGTCACTTGATCTCTTGTATATATGTTTTGTATTTTTATTATTATGCCCCCTCCCCCATTATACCCCCCTCCCCCTCTTCCCCCTACCCCCCATATACAGTACATTTTTTGTATTACTAGGCTAGTATCTATTTATTATATATTATTATTATACTCCCCCCCTCTTGCCCCTCCCCCCCCCTCTCCCCCCCATATATATAAAAATATAAAAAAATATATATATATATATATATTTAAAATTCTTATTCATGTATTATGTATGTTATGCCCCCTCCCCCTGTTCCCCCTGCCCCCCATATATATATTATTATTATTACTAGGCTAGTATCTATATATTATATATTATTATTATTATACTCCCCCCCTCCACCTCCCCTTCCTCCTCTTAGCCCTCCCCCTCTTCCCCCTGCTCCTATCTATTTATTATATATTATTATTATTATACTATTATATTATTATATTATTATATTATTTGTTTGCATGAGCTGTAGCTAAGCTCTAGCTTAACTGCCCTGTAGTTGCTTTGCATGTAATTTTGCTGTGTTTTTGACTGATAAACGTTTGTTTATCGAGACTGCTTTTGTTTACATTTGTACCGGTTAGTGACGACCGACGCTCTAAAGTAAACAAACTATTTGCTTGTTTCATATTATAAAGTTCTAGCACTTATTGTAGATATTTTAGCCCTCACTGTAGTTAAGTGCTTAGCAAACCACCCAGTAGTTATCTTGCATGACATTGTATTGTAGTTTTGACTAATAAACGTTTGTTTTTCAAAATTCTATTTGTCAAGTTAGTAGAGACGCCGCCGATATCAGCGCCACCTGTGTACGCATAAACAAACCCTCTTCTTGTATTTTATATATCAAAGTCTAGCCAATACTGTACTTGGTTGAACTTTTTATCTTGGTTATCTATATAAATCGCACACACTAAGATTTGTCAAGATAGTTTTAATATTGGGTTAGAATAATTTAGTTACTGTAATACTTTTTGATAGACTATTTATTAATCGCATTTCAGATACTTGTCACCATAATAATAGGCCTCTCACACTCTTGCCAGGGATATTACTAACTCCATTATTATTAGTATTGTGTCGACCACTGTATAAACTAATATACAGGCTTTAGCCTAACTGTGTCATACTGCTAACATAATTTTATTTTTATTTTCAGGCATACAATTGTGTTCTATTGCTAACATATTCTTTTTGTGATTAACATATTCTTTTTGTGATTTACAGGCATTAATTTTACCATATTGCTAACCAATATTTTTTGTTACTGTACTGTATACTGCTTTCCAGTTTTCTCACTAGGCTAAATTAACCCTCTCCCACTTTTTTTTCCCAGTAAATTTTGTAACAAATCACTAGTCCATTTACAATTTTCAGGCTTTAACTGTGTCATACTGCTAACATCAATTTTTGTTATATTTTCAGGCATAAATTGTGTTCTTGTGATTAACATATTCTTTTTGTGATTTACAGGCATTAATTGTACCATATTGCTAACAAATATTTGTTGTTACTGTACTGTATACTGTTTTCCAGTTTTCTCACTAGGCTACATTAACCCTCTCCCACTTCTTTTTCCAGTAAATTTTGTAACAAATTTCTAGTCCATTTGTGATTTTCAGGCTTTAACTGTGTCATACTCCTAACATCAATTTTTGTTTTATTTTCAGGCATAAATTGTGTTCTATTGCTAACATATTGTTTGTGATTTACAGGCATATTAATTTTATCATATTGCTAACAAAATGTGTGATTTTCAGGAATTAATTGTATCACACTGCTAACATACATTTTTTGTGATTTTCAGGCTTTAATTGTACCATTTTGCTACCATAAATTTGTGTGATTTTCAGGCATATTGTGATTATATCGTCATGGCGCCGCAACGAACCTGCACGAGTTGTTCCGGTAAATTTGGCCCTACCATGTTTGTTGATACTGATGTCCAAATTTGTAGATTTTTCCAGCTCCGAGAGAAGATTGCGGATGAATTGAATGCAGCTCACCGCAAGATCGATGCCCTGACTACGAAGCTTGAATCCCTTCAAGAATTTGCCACACTCAACGTAGGAGTGCCCTCGGCCCAAGAAACCACTATGATGTCAACCGCCATTCCAGTGCATACAGTACCGGTACCGGTACCCACACCAGCAGCTACCTTAGATGTTGCAGAAAATAATAATGACTCTACTCTCACTCCCCCCCAGGACAATTTTCAGTTAGTGAGAAACAATGTGCATCCCAGTACCAGTACCAGGAAGGTCATCCCGACAACATGCCAAAACCGCTTCAAAATTCTGGCTATTGACGAGGAAGAGGAAACGGAAGAAGTTCGGCTTGTGGGCGACTCCATGGTCCGTGGCCAACTAACCGAGTTCTGCGCCAGGGCACCCAGGACCAGAAAGCGATTCTGTATCCCAGGTGGCGGCGTGGATGACATTGTTGCGGCTGTGGAAGAGGTTTCCAGGCTCGCCCCCGCAAGCACTACGTACGTCATCCACGTTGGATCTAACGATGTCCAACGGACGCGGTCAGAGGAACTACTTTGCAAGTACCGGCGGCTGATCAGGTCCTTCAAGGAAAAATCTAATAGAATCTTAATTTCAGGAATTGTTCCCCGGATTGATGTAGAAAACCTATTCTACAACATAGCTACCAGTACAAATCGCCGACTAGCCAAGCTCTGCAGGGAGGAGGACATCGGCTTTGTCGACACGTGGGATCATTTTTACTATGATAAATCTTTGTTTTCAGGAGATGGTGTACATCTCAATGAAGTAGGAGCTGCACGTCTTGGTCGTCTGCTGAACGATGCAGTCAAGGATTTCCGTTCAAAAAACGGGGTCAACCAGACCCCAGACAGGGTAGTGTAAGTCAAATACGAACTGAAAATTCAGACAATGCACAATCGGTAACATCCAACTCTAATACTCTTAAGGTGTTTTATGTAAATGCTCGTAGCATACGCAATAAATTTTCAGATCTAGAGGAAATCGTGTTTACAGAACATTATGATATAATCGGCATTACAGAATCTTGGTTAAATACGGAAGACAGAGACTTTTTAGCCGAATATACGCTTCCTGGTTATACAATGTTTGAGAAAAGTCGGATCAATAGAAATGGAGGAGGAGTTCTGTTTTTTATAAAGGAAAGTCTTAATCCCGTCTTAATGTCAAAACCTCAAATTGCGAATATAGATATATCTTACGTACTATTAACCCCTTCAGACTCATATGACGCAGAGGTTGCCAGATTAGCAATACGAAATAGAGTTCTCTCACTCTTATAATTACCTCTCCAAAACTAGTTTTCTGCCCACAGCTAACTCAAAGACAACTGCAGAGGATGAAGTAACTAAACTAAAGGTTTCTAAATACCCCTGCTGGTAACAAAGGCTTTAAAGTATCCCTAATTGGCTCAAAATCGCGTCATATATCGGAGAGGGTTAAATAATAAACGAGGAACTAAAATAACACTAGCTTTATTATACAGACCCCCATCTCAATCAGTGCAAACTGACAGTGAAATTTATGAACAAATTGCAGAAATAACTAACATACAAGATACCGTAATTCTTGGCGATTTCAACTTACCCGTGACTAAATGGGGCGATATTCTTACTTCACACTCTGGACACGACCTCTATGCTAACTTGCAAGAGAGTTCACTTTTTCAATTTGTACAATCTCCGACCCGTGGTAATAATGTGCTTGACCTTGTACTCGCAACAAAAGAAGAATTAATAGAGAATTTTAATGTTGGTGATGAATTCAGTAACAGCGACCATCGTACGATAACTTTCACTTTAAAGTTTACTAGTAACAAATCAAATAGCAGCATTGAGAAAGTCCCTAATTTCAAGAAAGCAAATTTTCATAAACTTAAATCAAAGCTTAAAGAAACTGACTGGAGCTTTCTGACTAACAATAACGACATAAATACATCTTGGGAGTGTTTCACAACCACTTACCTTAAGGCAGTGCAAGACTGCATACCATCGAAAATACGGCGTCCAGGCCATAATGATAAGCCCAAATGGTGGAATAAAGATATTTCAGACTGTCTGCTTGCTAAAAAATTTGCTAATGATAGATTAAAATCCTCACAAAATGACGAAGAACGGGTGAAATTTGTAGAGCTACGACGCAAAGCCATAAAGTTAATTAAGCAAAGTAAAAAGACCCTGGAGTTACATGTTGCGAATCAAAGTAAAACAAACCCGAAAGAATTCTATAGTTATATCAGAAAGAAAAAAGTAGTTACTTCAACTGTTGGACCGTTAGTCGATGAAAATGGAGAATACACCAAAGACGAAGTACAAATGAGTAATGCCCTCAATACCTTCTTTGCATCAGTTTTTACAACCGAAGACCTCAGTGATATCCCTACACCATCGCCGATTCAGATTGATAATTCAGATGTTCTAAGCAATATCACCGTTACAGAGAGAGAAGTATTGAATTGTTTAGATAAACTCCAGGTAAATAAAACGCCTGGACCTGATACAATCCCGCCTAGAGTTCTAAAGGAAGCTAAGAATGAGCTCTCCAAACCACTGACATTGCTATTCAATGAATCCTTGCAGTCTGGGACTATGCCTGATCAGTGGAAGCTAGCCAACGTAACACCGATATTAAAAAAAGGCAGCAAATCCCTACCCAGTAACTATCGTCCAATTAGCTTAACCTCAATTGTATGTAAAATGTTAGAAACGGTCATAAGAGACAGACTCGTAAATCACTTAGAGGCAAATAACTTACTTAAAGATACTCAGCACGGCTTTCGTAAAAAACGTTCCTGTTTAACAAACCTCTTAGACTTCTTCCACGATATCCTCAACCTCTACGATGAGAGTAAAGCTGTAGATATTATATACCTTGATTTTCAAAAGGCCTTTGACAAAGTTCCCCACAAACGTTTACTGCTAAAACTAAAAGCGCATGGAATACAAGACGGTGTGTTGAAATGGATAGAAAATTGGCTCAGCGACAGAAAGCAAAGAGTAGTCATAAACGGTAAGGCATCTAAATGGACCAATGTAAGTAGCGGGGTACCCAAGGGATCGGTACTAGGACCAATTATCTTTCTAATTTACATCAACGACATAGATGAGGGTCTCACCTGTACGATCTCAAAATTTGCTGACGATACAAAAATTGCAAATAGCGTACTCTCAAAAGAACAAGTTGACGATATGCAATACAATCTAGATAAATTGTCATGTTGGGCCCAAATGTGGCAAATGAGTTTCAATGCGGATAAATGTAAAGTACTACATATCGGATACCTAAATGAGAAAGCAAACTATTCGATGAATGGCACTCAGCTTAAGAATGTAAACAGAGAAACCGATCTGGGAGTAACAATATCGAGTAACCTAAAACCGAGTCAACAATGTTCAGAAGTTGTTAAGAAGGCAAACAAAATAATTGGCTTTATAGGCAGGTCATTTGAGCATAAATCCAAAGAAGTTATCCTAACCCTTTACAATTCCTTAGTCTGCCCTCTTCTGGAATACTGCGTTCAATCCTGGTGCCCTTATTACCAAAAAGATATAAACAAGCTAGAACGAGTTCAACGTAGAGTTACCAAAATGATACCTAGCCTAAAGAACAAACCATACGAAGAGCATCTTAGTAAATTAAATTTATTTCCTTTAACCCAGCGCAGATTAAGAGGTGACTTAATTCAAGTGTTCAAAATCATCAAAGGCATCGACAATATGAACTGTAGTAAGTACTTCACTATCGACCAATCTAATTACACGCGGGGAAACGGTTGCAAAATTATTGGTAAATCTTTTAACTCACACGAATCTAAGAATTTCTTCTTCAATCGAGTTGTCAACTTGTGGAATGGGCTTCCCCGAGACGTTATAGACTGCAGCGCCGTTGATTCATTTAAACTCCTCTTTGACAAATATCTCGCATCAAATCCTCGACCGACTGCGTTTGTAAATGAATAACTTTATTTTATCCCCCCCTCAGTTACTAACCCATCTGTCCCCAACTAACTTCCTAATTCTGCCACGGACATTAGTTCTAGGGCAGTAGTTCCCTTTCCAATGTTCCCTTACCCACTCTAAACCACTGATTGGACACTTGATCCTCAGTGTTTTGGAGGACAAGCAGCCTAGAAGGGTCACTAGATATGTTGTTGCTTGATTTCCTTTGTACTCCTTTGTACTCCTTTGTACTCCCCCTCTTCCCCCTGCCCCCCATATATATATTATTATTATTACTAGGCTAGTATCTATATATTATATATTATTATTATACTCCCCCCTCTTCCCCCTACCCCTCCCCCCTCCCCCCCTTCTCCCCCTCCCCTTCGCCCCCTCCCCTCCCTCCCCTCCTCACCCTCCCCCCCCTCCTCCTCCCCTCCTCCCACATATATATATATATATATATATATTTTTTTTTTATTTTTTTTTTTAGGGGGGGAATGTTTTTTTTTAGTTTGAGATATATATATATATATATATATATATATATATATATATATATGGGGGGGGAAGGGGAGGGAGGGTACAACAATAATAACAATAATGGATACTGGTAATAATATATATATATATATTGAGAATATATCACAAATACACGTGAGCCACTAAATGTTTCTATCTCTCAGTGGGGATCGAACCGTCGACCATCAGGACGATAGCCGACGCTTTAATCAATTACACCACGGCAGTCTACCGTGGTGTAATTGATTAAAGCGTCGGCTATCGTCCTGATGGTCGATGGTTCGATCCCCACTGAGAGACTAGAAACATATATATATATATTCTCTTTTAAACAGACGAGGTTAAAGGCAATAGCAGTTTCAGCATTCGGGATTTTATTGTTATAGCTTTCAATAGTTCTAACAATTTTCCTCTGGGGTTCAGAGATGAGGTACAACAGGTTAGCAAAATTCATGGTGGATCCAACATTTCACAAGTAAACATCTTGCATCTTCAGGGAATGGAGAGGTAATGATTAGAATAGGGACAAAGCATCATATTTATACAAAATTCGAGGATCAAGAATAGGGAGGTGGGCGGAGCTACTGGGTGTGTGGTGGCTGTTCATTGGTGGAAGGCAGTCTATTCGCGAGACGGGCACTAAATCTTATCGGTGGTTTGTTGTTGGCTGTGGGTGGCTGTGATTGGTTGGTGTTGTCAGTTGTGTGCTGAGCGCGGAAGCGTACGGGAGGGGGGCACAGGGCGAGAGGAAGGGGGGCAGTATGCCTGTAGCGCTTGCCTGAAGGAAGAATTTGAAGGTCTTGTGTTTGGTTGTTGATGCTGGGGTTGAGTGTTTGGATGTATAGAGCTTCTAAAATAGCTAGTCTTCTGGGGTCTGATTCTTTGTCGAGTATGGTGGTTTGTTTGTCTAGGTCGGCGCGAGTTAGGGCAAGATGGTGGGGGGCTTGATAGTGATCTTTTATAGCGCCAGATTGAAGGTGGAGGGTTAGTCGACGGGAAAGGCGAGTCTGTGTCATTCCAACATAGGATAGGGGTCCACAGTCCCCAGATCTTATAAATTCAAAAATAAACACTGCAATTTCTCTGAACCAGGACCTTTCTAGAATTAATGAATGGGGACAAGAGAATCTAGTTTCCTTTAATGCACAGAAAACCAAGTACATTCAATTTTCTAACCGACAGAATCTCACTGACTCCCATATATTTTGTAATGATGTAAATATTCCCACTTCCCCTAGTATTGACATTCTCGGTGTAACATTAACTACTAACTTGAGCTGGACACATTATGTTAGAAGCATTGCTAAGAATGCCTCTAAAAAACTGGGACTCCTGTACAGAGTTCGAGAATTCTTCACTGACGAGCAGTTGGCCGTAATATATAAAGTCATGTGCGCTCTCAGATGGATTACTGTTCACCTCTGTGGGGTGGAAGTGGAGTGGTTGCATTGAGGCAGTTGGACAAAATTCAAAATAAAGCTATTAGATTAATCAATAACCCTGCAATCACACAGGACCTTCCTACATTAGCCATACGAAGAAACGTTGCATCCCTTGCATTATTCTACAGATATTTTCACAGCAATTGTTCCGAGGAACTTGCTTCAATTGTGCCGCCTCTCCACATCTTTCCCCGTAGAACTAGGGCAGCTGAGAGCGCCCATGAATTTACACTTTCTCCTCCACAATGCAGAACTTCTGCTTATCAGAATTCATTTATCCCCAGAGCTACTACTCTTTGGAATTCACTTCCCTCGAATTGCTTTCCACAAACTTACAATCAACAAATGTTTAAATCCAGTTGTTACAAACATTTTATGAATGGAGGATGCCTTTAGGCACATGGACCTTTTTGTTTTATCTGTGTTTTTCCTTCCTCCGTTCATTGTCTCTTAAAAAAAAAAAAAAAAAAAAAAGTGCAAATATGCTGGTATATCACATGATCGTCTTTCGGTTGGTTGGTGGAAATGGGGCGGTTACGGAGGACAAGGTTGGAGGTCTTAGGAGATTTGTAATAAATAATGAGTTTTATTTTATTGTCAGGGTTGGTGGGGAGGACGTTTTTGTGAATTATTTCTTTCATAATGGATTCGTCTGTTGTGTGGTCGGAAGACATGTAGTTTCTGTAGAAAAATGTAATGTTATTGGCCGGGTTGGTGCTAGGGGGGTCTTGTTTGTACCATTTTTCTAGGTGGTGGTTGATGGCATTGGTGACGTCAGTGTTGGAATACCCATTGTTGACTAGGACCTGGGTGAGCCTTTCCAGTTCATTGTGTGTGTCATTCCAGGTGGTGCAATGGGTGAGGGCTCTCCTGACATAGGCGGCGATGGTGGACTGATGGTATCGTTTAGGGCATTCACTTTCCCCATTAAGACATTGGCCATTGTTAGTAGGTTTGGTGTACACTGTAGTTTTGAAGCCGTGGTCGTGGAGGGAGACAAGGAGGTCGAGGAAGGGTAGATGTCCATCGGTGGTTTCTTCGTATGTGAAGTTGAGTCCGGAGGCGGCCATGAAGCGCTGCTGGAGGTTCATGAGTTCGCCTCCAGCAGCGCTATAGAGAGTCGAAAGGGGTCGAGCACAGCAGAAACTCTCGAAGCTTCACAGTGGCGAGGGATATATATATATATATATATATTCTGACATACGGAGCCCTGTATGTTAATTTAAGAGTTAGAATTAGAGTTGAAGGAGCCCACTACCCAAAACGGTGAAGCAGACTAGCGAACGAGCGAGTGGGCAAACCATCTCGCCCCATACCAGCATGCTAGCCTTCACACCTCGATGACCGATGCTATGACGTATGATCGACGCCAGGAGCTGTGAGTGGACCACGCACCTGTTATGTGATTCGAGGAGCTATGATTGGAGCCGGCACCACCCGCCGCCTCCTGATTCGTTCCTACACCATCATTGTTTGGTATATAAGACCCGAGTTGTGGGCATTCAAATCAGTCTCATTTGGAGTTGGGGAAGGTGAACTTGCAGCTGGAGGAAGACGGGGTGAAGTATTATAATGGGATTGTGACTGTCAGTCAGATTATATAAATGTGTGTTAAGTGTGTTCGGTGTAAACACTTATGTTATGTTGGTTAGTGAGATATGTGATTGGGAATTAACGTGAACACTATTATTATGTGTTTAACTATTTAATTGGGAATTAACGTGAACGCTACTATTATGTGTTTAACTATTTGATTGCGAATTAACGTTAACGCTACTATTTATGTAGTACTTAACTATTTGATTGGGAATTAACGTTAACGCTATTATTATGTACTTAACTATTTTAGTTGACTAACTTGTGGACTAAAGCAACTCTTTAAGTAATTGGGTTATGATGAAAGTAATACTATTGTTTTATATTAATACTTACGAGTTCTTTCATTTTCTTTTAATTAAGCTAACGTTGCTTAATGGTGCTTAGTACGGTGATGCTATTGTCTCATATTAGTAATATCGCCTTAGACTAACATGGCTGTGTTAATATTACTTATAGTGATTTTCTAAGCTGAAGAAAATTCTTTTGCTTCAAAATATTATATTTTGCTTTTCATATTATTTGAGTGAGACCTGAATCGAATCTATGAAACGATCCTGTAACTTTATTTACTCATAATCAAACCTCAATGTTACGTGGTTAAGAAATAAATTGAACTAATTATTAAATATATATCTAACTTTTTATGTGACTTTGATATTACTCCTGATGATAATAATAATATAATACTATTAACGTAAGACAAGAACCAAGAATAATTACATTAAATATAAATAAAAGGACATAGAAGAAAACTATCTATTCATTTCAAAAAGGGTAAGAGACAGAAATATTCTTACTTTAATATTTATCTTTCAAGACTTTTTATAAAATTAATAGTCCTTCTTTAGCTATAACTTATTCGGTTCATAACCATAGCCTACTAAGCTTCGGTTAAATAATAATTCTTTATAAATACTACATGACTTTAATTAGTTTCAGTATTTTTCATAATTAAAGAGTATCAGTCAATAAAGGATACTAAGTCCTAAGATCCAAAAGGAAAGGAAGCAACAACAGGAAATTATTTTATTAGATTTTACTTTTGTTTTGCCTTCAGCTGACTGATACCTTAATATATATCTCTGTGCTATCTAGATTCATCAAGTTAACCACTCGAGGACTAAGATACGTAACAATATATATATATATATCCACACACATACATTACCATTACCATTTACCATTATTTATATTTTGTTTGACACCTTGTATATTATATATATATATATATATGCATTACTTTATTTTATTTACATGTACAATAGAATTATTTCTGAATTTATTACCTGAAGATAACCTGGCTTTCTTGTTTTGTTTTTTCAGTGTCAACCCAGGAGCCATTTCCCTTCTCGTTGGAAAGGGTTGTGGCCCTACCAGGTAAGTAAAATTGACAACCTTCATTACTGACATGTCTTCTATGAACATTATACAATTATTGGCAAGGAAAATTATATAAAAGTGTTGTATATTGTGGCAAAGATATACAACTGTATAAGCATTCTCATATATTTTCATAACAATAACAATGCATGGAAACAATTGCGCATAGCTCACAAACCAATTACGCTATATTATTTTGGTTTTCACCATTAGAAAGAGCACAATTTTCCGATTCCGGTGATATATACAGTTATATACATATCCGAGCAAATAACGCAACAACGAGGTGGGGAACAGCTCGGAACCCGGCTAGCATCGGCGGAACAGAGACGGGTGAAGCGTAAATATTCGCATTTTGGCTCTTCATTTCAAATATTCATAGCGCAAAAAGTGTTTGTCGCAGGAACTTCTAGTTTGTTTTATACTCATCAGCATTATTTGCCGTATTCATACAGCCTAAATTTAAAACCATACACTTCGTAGCAACGAAATAAATCGAAAATGTTTTAAACCATATCAATCAAAATAATTGTTTTTTGTTTTCGGTCACTGCTTGAGAACTATTGCAGATAAACAATTTCTGTTTTCAGATTTGGAAAGATGAGAAAAAATACTATTATTTGAGCAAACAAAATATATGGTCATCACTCACAATTTAGAGATAAGACGGTGTGAAGACAATTGCATGGGAAATAATTGTATTCCGGACTCATTTACACTTTCATATTTCGATTTATTTACATTTTTTTTTTTATCATGTACTATAAATATTCCTCTTTCCATTGACATATACATCACAATAAACAGCATTCTGGTGGTTGGAAATAGAGAAAAATGTAAGGCTTCGACAACACTCATGAGCCAAATTCAAGACTCAAAAGCTATGTCAAGCGCCTCCTCGGACTTATTTGGACTTATAATGTCGCAAGGAGTTAACAGATATTAAATTATTTTTAATTTTTTATTTTTTACTGAGTTTTTTCTGTAGGGTACCCAATCAAAATGACGATTCCATAAGGGAATTAAGCGTGCACTTATGATGAGTACTCCATGATGCTTCCGCGCGGGATATTCAAAACGCTGGCTCAGGATGTTGAATGGAGACTATTACTATAAATAGATGAAGTCGTCAATGATTATGGGGCCCTACTAAATATTAGATTTTCTCTTCTTCCCTTTGGGAATCAAACCTATAATGTGATCCACCGGGATTCGAACCTGGGTTATCGGTTTCTGGTGGTGTAATGGTTAGAGTGTTTAAGAAATATGTGTGTGATAACCCAGGTTCGAATCCCGGTGGATCACATATATGCTTTCATAAATTTAATTGGAGGTGTTTGGTGTTGTGGCGAAATGACTAAAATATAGATTATCACACACAAATTGTTTAAACACTCTAACCATTACACCACCAGGAACCGATAAGTAGGGATATAAATATATGAACGGAAAAAATATATTTACCCAAATCGAGTTGGGGCCCCCGCTAGAATTATACCAGCGTCATTAGCCCAAAAATATATAGCTAAATAAATATATAGACCAAAAATCAAGCACTATCCGTTTAATATGTTATTTGATGTATAGTTGGTTGCATAAGTTCAGTTCCTCTCCGTGATCTTATGCATACAAACAAAATGAGCTCATGATTGAATTACGAGTGCAGTTTCTTATGCAGTGGTCAACGGATCTGAATAGTCAACTGATAAACAAAAAACACTCGTAATTCATTCATACTAATTACTTTGATACAATGATAAGATAACGACGATGACAACTTATATGGGCAACTGTGCGGTCGCGCTAATAAGACATGTCCCAGCTGTCATTACGTTTGTCTTGCTCTGTGCTGTATTAATGTCTGTCAGATGTTGAATAGGATGGGAAAGTGTAGGAACATGTTTGTATACTTCACTCGATATGAAAAAATGAAGCTTAGATATTGCTGATACCAATTATTGATCAAAACATACTTGGTACCGAGACATCAGCGCGATTGTACATGCATACGCTAGCGGAGTTACCTACTATGTCTCTGCATGAATAATATTGTCGATTGTACATGTATACGTTAGTGGAGTTACCTACAATGTCTCTGCATCAATAATATTGTCGATTGTACATGCATACGTTAGCGGAGTTACCTACTATGTCTCTGCATCAATAATATTGTCGATTGTACATGAATACGTTAGCGGAGTTACCTACTATGTCTCTGCATCAATAATATTGTCGATTGTACATGAATACGTTAGCGGAGTTACCTACTATGTCTCTGCATCAATAATATTGTCGATTGTACATGCATACGTTAGCGGAGTTACCTAATATGTCTCTGCATCAATAATATTGTCGATTGTACATGAATACGTTAGCGGAGTTACCTACTATGTCTCTGCATCAATAATATTGTCGATTGTACATGAATACGTTAGCGGAGTTACCTACTATGTCTCTGCATCAATAATATTGTCGATTGTACATGCATACGTTAGCGGAGTTACCTACTATGTCTCTGCATCAATAATATTGTCGACTGTACATTAATACGTTAGCGGAGTTACCTACTATGTCTCTGCATCAATAATATTGTCGATTGTACATGAATACGTTAGCGGAGTTACCTACTATGTATCTGCATCAATAATATTGTCGATTGTACATGCATATGTTAGCGGAGTTACCTATGTGACGCCTACCAGCGTTGGCAGAATCGCCTCCCGTTGGCCACTAGCGCTCGCCAGGGCAGTGAAGTGGGCTACAGTTATCAGAGAATGTTGTTCTTTCTTTCATAGTTCTTGCATTGTTACAGACAGTCCAGTGGTGGTCTTTATTTTCGTCTGTGACAACGGGAAGTATTTTATATCATGAGTAGAATATAAGATGCATTGTGGAGGGAGAGAGAGCGAGACGAGAGTGGGGTGGTAATATGTGCGTGCGTATGTATGTTGCCTCCCTCGCTCGGAGGAGATTCCCGCTCGCGCGCTTTTCCCGCGCCCTTGATTGGCTGGCGGATCTTTGGCGCGTCCCAGGGGCCTGCTGCCTTGTGACGTATCGGCCTGTGATTGGCCGACCACCATGCCTTTGTGGGATCCTGAGGGTCCCGATGAGCTACCCTCCTCAGAGCAGGCTAGGGACGCACATGACTAACATCCTTTTTACTACTGTCCCCCATATCTCCACCATTCTGATACTGTCTCTCTCACTCAACTTCCTTCTTTCATTCCTCTAATCTTTTAACGTCACAGCACTCCCTTTGGGTTCTGTACACGATTTCATATCGGCCCATCGTATTGTGTGCGTTGCTCTCATATATATTTCCATGTATTAGAATAGGCTATAAGCGTTCTTAGTCTATGGAGGTTGGATGACTCTGTGTGTGTGTCTCCCTCATTATCATTAGTGCTCTGCTGGGTTATTTAATGCTAGACTGGGATGAGGTTTCTATTGTCGTTGTCACCGATGTGTGTATGGTTCGCTTATACCTACACAACTGCGACGGTTTCTGTGGTAGCCTAGGTCGTCCTTTTGGTTGTGTCTTTTGTGAGTGCAGCATCGTGTTGTAAGAGGGCATTAGCCTACTACCTTATAACACAGTGCTGCCTCTTTGCTTGACTTTAGAGGGATTGCCAGGGTAGAACTAGATACTTGATATCTGGATCTACCAAGAGAGCATCTCCGTCATTAACGTAACTTTAATCATACCGCCTTAAGGACAACGCTAGGCTATGAGCCGGTCTTGCTCAGCCACAGTTTCCTAACCTTGATATCCCAGCTAGACTTTATTCGCCGAGCAGACATTAGTTCTTTTGATATGTATGCATTATTATTCACAGTATTTATTAGTCTAGGTTGTTGTTGAGTTGCACAACCATAGCAGACTGTTTCGTTGATGAGGAAGTACTTCTTTTAGTGTCGAGCATTACTGCTGTTGCGCATTTATAATATTCTCGTGTCAGTTAACATTATATGTCCTATCTTTTAGTGTATTCAGTCTACACGTATGGTGTCCTGCCTCCTGCCTTTATATAATTTAAGATACGAGCATCTTATGAGCATCAGACTTTCTTCAGAATTTTCCAGGTCTATGCTGTAGGACTATCCTTCACTTTCTTTCAGATAGGAGTGAAGAGTTTATTGATGTTTAGAGTAACTGTATTGAAGCATCTTTTTATTGTATTAAATCTTGCAGTGATTTAATTGATCTTTCCATAGCTTCCCTTTTATGCATTTTAACGTAACTTGCATCTTGTTTGTTATCAGGCTATACCAGTGTGGGTTAGCCTGAAGTAGAGTACATTTATGCCCAGTTAAGGATACCCCATTATCGCAGATTAACTCTGGAGGTATAGGTGTTTTTGTTCGCGGGCATATAAGTTCGAGGGTTTGGATCTAGCGTACCATTGTTGCCTAGTGCCTTATTACTAGTCCAATCATTAAGTGCCCTTGTTTTATTCGTATCCCCGGTCGTAACAAATGGCGACCTTGCCTAGTATCTTATTTTAGTAGAGACCAGGATCCATTTGTTGTTATTGCAGTAATAACAAATAGTGCCCTTGCCTGGTATCTAAGGAAGAATTAGAGGATTGTTGGACATTTGTTTTTTGAGGAATATTTTGGACACGTGGATTTTTGTTTTGGCAACTTAGTATAGCACTTGAGTTGTCTTCGAGCATTTTATATTTTTGAGTGAATAGTGCTACATGAGAGTTTAGGTACTCCTTTTTTTTATAAACGTTGAGAATTTTCGGTGGACACTATGTTGAACGACGGATCAATGTACAGTGAGGACACAGTACAGGAAGCAGACTCTGAGGTGCAGCAGCGGGGTTTGTTCGAAGGCATTAGAGTAATAACTAGTGAGGAGGATGCAAGGAAGTTTCTGGAGATGCCTATTACTGTTGACCGGGTGTCGGGGATTGATCAGTATGGTTTCCAGTGTTTGGCCACGGTCATGGGTCATGTGGGCACTAGCAGCATGACGAGAGGTGACCTGGTGGCCTCGGTGCTCGGCGGGGTGCGTGGGGCTTCGGGGGGAGCGGGAGCTGGGGCAACTTCGGCCCAGCCCCCATTCCACTCGACTCCTACCATGGCGCCCCCTCGGGCTCCGGAGCCGGGTACGTTCCCGCAGGCCAATAGTCACTGGCAGCGTGGTTTGTCACTGGGTGGGTCTCCAATTGTTGCATCTCCTCCTCCTCAAGGTTTAACTGCAGATATGATCTTCCTGCTTGAGATGGCTAAACTTAACCAGCAGGCTGAGCAACGAAGGCATTAGGCTAAGCTCAAGCAACGGCAGTGGGAGGCTGAGCTCAGGACTCAGCAGCAGCAGCGGGAGACTGAGCTCAGGATTCAGGCTGAGGAGAGAAAGACCATGTACTGTGCAGACATAGAGCTTGAGAAGTCTCGGGTGGAGTCGACTGGGCAGCGTCTCAGTGCTGGGAATCGAAATCTTGATCAGTCTTTATCGCACCTTCTTAAGTTAGTCCCTGTATTTGACGAGTCGGGTGTCACCGAGTTTTTCCTGCGTTTTGAGAAGAAGTGCCGGGAGCACCAATGGCCCGAGGTTAAGTGGGCAGCCCTTGTTTCCTCTAGGTTGGTTGGCAAAGGACTCAAGGCATATGATGCATTGCCCTTGGAGTCTTGCGTCGATTATGAGGTACTGAAGGAAGCTGTTCTGCGGGCGTACGAGTTACAACCAGAGACATATAGGTTGAAGTTCCGGGGTGTTACGAAGAGTCGTGAGTGCACTTTTCTAGAACATGCCCGGGAACTGTCTGATGCATTGAGAAATTGGCTGAGGTCAGAAAAGGTGACGACGTTCGAGGAGCTTGAGCAGTTAGTCCTTCTAGAGCAATTTTTCAAGTGCACAGGCGGTGACCTGACTTTGAACCTTAAAGAGAAACAACCTAAAACTCTACAAAAGGCAGCTGAGATGGCTGACCTGAGAATGTCACTGATTTGTGGGTGCGGGTCTGCACAACGGACCGATGCAGTAACAAGGGGCGCACACTCCACCCCCCCGAGTCAGTGACATAACGAGAGTAAGAGCAATTATACCAATTTTGATCACAAACTTAAAACCGTTCCATTTAAGAAAGGTCAGGGCCCTTCCCCACCTCAAGGGAAGCCCAAGGGGGAGTTAGAGTGTTTTCATTGTCACAAGAAGGGGCATTTTGCACGATCCTGTCCTAGCAAGCTACCTACAGCAGTCGTGTCTTTGGCTCGCAACATTGGAGTGTCTTTGAAGTCGTCTGCGTTTGCCCGGGGTAAATGGTCAGAGGCTGGAGCACTGCCAGTGAAGAAGTGTCCGGAAGGCTTGACACCTGTCCGTGATACTTTTTGTGACCATAGAGGGTGCGGCTGCGTGAGTTGGGCTGGTTGCAAGCATGGAGTAGAATTTTTACGTGATACGGGTGCTTCCCTGACATTGATGAAAAACTTTACAGGCAAACTTATAAACGCGGCACGGGTAGTTGTGGTGCAGGGTATCAATGCTACAAAGTCATACCCGTTGGTCCGAGTGGAGCTGGAGGTAGAAGGTGTGACACGAGAGTTGGATGTCAGAATCGTGGAGAAACTGCCAGTAGAGGGCGTCAACCTTCTTCCTGGCAACGACTTTGCGGTACCTGCTTCTGAGGTTCCACCCTTAGTCGGTGCCGAGAGGGCGGCCGACGTGAGTAGGGAGGGGCAGGAGTTGGTCGAGAGGTGTCAACCACAGCAGAGGGCGTGTGTTGTCACCCGATCTCGTGCATCTAAAGTGTCACAGCCTATTCCTCAGTCTCTAGACCAGCGGAGGAACGGTCGGAGGGAGAAAGCTAAAGTTGGGAGTTTTGTGAGTTTTGCTCCAGCGGCTCTCCTTAGCGACTTAGTACTTGATCCAGAGGTGAGCTCCGGAGTGGCCCCAGAACCTGTCACCCCTAGTGACATGGTTGGGCATGATGGCACTCCGTGACTTAGTAGTTCCCAGGTGGAGGAGAGTTGTGGGAACGGGGCTATTGAACACGAGGACGGGGAAACATGTCATATGAACCTGTTGGAGGAGTTTGTGAGGCAACCACCTAAGCAGCCTGCTGTCCCTGCATTGGTCTGCAGCGGCCAAGGTGGAGAAGGAGAGGGGGGCAGTAGGGCACAGGTGGAGGAGAGTTGGGATTGTCATGTCTCGGCGGAGCAGTGGGCGGGGGACACGAGTCTGGTGGCTGTGGAAGCGCTAGAGCAGCTGCCTGAGCAGCAGTGTGCAGCGCTCCAGCACTAGCTCGGTTCATACCCCACTGGTCGTGCCGAGCACCCGAGCCTCACAACTCATGCGGTGCAAGATGTTCCGCTGGCAGTTCACTTGAGTGTTAGGAGACCGTTAGCCTCGTTGTTTCGGTGGTTCAAGGTGGGCGACGAGGCTTTGGCATGGTTGTCAGGTCAGGGTCGACCCATGATTGCCAAGAGTGGTGGTCAGAAGGAGGACATTGAGCAGATTGGTGAGGTTGGCTGTGGAGTAGATGTGCCCGGTCGTCGCATAGCCTCCCAATGCTGCTCTAGTCGAATGCAACAGCCCTACCATAGACCGACTATATCTGGCCATGTCGCTGAAGGCGGTGATGCTGCGCAAGCAGATGTAGTCGTAAGGAATACGGGGGTGCGCATGTACGGTATCGGCGGGGAAGCCTGACCTGGCTGTTCTAGGGACGAAGGTGGAGAAGGAGGGAGACTACAGGTTAGAAGCTGCGGTCTCGGCTGGGTTGTGGGAGGGCATTAGGCATGTTGTTCTGCGAGATAAGTTGTTTACTAGGCTGTGGCAGTACATCCGTATGTTTGTTGCTTCTCCAGGCCTGATGTATGGGGTAGAATCCGACATGGAGGCTGGAGACAGTGCAAGGCTCAAGTTAGTTCCCTACCGTATAAATCCTGCTCAACAGCCTGTCGTGAAAACAGAGCTAGACGACATGTGGAAAAAGGGTCTGAGGGATAAAGGATATCGTGAGTGGTCGTTGCCAGTGAGTTTGCAACCTAAGTTGAGTGGCAAGATCCGTGTGTATGGTGATTGCAAGAGTGTGGAAGCATTATCCCTGACAGACACCTATCCATTACCTAGAGTTGACGACACCATAGACCGCTTCGGGGCTGCCTCGCTCATCACGAAGGTAGAAGTAGTGAAAGGTTATTGGCAGGCCCCGTTGCCGGAAAGAGCGAAGAGAAGTACCAGTCTTGTGATGAACTGGGCAGTTTATCAGTGCCAGGTGTTGTTTTGCTGCCGGAACACAAGTTGGATGTGTGGCATGCTAAGGGCACTGATAATGTTTTGGCTGATTGTTTGTCACGGGAGGGTTTGTTTGCAGGAGAACCATCGCCGTTCAGTCAGTGTGTGTTGAGAGTTGAGAAAAATCAGGCTTGCCCCTATAGAGCAGCCATCAAAAACAACATTAAAATTAAATAAAAAAATCACCAAAAAAAATCTTTCTTTTTGATAGTTAATTGTAAGTTGCCAATGTTATAGCTAAAGTCCTAAGTTGAACCTATCTTTCACTTAGTAGGCTGGGCTCTGTGAAGCTCGCTCAGGGAGTATAGCAGGCTAAAATTATACTCTTATGTTTGGGAGGGGTTATAAGATTTTATTTATGTTAAAATGTTGTTTTATTTATGATTGAGCTTTGCATTTCATTTCTGGTGGAGTAGCTGGTTGTGGCGGGTCTTGTCGGCATTCTGCCTTGTCAGATATGGTGCTCGCCTAATGTTGAGCGTCCCATATCTTGGGCGGGGTGTGACGCCTACCAGCGTTGGAGAATCGCCTCCCGTTGGCCACTAGCGCTCGCCAGGGCCGTGAAGTGGGCTACAGTTATCAGAGAATGTTGTTCTTTCTTTCATAGTACTTGCATTGTTACAGACAGTCCGGTGGTGGTCTTTATTTTCGTCTGTGACAACGGCAAGTATTTTATATCATGAGTAGAATATAAGATGCATTGTGGAGGAAGAGAGAGCGAGACGAGAGCGGGGTGGTAATATGTGCGTGCGTATGTATGTTGCCTCCCTCGCTCGGAGGAGTTTCCCGCGCCCTTGATTGGCTGGCGGATCTTTGGCGCGTCACAGGGGCCTGCTGCCTTGTAATGTATCGGCCTGTGATTGGCCGACCACCATGCCTTTGTGGGATCCTGAGGGTCCCGAGGAGCTACCCTCCTCAGAGCAGGCTAGGGACGCACATGACTAACATCCTTTTTACAACTGTCCCCCATATCTCCACCATTCTGATACTGTCTCTCTCACTCAACTTCCTTCTTTCATTCCTCTAATCTTTTAATGTCACAGCACTCCCTTTGGGTTCTGTACACGATTTCATATCGGCCCATCGTATTGTGTGCGTCGCTCTCATATATATTTCCATGTATTAGAATAGGCTATAAGGGTTCTTAGTCTATGGAGGTTGGATGACTCTGTGTGTGTCTCCCTCAGTGTCCTTAGTTTATGGAGGTTTGATGACTCTTTGTGTGTGTCTCCCTCATTATCATTAGTGCTCTGCTGGGTTATTTAATGCTAGACTGGGATGAGGTTTCTGTTGTCGTTGTCACCGATGTGTGTATGGTTCGCTTATACCTACATGACTGCGACGGTTTCTGTGGTAGCCTAGGTCGTCCTTTTGGTTGTGTCTTTTGCGAGTGCAGCATCATGTTGTAAGAGGGCATTAGCCTACTACCTTATAACACAGTGCTGCCTCTTTGCTTGAGTTTAGAGGGATTGCCAGGGTAGAACTAGATACTTGAGATCTGGATCTACCAAGAGAGCATCCCCGTCATTAACGTAACTTTAATCATACCGCCTTAAGGACAACACTAGGCTATGAGCTGGTCTTGCTCAGCCACAGTTTCCTAACCTTGATATCCCAGCTAGACTTTATTCGCCGAGCAGACATTAGTTAGGACATGAGCTCTTTTGATATGTATGCATTATTATTCACAGTATTTATTAGTCTAGGTTGTTGTTGAGTTGCACAACCATAGCAGACTGTTTCGTTGATGAGGAAGTGCTTCTTTTAGTGTCGAGCATTACTGCCGTTGCGCATTTATAATATTCTTGTGTCAGTTAACATTATATGTCCTATCTTTTAGTGTATTCAGTCTACACGTATGGTGTCCTGCCTCCTGCCTTTATATAATATAAGATACGAGCATCTTATGAGCATCAGACTTTCTTCAGAAGTTTCCAGGTCTATGCTGTAGGACTATCCTTCACTTTCTTTCAGATAGGAGTGAAGAGTTTATTGTTGTTTAGAGTAACTGTATTGAAGCATCTTTTTATTGTATTAAATCTTGCAGTGATTTAATTGATCTTTTCATAGCTTCCCTTTTATGCATTTTAACGTAACTTGCATCTTGTTTGTTATCAGGCTATACCAGTGTGGGTTAGCCTGAAGTAGAGTACATTTATGCCCAGTTAAGGATACCCCATTATCGCAGATTAACTCTGGAGGGTATAGGTGTTTTTGTTCGCCGGCATATAAGTTCGAGGGTTTGGATCTAGCGTACCGTTGTTGCCTAGTGCCTTATTACTAGTCCAATCATTAAGTGCCCTTGTTTTATTCGTAGCCCCGGTCGTAACACCTACTATGTCTCTGCATCAATAATATTGTTGATTGTACATGCATACGTTAGCGGAGTTACCTACTATGTCTCTGCATCAATAATATTGTTGATTGTACATGCATACGTTAGTGGAGTTACCTACTATGTCTCTGCATCAATAATATTGTTGATTGTACATGAATACGTTAGTGGAGTTACCTACTATGTCTCTGCATCAATAATATTGTTGATTGTACATGAATACGTTAGTGGAGTTACCTACTATGTCTCTGCATCAATAATATTGTTGATTGTACATGCATACGTTAGTGGAGTTACCTACTATGTCTCTGCATCAATAATATTGTTGATTGTATATGCATACGTTAGCGGAGTTACCTACTATGTCTCTGCATCAATAATATTGTTGATTGTACATGAATACGTTAGTGGAGTTACCTACTATGTCTCTGCATCAATAATATTGTTGATTGTACATGCATATGTTAGCGGAGTTACACACTATGTCTCTGCATCAATAATATTGTTGATTGTACATGAATACGTTAGTGGAGTTACCTACTATGTCTCTGCATCAATAATATTGTTGATTGTACATGCATACGTTAGCGGAGTTACCTACTATGTCTCTGCATCAATAATATTGTTGATTTGTCGATTTGGGGAGAGTGAACCCTTACAGTACCGGCGACGTCTTTTTTGTTTTATTTCAGCTACATTTAGATGATTTGATGAAGCTTAGGAAGGATATGTGGTAGCTAAAAGGATAAATAATCGAGATAGTCTGTATTCTTTTAATGGGTAGACATCCTTCCTAAGCTGAATAAAGCCATCTAATAGTTGCCAGAATATAATGGAGAGGACGTCACCGGTACTGAAGGGGTGAAGCAGGAACGATAAGAATTCCCTACTGGGGGTTCTTGCTAATTGGGGAGGGGGGGGGGGGGGTTCTGGCCCACTTCTGTCTCATGCTTAGCCCCATTAGTTTGGACATTTTAAGCCGTTAGCCCATCATTTGGTGATTTTCGGACGTTTTACCCCATATCTTTGTCAAATTTTAAATCTGTAGTGCCATATATAGGTGTCGTTTTTTTTTCTTGGCGAGCGATAGCGAGCCCGAGGAGGGGGGTCGGGAGGTGAGGAGGGGGGGTCGGTAAGAAGGGAGGAGGGGAGTGGTAGAGGTGAGGGGAGGGGGGTGACAAAAGACCACCACCTCACTCCCTACGTGACTTATTGAAATCGGCATCCATTTTGGCAGTAGGGGTCCTAGTTAGGATTTCACCCCAGAATTTTGGCGACGTCGATAGAGAGATTTATTGAGTAAGATCCTGTGTAGCGGGTAGAACTGTTATTGAGTAAGATCCTGTGTAGCGGGTAGAACTGTTATTGAGTAAGATCCTGTGTAGCGGGTAGAACTGTTATTGAGTAAGATCCTGTGTAGCGGGTAGAACTGTTATTGAGTAAGATCCTGTGTAGCGGGTAGAACTGTTATTCAGATACCTATATACTAAGAAATATTGAACAATATATTTAACCTAACCTAACCTAGTATATTAGTGGACTTTTTATGAATGTAAAATATAAAACAAATATTGTAACATTACCAAGTTATAAGTACAGGTTCACCCGCTACACAGGATTATACCACCTATTGTGTTTACAGTGCTTTATATAGTTCCCATATAATGCACATATGTGACAGTAATGACATATATACCAATGAAGTATTTAACCCCTTCTATACTGGCAACCTCTTTTTACTTATAGTCTAGCTAAATTTAGACAGATTATATTAAGTTTAAAAAGGGCCTCAAGCAAGTAAAAGGCCTCAAACGATCTCACTTAACCCATTTTACTACCACTGATCCTTCCTAAACCACACAAAATCGTCTAAATACAGCAAGAATACAATGAAAAAGACGTCACCGGTACAGAAGGGGTTAAGTAGGGTATTCTATTTTTTATTAGCTTCACCACAACACCAAACACCTCCAATGAAATTAATGAAAACATATATATGATCCACCAAGATTCAAACTCGGGTTATCACATACAGAATTTAAGACACCTTAACCATTACACCACCAAGACGGTGAAAGGTTTATGCACATGCCTACGACTTATTATCCATTCTCGAATACTGGATATTAATCTAATCATATATAATACACCTATAACACACACAAATCCGGAAAGTCAGATACATACACCGAGAAGTTATATAGGGATCCGGGAAGAGGCTAGGGAAGGTGGAGGGATGGGGGGAGTGGAATGGAGGAGGTGCCTTCATTACAGTATCAGAGGCGCGTTTTTGCGAGCTTTTTATGGGCCTGGGTCGACCTAGGTAAACCCAGGTTGACCCAGGCCTGTTTCTGTTTTCGCGATTTAGAGACTGGTCTGACCTAAAGATCGAGAAAATTTAGCCTGACTTTACCCAGGCTGGAATACGGCCCTCTAATTGGCCAAGATATTTCAATATGGCTGCTCCGATAAAGAAGCACTGATAGACGATTTTCTACCTTTGTTTTTCTCTATTCTGAATTTGACTATTGGCATGCGAAAAAATAATAAAATACATTGAATATGAGATAAATCAACAACATATCAATGTGTTAGACAAGGAGTACAAAGGAGTACAAAGGAAATCAAGCAACAACAGATCTAGTGACTCTTCTAGGCTGCTTGTCCTCCAAAACACTGAGGATCAAGTGTCCAAACAGTGGTTTAGAGAGGGTAAGGGAACATTGGAAAGGGAATTACTGCCCTGGAACTAATGTCCGTGGCAGGATTAGGAAGTTAGTAGGGGACAGATGGGTTAGTAACTGAGGGGGGGGATAAAATAAAGTTATTCATTTACAAACGCAGTCGGTCGAGGATTTGATGCGAGATATTTGTCAAAGAGGAGTTTAAATGAATCAACGGTGCTGCAGTCTATAACGTCTCGGGGAAGCCCATTCCACAAGTTGACAACTCGATTGAAGAAGGAATTCTTAGATTCGTGCGAGTTGAAAGATTTACCAATAATTTTGCAACCGTTTCCCCGCGTGTAATTAGATTGGTCGATAGTGAAGTACTTACTACAGTTCATATCGTCGATGCCTTTGATGATTTTGAACACTTAAATTAAGTCACCTCTTAATCTGCGCTCGGTTAAAGGAAATAGATTTAATTCTCTAAGACGCTCTTCGTATGGTTTGTTCTTTAGGCTAGGTATCATATTGGTAACTCTACGTTGAACTCGTTCTAGCTTGTTTATATTTTTTTGGTAATAAGGGCACCAGGATTGAACGCAGTATTCCAGAAGAGGGCGGAATAAGGAATTGTAAAGGGTTAGGATAACTTCTTTGGATTTATGCTCAAATGACCTGCTTATAAAGCCAATTATTTTGTTTTCCTTCTTAACAAATTCTGAACATTGTTGACTCGATTTTAGGTTACTCGATATTGTTACTCCCAGATCGGTTTCTCTGTTTACATTCTTAAGCTGAGTGCCATTCATTGAATAGTTTGCTTTCTCATTTAGGTATCCGATATGTAGTACTTTACATTTATCCGCATTGAAACTCATTTGCCAAATTTGGGCCCAACATGACAATTTATCTAGATTGTGTTGCATATCGTCAACTTGTTCTTTTGAGAGTACGCTATTTGCAATTTTTGTATCGACAGCAAATTTTGAGATTGTACAGGTGAGACCCTCATCTATGTCGTTGATGTAAATTAGAAAGAGAATTGGTCCTAGTATCGATCCCTGGGGTACCCCGGTAGTTACATTGGTCCATTTAGATGCCTTATCGTTTATGACTACTCTTTGCTTTCTGTCGCTGAGCCAATTTTCTATCCATTTCAACACATCGTCTTGTATTCCATGCGCTTTTAGTTTTAGCAGTAAAGTTTGTGGGGAACTTTGTCAAAGGCCTTTTGAAAATCAGGGTATATAATATCTACAGCTTTACTCTCATCGTAGAGGTTGAGGATATCGTGGAAGAAGTCTAAGAGGTTTGTTAAACAGGAACGTTTTTTACGAAAGCCGTGTTGAGTATCTTTAAGTATGTTATTTTCCTCTAAGTGATTTAGGAGTCTCTCTCTTATGACCGTTTCTAGCATTTTACATACAACTGAGGTTAAGCTAATTGGACGATAGTTACTGGGTAAGGATTTGCTGCATTTTTTGAATATCGGTGTTATGTTGGCTATCTTCCACTGATCAGTCATAGTTCCAGACTGCAAGGATTTATTGAATAGTAATGTTAGTGGTTTGAAGAGATCATCCTTAGCTTCCTTTAGAACTGTAGGCGAGATTGTATCAGGTCCAGGCGTTTTATTTACCTTGAGTTTATCTAAACAATTCAATACTTCTCTCTTTGTAACGGTGATATTGCTTAGAACATCTGAATTATCAATCTGAATCGGCGATGGTGTAGGGATATCACTAAGGTCTTCTGCTGTAAAAACTGATGCAAAGAAGGTATTGAGGGCATTACTCATTTGTACTTCGTCTTTGGTGTATTCTCCATTTTCACGGTCCAACAGTTGAAGTAACTACTTTTTTCTTTCTGATATAACTATAGAATTCTTTCGGGTTTGTTTTACTTTGATTCGCAATATGTAACTCTAAGGTCTTTTTACTTTGCTTTATTCACTTTTTGGCTTTGCGTCGTAGCTCTACAAATTTCACCCGTTCTTCGTCATTTTGTGAGGATTTTAATCTATCATTAGTAAATTTTTTAGCAAGTAGGCAGTTTGAAATATCTTTATTCCACCATTTGGGCTTATTATTATGGCCTGGACGCCGTATTTTCGATGGTATGCAGTCTTGCACTGTTTTTAGGTAAGTGGTTTCGAATAACTTCCAAGATGTATTTATGTCGTTATTATTAATTACAAAGCTCCAGTCAGTTTCTTTAAACATAGCTCTAAGTTTATGGAAGTTTGCTTTCTTGAAATTAGGGACTTTTTCGATGCTACTATTTGGTTCGTTACTAGTAAACTTTAAAGTGAAAGTTATCGTACGATGGTCGCTGTTACTGAATTCATCACCAACATTCAAATTCTCTATTAATTCTTCTTTTGTTGCAAGTACAATGTCAAGAACGTTATTACCACGGGTCGGCATTCGAACAAATTGATAAAGCGAATTCTCTTGCAAGTTCGTATACAAGTCATGTCCGGAGTGTGAAGTAAGAGTATCGCCCCACTTGGTCACAGGTAAATTAAAGTCGCCAAAAATTACGGTATCTTGTGAGTTACTTACATCTGCAATGTAAGGTACATCTGCAAGGTATATTCCCTCAAAAACAATATTAACTCCCCTAAATAAATCCTAGATCCCCACTAAAACTTCGAAGATCGCATGTAAGCCTACTGGGCAAAAAATCTAAGATCTTGTGAAAAAAGCCAAGCACTCGCATCACTGGGGACGAGCTCTTCACCGTACCCGACATTTTCCGCCATCTTGTTTGTTGTCATAAATGACGTCAGCATCGTCCAGGTAAACCCAGTCCAACCCAGCCCAACTCGGCCCCCAGGGCTGACTTTACCTAGGTATACCCAGTCCCAGATGACGTCACTGGCACGCGAAAACGTCCACTGGGGCTGGGTCGACCCAGGTACACCTAGGTACAGGGATTCGGGAAAACTGAGCTGACCCAAGTATACCTGGGTGTACCTACATTTATTGTCTTGCAAAAATGCACCTAAACTAAACCCTGACTAGGAAAACCCCCCAAAATCGATCAAAAGACTGATGGGGAAAAAAACAAAAACAAAACCCATACATGACCTAAAATACGGGTAGCATTCAAGGAGACTACTGCAGGAATCTTCTTCTTCTTCTTCTTACCTCTGACCGGGTATAGGCTATCCTAGTGTTTACTAGCCTATACTCCTTTGAAAGGACATTAGCCTAACCTAACAACCTTACCTAATCTATCCTAGTATTATAGGTGGGGGCTGCTGCCCCCACACCCCCGCTTTGACTTAGATTTTTGGTGTATTTGTCTGTGAAGTGGGTATTTTTCAATTTGTTGATAACGAAAATCCTCCATGCGGACTATATAGAGAAAAATATTGCGAATCTATTGGTGCCTATTTTCCCTAATAAATTGATTCTCATAACGTCGCACTAGTGTCCTTGAATATTATCAAAATACGTATTGACCGATTAGAGGGCGAAGGGCGAGGCTAGCTGGGTGGGGGGGAAAAGGGGGTGGGGGGAAGGAGGGAAGGAGGGGGGGGGGGAAGGAGGAGGGGGTGATGGATGGGAGGGAAGGAGGGGGGTAGAGGGATGGAGGGAGGGGGAGGGAAGAGAAGAAGGGGGAGGGAAGGAGAGGAAGGGGAGGGAAGGAGAGGCGGAGGGGGAAGGGAAGGAAGGAGGGGGGGGGGGGGGGGGAAGGAGGGGGAAGAGAGGGAAGGAGACGAGGGGGGTGGGGGCAACAACGATGGTGCCTCGTTTGCTAGTTTGGATGCATGGTAAAGAGACTAATATCAGTCTATATATCGTGTTTGGATGAGCCATGATGAGCCATAATGAGTTAATGTCCCCTCCTATATTCACCGCACCTCATTAACACAATATAAACACGACACATAAATTCTGTTTACACCTAAACGTCGTAGAAGTCAACATTCCCGAAATTACTAGTTGTTGGAAGACATGCAGACGACACGGCATTCAGGAACCAGCTCATTTAGTCATATGTCCCCTATTCTTTATTTTAACCAATATTGTATACGTATAACTACCATAACATTAATACAATTTCAGTAACACACCTATAATGTCAATATATACACGAAACATTGCCTATACACACACCTTAAATACGGTAACATGTGAAGAGCCAACACCGATACGTCCGTCTGCTTCTACTGCAATGTTCGCACTGATGAATGACGTCACAGTGGCCACACCCAAGCCCCCTCTCTCCCCCCCAAACTACAAGTCCTGTTTATAGTTTAGGATAGTAAATTAAGGGGAGGAAGACCGTTTTTCTGGACCCCCTTCCCCCTAATGTTTAGCCCCACTAGTTTTGAGATTATAAGACGTTCGGGCCATTTGTTTGGCGATTTTAACACCTTTCGCCCCATTTCGTTGTCAATTTTAAGACCTTTCGTACCATTTAGGTGTCGATTATTTCCTGGCAAGCGATAGCGAGCCTGCAATTTTATGAGGAACCGGCCTTTGGCCGGGAAATTTTTCTACCGAAAAATTTACAAATTTATCTTGTCTAGGGGGTGTTTGTCTAAGCTTGATGGAGGTCTAGGGAGGAAACTAAAAAAAATATATGAATAAATTAATTAATAGACCAAACAAACGGTCAGTCTGCCCATAATTACCTTCCGCATTACCTTGATTGGATTATCTAGGCACATAGTTTGTTTTATCTTAGGTATTAGGAAGTCGTTGGGAGCTGCATATATGGTTTATGATGCGGGGATATTTGGTATTAGTCGTTGGGAGCTGCATATATGGTTTATGATGCGGGGATATTTGGTATTAGTCGTTGGGAGCTGCATATATGGTTTATGATGCGGGGATATTTGGTATTAGTCGTTGGGAGCTGCATATATGGTTTATGATGCGGGGATATTTGGTATTAGTTGTTGGGAGCTGCATATATGGTTTATGATGGGGGGATATTTGGTATTAGTCGTTGGGAGCTGCATATATGGTTTATGATGCGGGGATATTTGGTATTAGTCGTTGGGAGCTGCATATATGGTTTATGATGGGGGGAATATTTGGTATTAGTCGTTGGGAGCTGCATATATGGTTTATGATGCGGGGATATTTGGTATTAGTCGTTGGGAGCTGCATATATGGTTTATGATGCGGGGATATTTGGTATTAGTCGTTGGGAGCTGCATATATGGTTTATGATGCGGGGATATTTGGTATTAGTCGTTGGGAGCTGCATATATGGTTTATGATGCGGGGATATTTGGTATTAGTCGTTGGGAGCTGCATATATGGTTTATGATGCGGGGATATTTGGTATTAGTCGTTGGGAGCTGCATATATGGTTTATGATGCGGGGATATTTGGTATTAGTCGTTGGGAGCTGCATATATGGTTTATGATGCGGGGATATTTGGTATTAGTCGTTGGGAGCTGCATATATGGTTTATGATGCGGGGATATTTGGTATTAGTCGTTGGGAGCTGCATATATGGTTTATGATGCGGGGATATTTGGTATTAGTCGTTGGGAGCTGCATATATGGCTTATGATGCGGGGATATTTGGTATTAGTCGTTGGGAGCTGCATATATGGTTTATGATGCGGGGATATTTGGTATTAGTCGTTGGGAGCTGCATATATGGTTTATGATGCGGGGATATTTGGTATTAGTCGTTGGGAGCTGCATATATGGCTTATGATGCGGGGATATTTGGTATTAGTCGTTGGGAGCTGCATATATGGTTTATGATGCGGGGATATTTGGTATTAGTCGTTGGGAGCTGCATATATGGTTTATGATGTTACTTACTTGGTGTGGAGTTTCTCAGCCGCGCTCCGTCACTAGATGTGACGCTCGTCGCAGCTGCCCTTTAAACCATCTAGCACTTGTAGTCTTGTCTCACAGTGCCATCTTCTAAGTCATAACACTCCCTGAACAAATGTGTTTTAAGTGACTTTTTAAAGGCCTTTATGTTCGCACACCTTTTCACATTAACTGGTAGATTATTATAAAGTCTCGGTGCACTCTTTTCGAAGGCCCTAAATCCAAATTCATGATTGCACCGTGGTGGGGGGATATTTGGTATTAGTCGTTGGGAGCTGCATATATGGTTAATGATGCGGGGATATTTGGTATTTATACATAAGAACATATAAGATCATAAGAAAATGGGAGTCTGCAGAAAGCCGATTGGCCCACGCAAGGCAGATCCCTGTCACACCCAACCTTAATTATACAGCCTAATTATAAGCCCAGCTCACCAACTCCATTAGGACTGACCTCACCAAAACGGTCAGAGGTCAGAAAACGGGGGTCTGTAGAGCGCTGATTGGCCCACGCCTGACAGATCCCCCTTAGTGGGGCAGATAACTGGAATAATCGTTCATTTCTGGAAACAAGCACCAAAATTGGCACACATACTCCTTGGGGATTGCTCTTTTGATAAAACCCGTTAGCCACCTAAAAATTCAAGATGGCGGCCATTTTTCAAGATGGCCGCCATTGAATATACAGAAACATTGCATTTCGCAATAAAATCACAAAGACTTGTCCTATTTGAATGATCTTGGTGTCAAATCATATATTTTTCACTATGTAGAATCCGAATTTGGAACCATGGACTTACTCACTAGCTTCCTTGTACCATAATATCAGTCCCGGAATCATAATTAGGGTAAAAAGTGCCCATTTCATAGGCACCATCAGTCCGATATATTATTGGATGTACATGTAGGCAGTAGGCCTATACTTGTTTGTCACTTATTGTCTTGCTGCCTGGATGAGTATGCTACAACGCTTCTAAACCTCGCATCTGCAGCTGCACAGTGCCGTGCAGGTCAGACCAAAGCAGTAGTATTTGCATCGACCGCAGCATTCCGACTTGCATCCACACTTCGTCAGCTGCTGGCAACTCTCTGCAATGGGTGGGAGCTCTGTCCAAACGATCTGCCACAGATCTTCTTTCTTGGTCCAGCCCCAGTTGGCAGGATTCTGCGTTTCTGGTTGACGTACTGTTGACTGACTCCAGATGCAGCCCGCCTGGTAGGCAGCACGCTTCACATGCTGCTTCAGTGCTGCTCGGGTTGGAGGAATGGCTTCGTACGGCCTCTGCTTCCGAGCAAACATGTCCAACCTCGCATCATCGACACCTTCAGCTGTGCTGGATCTGTCGTACATCATGACCACGAACTTCTCCAAGGTCTCCAGGTCTTCATCATCAACTACCGGTGGGTACTGGCTGAGTTTGCTGAAGACACCGGAAGCCTCATCACAAACATCCCAGGTTTGCCAAGCAGACTTCTTCCCTTTGCCACGGAATGCTGAAACGACATCGCAGCCAGTGAAGGCATGGAAGAAGAGCATCCCTTTGCTCTTTTCTGCAAGAGTGCAACACAAGTCATGTACAGGAACCCACCTCAGGTTCTGTCCTTGGCCAAAGGTAACCCACAACTGCTGCAGACCTAGCTCCTGAAGTGCCTGCAGAACACTGACTGCGATGACGACAACATCTGTGTCGCTGGCTTTGACCATGATGACTTTGCTGCCTGCTTCTGTTGCATGCCTGGCATGCACAAAGATCCGCGTGTCAGCTTTTTCATGACTGCACGGTGCCACCCCAGCCAGATTGATAGTGCGGTTGCTGACAGTATCTTCTTCCTTGGTCACAATGACCACATTTGGTGTGGCCACACGTGCAATCTTATCAGCCAGAAAGTTGAACAGCTCGGCTTTGTTGTAATTTTCTCTCAGGAAGTTGCGCCAGTTTGAGGGAATTTTGCCCTTCCCTGTCACCCTGCGTCTCACCCCGCGTCCTCGCTTTGATCTAGTTTCAGCTTTCAGACTAGATGGTCGGTAGACATCAAAAACAATGTCTGTTCTCTTGTACTTGGTAGAGTATGCATGTATTCTAGGAAGGACATCTAGGAAAGCCAGAAGAACATCTCTTCCCTGCTTGTGCACTTCCAACTCAGGTATTTCTGACAGCAGTTTTTCCTTCAGTCTTGTGGAGTTGACAGCAGGTGCATCAACACCCAGCTGTTCCAGGCGCTGGGCATACAGGTGAACTATGTCTGCAAGTCGGAAGACTGCAGGACCCTCGCCAGATCTGGTGGTCTCCACTAGATATGTGACTAGCTCTGAGAATGCCTGTGGGTGGGCATCCTCTTCCGGTGCTCGTTCCTGTTCCAGTCTCTTGGTGGCTCTGAGGTACGTCCTCTCTCTATTGTACAGGTCTGTCAAGCATGCAAAATGGTATTTGAGCTCCTGTGCAATAGCATCTCCACCGCTGAGTCTTGCAAGAAGTTTTCCGTCATTTAAAGTTTGGGCACATTCATTAAGTCTGTTATTGAGGTTCATCGTCATAACTTGTCTGAGTTCAGAGGATGGGGCTTCTTTGTCACATATGAAACACGTTTGGCCTTCAAGGCTGGTTCTACGCAGCTTGGTCTGGCATTCTACTGGCTGAGCACTCTCTGCTCTTCTTTTTCTGGCTCTCTCCAGTTTCGTGTTGTTGAACATAAGGCGACAACTTTGGTGATACTGCGCCTTGTTCCTCCTCAGAGTTTCTTCAATGCCACCACCATCATCAAGTCTGGCTGGATCCAGAACAATAGGCATCTCATTAATTGCGTGAAAGAGGGGAATAGTTGTCCCAATCATAGTTTAGCCATCAAGTTCTTGTGGTTGTTGTGCACGTGGTGACTTGAGCTCTTCACTCTTCTTCTTCTGGCAAAGACAACACTTGCTCCAGTCAGTCCGGAATTTAGACGGTCCTGGATCTGTATTTGCCATCTTGGTGAATACAGTATGATAATTATCTGTAACACAGATATAATAGATAACAGATAATCACAGTATATAACAGATAATCACAGTATGATAATTATCTGTATTCAGTGAATCAAGGCCGAGGGGTTATCCTTTTACCACCTTGATCACAATCATGCACAATAAGGTATGGGATATGACTAGGTTCGGGAATAAAAATATATGACCTACACCTAGCCCGATCGTTCATCCAGTATCATTTAAGTCCCGTGCGATCTGTACACCATCCAGGTAACTACATGCAAAGCAATGTAAAGCCCTGTTACCCTTGGCTCGGATCTCCCGCGCTGGCACACCCTGTCAATTCAGGCACGGCTATCTAACTAAACATCTATGTTAAACTACATGTAATCTACAGTAGCTAACTGATGCGGGGCTTATTAGACAGCATTTGGGACACTAAACTAATTATTTAGCTACACTAAACTAATTATTCAGCTGATACTGAACCCCATGCTGAGTTTCACAGCAGTGGTGCCACCAGTGTGCCCTGGCTGTGCGTTGACATCCGCTCTGTTGAGCTACTACTCTACACCTTCCGCTGCAAGTCTCTCAACGTCCCCCCCCCACCGCATCGTGTCATGTCCAGTTTGGAAGCCTTGTACAGGAAGATGCTACACATACTAAACCTCTAACACTACTACGATATACACTACCATGCATTTTAGCCGAGTCAGACGTAACATGAACCTCTAATTTAGCAGAATATTAGGATTCCGGGACTGATATTATGGTACAAGGAAGCTAGTGAGTAAGTCCATGGTTCCAAATTCGGATTCTACATAGTGAAAAATTTATGATTTGACACCAAGATCATTCAAATAGGACAAGTCTTTGCGATTTTATTGCGAAATGCAATATTTCTGTATATTCAATGGCGGCCATCTTGAAAAATGGCCGCCATCTTGAATTTTTAGGTGGCTAACGGGTTTTATCAAAAGAGCAATCCCCAAGGAGTATGTGTGCTAAATTTGGTGCTTGTTTCCGGAAATGAACGATTCTCCTGAAATTTGCAGTTATCTGCTCCACTACTAGTACCCAACCACTCTCTATACGCTTTCTTCCACAGCTATTTTTACTTCTTCTGTCCACCATGCTGTACCTTTCACTCCCCTCCCTCTTCTCCTCACACCACACACCTCCTCACATGCTGCGCAGATCTCTTCCTTAAACACCTTGCTTACACCTCCTCCACTTCCTCCATATCTTCCAGGTCGAACCCACCTAGTCGTCTTTCTACTGCTCTCCTGTACTCTTCCCTGATTTCCACCTCCTGTAGCCTCTCCACCCTCCTCTCGCCTCCCTCCAGCTCTCCTCAACCACTTCTTTTGTATCCTAACCTTAGCTACTACTACGTAATGATCAGACAGATCCCCTCCAATACCCCTATATACCCTAGCTTCAAACACAGATTTCTTCATTCTTTCATCAACACATATATAGCCTAATCAATCAGTGACTTCCGTTCTACCACTGTCTTATCCTTATCCTTCTTCCTCCACACCACTTTCCATGTGTACCTGTGTATCATTCTGTCGGAAGAAGGTGTTGGCCATCCACAACCTCCTCCCCACGCATACTATGGTCTGGTTATTTCCAACATGCAATTAACCATGGCACGCATCCATACCTAATTATTACCAGGATTTTTTTTACCAAAATATATTCTTAATTTTGATTATTTTCCATATTTTGACCTATATGATGCAGACTAGATAAACTAATCTCATTGACTCTCATAGAGTATAATGTTCATCCATTATGAAGAAAGCAGTTAGTTTAGGACGTATTTATTATTATAACTAATATTGCTAGTCACAGGACTAAGTTATTTAACATAGTCCTAACTATTTTGTTGTTATTTCCTAAGCTTGGTAAGACAAAGTTATATTGTGTGAATGGGAGGGTAAATGTTTTAGTTCTTGCTGCTACTTTATTTTTGCAGTTATTAGGGGTTCGACCCCTACAGGGAACCCCTATTGTAATCATTAAATCTACTTATTCATCCAAATTATTTTTCCACTCCGGTTTTTACGCAATTACTCCAGAACCGCTTTTTGGATCGGGACCAAACTTTCACACAAGGTGCGTTTTTGTATTGGTCAACTTTTGATATGTTAAACATCCGAAATGGCGGCCAAACAGGTCCGTGGCAGCCGTTTTCCCGAAAAATTTAAAACTTAAATACCGTCTCTCCCACTCAAAGAAAATTATTGGGCTTTGGTATATGGACTCCACTACTAATGCTCCGCAAATGTTATAGAAAAGGTTTTGCTTTTGCACGTGTTGTTTTTCCCGGCAATCTTGAAAAAAACTCGAAAACACCTAAAATTCCACATCTTGAAAACTACATGGATGATCAAAGCCATGTTTTGCGTAGTTGGGTGAGGCTCGTAATTCCGAACGTTTTGGTACCAAAAGAATAGAAATTGGTGGAATAGTTTGGCCGCAGCATTGAAAACTGTCTATTCATAAATTACTTTAAAACCGTGTGAGGTACCCACCCGTTTTCAGTCTTCAGTCTATAGGCTTCCCCGCATCCCCTAGTTTTGCTTGATAATAGTATAGATTAATTATTCAGATCCATACATTTTTTAAATTTAACTCTCAAAATAGTTCGAGTCCCTACGAATTCCAGCAATTATTTAGCCAACCTACCTATACATACCTACCCTACCAAATAATAATGATAATTCAAATTTATTTTTGGTGAATAACAGAGTATTGGCTAAGGATTTTAACAAATGCTTTGTTTAATAACAAAGTTCTAGACCTTCACAGTTTTGACAATTTTTGGTGTGGTGTGACTTACCTTTCCTCCTCCCTCAAACAGCAAGCAACGTTATCAGGGGTTCAAGAAGTATTGCATGCTTGCATAAAAATGTATAGGCCTATAGTCCGGTTTTTACGCAATAACTCCGGAACTGCTGGTCGGATCGGGACCAAACTTTGACACAAGGTGCATTTTTGTATTGGGCAACTTTTGATATGATATCCAAAATGGTGGCCAGACACGCCCGTGGCAGCCTTTCACACCCTACCCATCTCGTCGGTGGCCGGTCAACTCGACCAGTAGACCATTTCAACCAGTAACTCTCAACCAGTACCAAATCAACCAATACGGTTAGGTTAGGTAAGGTTAGGTTAGGTTAGTACTATATTTTGGCACTGGTTTGGTTGGTCTGGGTTAATTTGGCACTGGTTGAAATGGTCTACTGGTTGAGATGACATGGAACCCATCTCGTCCTACCTAATTTTATGTTGAACTCTATTGTTCTTGATCCCACTATAGGACTCGGTAGCCTATTCCACTTATCTACAACTCTGTTACTAAACGAATAGAGGTAGATCCCTTACACACCCAGTCTCTCTCTGTCGCTCGTTTGTTTGCACACCGGTACAAATGAGGCAGATCCCTTACACATTCAACTAAGATGAACATGGGAATCTGCAGAGAGACAAGTGGCCCACAAAAGGCAGATCCCTTTCACATCCAACCCATTTTGTCCATATGACTATCCAATTTTATCTTGAAATTCTCTATTGTTCTTGATCCCACTATAGCACTAGGTAGCCTATTTCACATATCTACGACTCTGTTACGAGAGAGGCAGATCCCTTACACAGCCAATCTCTCTCTCTCTCTCTCTTATTTGCACATTTGTACAAATGAGGCAGATCCCTTACATATGCTACCAAGATGAAAATGGGAGTCTGCAGAGAGCCGATTGGCCCACACACGGCAGATCCCTTTCACACCCAACTCATCTCGTTCTATCAAATTTTATGTTGAAGCTCTATTGTTATTGATCCTACTGTAGCACTCGGTAGCCTATTCCACATATCTACAACTCTTTTACCAAGCGAATAGAGGCATATCCCTTACACAGCATATCTCTTTCTCTCTCACTCTTGTTTGTTTGCACACCGGTACAAATGAGGCAGATCCCTTACACATGCAACCAAGATGAAAATGGGAGTCTGCAGAGCCAAGTGGCCCACATAGGGCAGATCCCTTTCACACCCAACCCATCTCATAAACGTTACCTGTTATTTACACTACTTACTATACACCCATGTTATCATTATACCTGCAACCAAAACACAATTGTAAGAAATAGGAACATAAGAAAATGGGAGTCTGTAGAGAGCCAATTTGCCCACACAAGACAGATCCTTTTCACACCCAACCCATCTCATAAAAACTCTCTCTCATTTATCTCTGTCTTCCTTACATTTATGACATCCTAGTCTCTGTCTCTCTCACAAATGAGAACATAAGAAAACCGGAGTTTGCAGAGAGCCGATTGGCCCACACATGTCAGATATCATTCACACCCAACCCATCCCGCACTCTCTCTCTCTCTCTCATATTTATCCCTATCTTCCTTAGGTTTACGACATCCTATTCTCTCTTGCCATACTCTCTCTCTCTCCCTCACAAATGAGAACATAAACAAAATAAGGAAATGGGAGTCTGCAGAGAGCCAATTGACCTACACATGGCAGATCCCTTTCACACCCAACCTGTGGTAAACTATCAATGGAAGTTAAATATTACTAAGCTATAATGAATCAAATAAAATCAATCTAAATGAAAACTACTCCATATCTAAATTGAATTCAATCTGAAACAAGCTAATTTATATCCAAAGGTCTCACATAATAAATTTATATATAGGGTAAGGTTATAAGGGTTAATATACTATCCAGGAATGAACTCACCAATAGTTCCACGTGGCAATGAGGCAAGGGAGAACGTTTTACCCAATATGGCGGACAATGGGGAGGCAAGCCACCGGTCCCGAGACTCGAGTCAAGTGAAAGAAAGAATAAATGATTACATGGGAATGGACATGAATATTATTCTTATCTGCTAGTCAGTCATGGCGTCGATGAGAGTGTCGTGATGGTGTAGCTGTTTGTATTGCTGTCAGTGTATTGTGATTAGAGGCACAAAAGCGCGATCAACTGAGGGCGGATAATTAGATGTTAACTGGTCGGTGTTCGTGAAGGCTCTGCTCTCTCTTCCTCAGAGGCACACCTTGCTGCCTTGGCAAACGCCAGGAGCCCAAATTATCGTACCGCATCTAGGTTGCTCTATACGATAAATTGTATTAATATACACGATAAATTCATATATACTACATAAGACCATGGCAATATTGCTTAATAGCATATTAGGCCTTTTATAACTTAACTTATTTACAATCTTATAATATACGATCTACTCGTCCTACGTCGTGCTGCAGGAGCGACCGTGACGTCACAGAGACGTACGGGATCACAAAAGAGTCATAGCCTATCGTATTTACGATACAACCCATCTCGTTCTATCTAATTTAAAGTTGAAGCTCTATTGTTCTTGATCCCATTATAGCACTCAGTAGCCTATTTCACATATCTACAATTCTGTTACTAAACAAATAGAGGCAGATCCCTTATACAGCCAATCTCTCGCTCATGTTTGTTTGCACAATCTGTTCCTTCTGTAGTTTCTCCATGCCCAATGAGTTAAATGATCTTTTGATATCTGTGACACAGCTTTTGTATCTAACACAATACCCTCCTTGCAAAACCGCTCGAACCCCGGACAACGTTGCTTGCAACTTTAATTATTATTATTATTATTATTATTATTATTATTATTATTAATATTATTATTTGTTTATTAATTGTGTACCGGGCATTTGTGTGTAGGTCATCTATATTATATACAATTTTGTTTAAAGGAAGGACTAAAGCTAATTTGTTTTATATATATTTTGTATAGCTTAGAAAGGATCTGTGGTTGCTAAAAGAGCATTAATACATGCCCGTTTTGTCAGACTACGTTCTAGGTGAAGGAACACCAACATAAATCACTTCTGTTAATAAATTGTAAATAACTGATGATTTTTGTAACATGCTTGGCAAATCGAATAGCTCCACTCTCGCCATAAAATACACTTACAAATGCTTTAATTTTCAAAACATTACCCCCTCTCAGATAATGTTTACAGGGCTTACAGGGCCCGCTTAGCTGTTCTGAGAGGGGCCCCCCCCCCTCTCAGATAATGTTTACAGGGCTTACAGGGCCCGCTTAGCTGTTCTAGCTCGCTACGCTCGCCACCCACACCCTAATGCCCCTTTCCCACTTATGCGATTTCCTACGATTTTCGTCGCCGACACCCATAAATTGGCACATTCGTGACATGTCGCACAGCAATCGTATACCTTCGCATAATAATCGTATGACTCGCAAGGCCTCGCAAGGGTCCTCGCGGTTCATCGCAAATGTTAGGACTGTTCAAAATTTTGGACGAGGACTCACGAGGGTTCGTAGCCCTCGCAAGCATCGTCGAACATCGCAGAGGGATCTGCGAGGCCCTCTGAGAGTCATCGGCGACATCGGCGAGACATCGCGGAGGGTTTCGCACAATAAAAACTTTGCAACGCTGCACGGCGGCTAGCCGATGCTCTCAGATGTTCTACTCGCCGATGCTCTCAGATGTTCTGAGAACATCGACGATGCCAAATAGCACCTTGGGGGGTTCACCTGTTTTTGTTTTTATCTTTCTCTCCTTTTCTCTCTTTCTCTGGTTTGTATCCATTCAGCCAACTGTTTTAGGACGTTTATCCCCATCCAAGTATCGATATCTTCCTGGCAAGCGATAGCGAGCCAACATTATATGGATAAATCCGGCTTCGCCGGAGACATTATTCTATCGAAAATGTACAAATTAACTTGCTCTCAAAAACAAATATATATATGTTGGCTCGCTACCGCTCACCAGGAAAATATTGAAACCTGGATGGGGGTAAATGTCTTAAAACAGTAGGCTGAACGGGGCCGAAAGGATACAAGGCAAAGAGAGAGGGAGAGAAAGGGAAAACAAAAAAAAACGAGGAGAGAGGGAGAGAAAGAGAAAAAAAAAGGCGAGGTGGGCTCAATTAAGCCGTGACGCAAACATTGAGCCCACCTCGCTGTTTTTGTTTTCGCTTTCTCTCCCTCTCTCCTCTTTTTTTTGTTTTTTTCTCTTTCTCTTTCTCTCTCTTTGCCTTGTATCCGTTCGGCCCCATTCAGCCTACTGTTTTAAGACGTTTACCCCCATCCAGGTTTCAACATTTTCCTGGTGAGCGGTAGCGAGCCAACATATTTATATTTTTCTTTTGAGAGCAAGCTAAATTTGTAAATTTTTAGATAGACAAATTTCTCCGGCGAAGCCGGACATTGCCAATCTCCGAATTAAGGGAAGATGGGTCGTTTTTCTGGTCCCCTTTCTTCCTCATGGTTAACCCCATTGGGTGTGACAGGGATCTGCCTTGTGTGGGCCGATCGGCTTTCTTCAGACTCCTGTTTCCTTATGTTTGTGCCATGAAAACGTTTTCGGATAATCTCGCCGAGGTATTCTCCGAACCATTGCTTAATTCGCCGAAGACGTCGCAGAACATACGCCAAGGATTCATTCATCCTTCGCATTATTTTATTCAAATGTGACAGTTCTCGCCGAGTTCATCGGCGAACCATCGCTCAATTTGCCGATGACGTCGCATAATGTCGCCGATTCGTGTTACTCATCGGCGACATCGTCGCCGAGTGTAAACTTGTCAACGTTTTTTAACGGTCAAATCGTTGAGGTCGCACAAATTCTTTGCGAATTGACAAGACTACGTCCTCGGCGACGAAAATCGTATGAAATCGCATAGGCTAAGTGGGAAAGGGGCATAAGATGACCAAGAGTTAGTAAGATAAGAAAGATCACCAGTAGAGGGGTCCTTAACCCGCTGAGTACCAGCTAAATATTTAGAAATGTACCACCCAGGACCGGCTGATTCTGATTTTTTTTTTATTCCAGCAACAATAGCGAATGGGTTAGGAATGAAGGAAAAACCACGAAAAACCAATCAAAAAGCTCAAAAAATGGTCCTACAGAGCCACCGAAAACGGATTTTACAAGAGTAAAAAATTGAAGGCAATTTCCCCCAAAAAACATGTTTTTGCGCGCTCACGCGTACGCGGTTGGACTTTGAGAGTTTTCAACCATCGGCATGGGTGTGTGGGATACTTACACAGTTCCCATACAAATCTGAGCTCTCTAGGTGCCATAGGACCGGAGTAATTGGGACCGGACCGGCCAGGACGCAAACCATGTGTCTCTGGGGTTTAGCGTTACATACATTGTGGACGCAAACCATGCATCGCTGGGGCTCACTGGGTTAACCCTTGTTTAGCGGGGCCCGACTTAAGTCGGCCTAGAGAAGAAAGGAGTATGTGGCGGGGCCCGACTTAAGTCTGTGTGCAATTTTTTAGCAATAATGGCTCTGAGAGAGAGACGAGCGAGCGATGGGAGGAGCGTAGGTCGGCTCATGACCGCTCGGCACGGGTCCCGCGCGACAACTGACGTTCCCTCCACACACATCCACACTCTCTGCCTCGCTACACAGGGAATTATGTAAGGATATTACCGTATTTTAGGGATTTTGCACTCGTCTTGCACGATCGATGCAAGAGAACCCGTGGCCGTAGAAGGATGGTTCTGGTGTCATTGGAAAGCTCAATTTTCACCCTTTCAGGGATACATAATTGTATTACACTCTGTCCCTTGTTTATGCATGAAAAAGAGCACGGAAACAAGGTCGTTTAGGGTAAAAACCACCCGCTTGCCAGGTTGTAGAAGTTACCGACCTAGCCGCTCGTGGAGTGTTAAGGAATCCATACTGGCCATTTGGAAGTAGATTATGAGAAGACAAATGCTTAAGAAATGTTGAATAAGAATAGTTTTAAAAACTTTAGAGGTGCAAGAAATGAGAGCAATTGAACGATGGTTGGTGGGTTGAGAGCAGTCACCCTTCTTTGGGATAGGTTGAATGAGAGGAAATTTCCAACAAGAGTGGAATATGTTACAGGGAAGAATAAGACAGGAGAGTTTGCCTAGGCAGGGAGTCAACACGGAAGAACAGTTTTTGAGTACAACAGGAGGAACAACATCCAGCCCATATGCTTTCTTAGTATTAAGACCAGAGAGAGCAGAAAGTACATCCTTAGAAGAGATAATGATATTAGGCATAAGTAAGAGAGAAGGGGTTGGAGACCTAGGAACAGCACCAGAATCATCCATTATACTGTATAATGATAATGTCGGACAGGTTGGGAGAGAGGTATCCTGACCAGGATTTGAACCCACTCACTCCAGTTAGAATTGGGAGAGTTGGGCACCGTGGCCGAGTGGGTACGATGTCCAACTCTCCCAAATCTACCTGGAGTGAGTGGGTTCGAATTCTGGTCAGGATTCCCAACCAGAATCATCTAAGGTGGAGTTTTTAGCAAAAGTTTGGGCGAATATTTCAGCTTTGTCAGAGGAAGGCTTGGCAGTACTGCCGTCAGAGTGAAAAAGAGGAGGGAAAGTCGAGGAAGTAAAATTGTGGAAGAAGTTTTTGGCTAGATGCCAGAATTCTTGGGAAGAGTTGGAGTATAAAAGTTCAGAACATTTATTATTAATGAAAACGTTTTGGAGAGTCGAAAAACAGATTTGGCTTGATTTCGGCAGAATCATAGAAAGTACAGGATTCTTGAGTTTTAAGGCAATGGTACCATTTGAATGCTTCCTCCTTATTGCGGAGATCACAAGAATGAGCATGAATGTGGTGCCAAACTGCAAGATAGGATATCAAGTGAAGAGCTAAGGAGAAGGTTAGGTATCAAGAGTATCAGTGATGAGATGCGTACTAGCAGGCTTGGATGGATTTGACATGTAGAGAGGATGGATGAACAAAGCTGGGTGAAAAGATGCAAGTCTATGAATGTGGAGGGAGCTGCACCACGGGGCGGACCAAAAACGACGTGAGATCGGACTTTGCAGTCTGATCTTAAATCAAAGCACTTGACAAGTGAGGCAGCTCTTACAAGGGCTACCTGGAGCGCTGCCATTAGGACGTGAGACCGGAACTGCGTTTCGTGTGGAGCACTCGGTCTTTAAATTTGTGTATGTATAGAAGAATGAGCGTGAATAAACCAAGATTATTTTGCAATAGACTGAGAACAAAAATATGAAATGTATACTTCCATGCCCGAGAAGATCACCTCGGTAAAGCGTTCAGCACAATACGAGGGTCCCTGGCTATAAAAGTAAAAATTATTCCATGGGAAATCAAAGAAGTAGCCTACTACCGAAGAACCTCCTAGTCGGCAATGCCAAAGTGCTACAAGCGCTGCCGGCTGGGTAGATCGGATGGCTGTAATAAAGAGATAGGACATGTAACAAATATGGTTATGATCGGAGGAGCCCAACAGAGAGAAAAGGTTTACAGTGTAAGCAGAAGGCTTATCTATCTATCTATCTATTGCCTGACGCCGCGATCCCCGAAGGGGTGGCCACGAACGAACCGCCCCCATGCACCTCTGTCCCCAGTCAGTCGATGCCCCTCCCCCCAACCAGCACCGCCTTCGTTCATGTACTTCCTCACTCCATCCTTCCACCTCATATTCGGTCTACCTCTCCCCCTCTGTCCCTCCACCTCGCTCTCGTACACCCTCTTAGTCATTCTCTCGCTTTCCATACGTTCCATATGGCCGAACCATCTCAAGTTGTTCCTTTTCACACTTTCCAGCACATCTACCTCCACACCACACCTCCTTCTTACTTCCTCATTAGTCTGTCTATCCCTCCATGTAACTCCGCACGCACTCCTTAAGTAATTCATTTCCACTGCTCTCACTCTTGGTCTGAGTCTCTCAACCAACGTCCATGCTTCGCTTCCGTAAGTCAGTGTCGGGATTACCACACTGTCATGCAAGGACTTCTTCACTTCCATACTGACCACCCTATTTCTTGTTACTGCTTTTAGCGTTCCTACAACCCTCTTCCCCTGTTGTACCCTCTCCCGCACCTCTTCATCCATAGTCCCATCTTTACTCAACACACTGCCCAGATACTTAAAAGAGTTGACGATCTCCATAGCCTGACCGTTCAGCTTCACCTCACACTCTGTGACTTCACCCCTTTCGAAGACCATAACCTTGCTCTTCCCCGTATTTACCTTCAAAGAAGGCTTAGAGGTTAGAAATAAGTCAAGGATGTTGGACTGATCTCCAAGGCGGTCAGGAATACGAGTAGTACTCAAAACTGTTCTTCCATCCTGACTCACTGCCTAGGCAAAAGGAGTTGAAATAGGGGAGCTATCCCCCTGCCAAAGGCGGCTTTCTAGGGCCTTTCCTAGCTGATGCTGAGAGGATTGTGTTCTAGTCATGTGGTGATGGGCTGGTCTATCAGAGTGAGAGCTGAGCGATCTCTGCCATACCCATAGCTTACTCTGACTGTTCCTTTTACTTATATACCTTCTAGATCTCAAGTGACGGCGTCTTTTCCGTGGATTGACCTCCCTATTGTCAAGATTGGGAGCCAAAGCGTCACATTTTTCCATTGCCCCTCAACTTTCCCTTCATAATTGCGTCCAATTTACCCTGACCTGGCAATTAAACACAAGCAAATATCGGAGATGGCTTTTCACATTGCCTCCCGCTAATTTTGTTTTAAAAGGGCTTGCAGTATAGCCAACTTAACATTAACAGAATAACAGTATAGTCAACCATGACGATGAAAAGATGACTATACAATAATATATATAACCACAATTTGATTAAAAAGACCAAGAACTTTATTAGCAAAATTTGGAGGAAATTAGAAAACAAACGAAAACAAACCCAGTGAGAATAACATAAATGAGCACGACACAGAATATTGAATAATTATGTACATACTACGAAAGCACCGTTGTAAAAGCTTTGTCTTTCCGACTATCAACTGAACTGATTAGTTATAACAAATCATTAATATAATTGCAGATAGATTATGCAAGTGATGAATTAATCAAGTCGCTATATTACAGACTGGTAAGGATTAATTTGTGATTTTTGTTTTTGTTTTTTATGCATAGGCCTATATTAGAAATGAATGTTATCAAGATCGCGACGACGCTTGGATAATAGGCTAGGCCCTATAGGAAATTTTCTAAGATAATTATGAGATCAGATGAGATATCAAGGCTGGATCGTGATAGCCTGATAGGCTAAATAGCCCGTGGACCAGATGCCATTATATGACATAAGAACATAAGAACATAAGAAAATGGGAGTCTGCAAAAGGCCGATCGGCCCATACAAGGCAGATCCCTGCCACAGGGATCTGTGTTGGCACCTCTCATGTTCCTTATGTACGTGAATGACCTGCCGATAGGCATAAACTCCTACATGTCAATGTTTGCAGATGACGTAAAAATTATGAGACAAATAACAAATAAAAGTAGTTGTGAGGAGCTGCAAGGGGATTTAGATAAAATATACGAATGGAGCACCACGTGGAAAATGAAATTTAATATAAGTAAATGCCATGTGTTAAATATAGGAAGAAGTGTGAATAGACCAAATTGGGAGTACAGGATGGGAGATAATATAATTAGCAAGGCCGAAAAGAAAAGGATTTAGGGTTGATTATACAAGATAATTTGTCGCCAGAGAAACATATTAACAAGCTCTTTAGCGGAATGTATGCAATGGCCGGGAATATGAAAGTTGCTCTGAACTACTTGGATGAGACCATGGTAGCGAAAATTATGAAGAGTATGATTAGACCAAGATTGGAGTATGCAGCAGTGGTGTGGTCCCCGCATCTAAAGAAGCATATTCACAAGTTAGAAAGAATCCAGAGAGCAGTTACTAGATTGGTTCCAAGTCTCTGAGAGCTGCCATATGAAGGGAGGCTAGACAAATTAAATCTACCGAGTCTAAAAGAGAGGAGAGAGAGGGGAGACATGATAATGATGTACAAATGCACCCGGGGGCTGGAGAGGCTGGATAGGGAGGATATATTAATTATGGATACAGGAATAACTAGAGGCCACAGCTACAAAGTAAAAAGACCTACCTGCAAGAACGATATCAGGAAGTTTAGCTTCCCCTATAGATGTATTGACAAATGGAATGGGCTGGAGGAGGAGGTGGTAGGGGCAAGGAATATCCATATTTTCAAGAAAAAATTGGATAAAAAGTAGACTGAGAGACGGGACAACACGAGCTTAGCTCAACTCCTGTAAACTACAATTAGGTAAATACAATTAGGTAAATACACCCAACCCCAATTATAGGCCTAACTCACTAATACCTTGAGTACTGACCCCACCAAAACGGTCAGAGATTAACACAAGATAACGGGGGTCTGCTGAGCGCCGATTGGCCCACACCTGGTAGATCCCCCTCACACCCAACCCATCTCGTCCATAAGCCTATCTAATTTTATCTTAAAGCTTCCTATCGTTCTTGATCCCACTATATCACTTGGTAGCCTATTCCACCCATCTACAACTCTGTTACCAAACCAATATTTGCCTATATCTTTTCTGAAACGAAATTTATCTAATTTATAACCATTTGTTCTAGTTCTTTCGCTATCACTGAGCTTCAGTACATTTTTCATGTCTCCTTTATTTACCCCACTGAACCACTTGAACACTTCTATCATATCCCCTCTAACTCTGCGTCTTTCTAACGAATGTAAGCCTAATTTGTTCAACCTTTCTTCATATGGTAGATTTCTAATATTATGAATCATTTTTGTCATTCTTCGCTGTACTCTCTCCAAGGAATCTATATCCATTCTGTAATAAGGACACCAACATTGGACAGCATAATCCATATGAGGTCTCACTAATGACAAGTAGAGTTTCAAGATAACATCGGCAGTTCTGTTACTCACACTCCTTGAGATGAACCCCAGAATCCTGTTTGCCTTGTTACGTACGCGTATACACTATTTTCTAGGTTTCAAATCGTTGCTAATAAACACACCCAAATCTTTCTCGCAGTCTGAGTTTTCTAATTCAGCATTAGCTAGTTTATATTTTGCATTAGTATTCGTCTTCCCTATCTTTAATACCTTGCATTTGTCAATGTTAAAATTCATCTGCCACTTTACTGACCATTCGTGTAAGGTATCTAGATCCCTTTGGAGGCACTCTATGTCGCTATCTGAATCAATTGGTCTCCCTATTTTGGTATCGTCTGCGAATTTACTTATCCTACTAGTTATACCTAAATCAAGGTCATTTATGTATATGATAAATAACAGAGGACCCAATACAGATCCCTGGGGGACACCACTCTTGACTGATCCCCACTCTGACTTAGTACCATTTATGCTGACTCTCTGCTTCCTACCAATTAGCCATGACCTAATCCATCCTAACAAAGCCCCACCTATTCCATGCGCCTCAACCTTTCTCATCAATCTCTCATGAGGGACTCTGTTGAAAGCTTTACTGAAATCTAAATATATAATATCATATGATTTGTCATTATCTACTGCTTCATATACCTCATATATCACGAAGTTGTTCATCCGATGAGGAATATATTCTCAGCATAAACTCCAATCAAAGGTTGCTAATTATAGAGATAATTGTTGCCAAAGTCTGTTATGGTGTTATATCAAGTTAAAAACCTTTGACCCAAAGGTTATTAACTTGACATACACATCAATATGAACAATGTCATGTAGATAAAAAGTTGTGAATGTTAATTAGCTGTCTCGGATGGCTCCATTTTTCATTGCAGCACATTTATTGAGTGAGAGATGGTGGAGCTAGGGAGTCAGGAATATTAAACTTAATTTTTCCCTTCATAAACTATCGTCAGTCTATTATAAGCTTTGTTCAGTCATTGGGGGAGCTGCAGAGGGCTATTATTTGGCAGTATAATATACGGGGTTTGGGGTTAGAAATAAGGTAGGATAACCTTCTGAACTAAGTAATCTATGGGCTATTCAGGATATCACTAGATACACCAGTAACTAAGTAGGCTAAGCTTAATAACAACAACAAAATCGAGTCAAAGAATCATATAGACACTAAATTAAAACAAGATGAGGATTAGTTATTTTGACATCTAAGTAGAACTGTCATGATAATGTTAGCCTAATCATTTAGCGCATTTTGGAATGAAACAGAGGAATGAACCACATGTTTTGTTTGTTTTCTAGAGATTGTAGTATTATTCTAGTTCTTTTCGCCATTTATTTACTATCTATTAGTATTATTCTTTTTGGCATTGATTTACTACCCAGCGACTTTTGAGAATGGATCTAGCGGTATTTTCTGTTTTGCTTTGGTAACCCTGTCTGGCAGCAGCTACACACAGAGGCCTTGCTACACATGAGACCATCCGAGTCAAACAAATAGTTGTAAATCATGCTGCTTGCGCGCACATCGTGACATACTACACTAAAAATGCGCAGTAGTTATGGGGTGGAAGTGCTCTATGGCAACATATCTGGGCCAAGGGTACGGCATAACTTACTCAAACTTACGCGTAGCTTCTTTAGTTACATGTATGGTTGTAATATGAGTTATATTTCGTTTAAAATGCAAATAAATCTAAACTATAGCCTATAGCCTACTTATATCATTAACGATCAAAGAGCGGGTGGTGGAGTATATTTCACTGTGCCGCCCAGCGGGGGGGTTTTACCATAAATGGGGTTGTTTCCGTGCTCTTTTTCATGTATAAACAAGACCCAGAGCGTAATACAAGTATGTATCCCTGAAAGGGCGTAAATTGAGCTTTCCAATGACATCCGAACCATCCTTCTATGATCATTGGTTGTCTTGCAACGATCGTGTAACCGAAGGGCAAAATCGCTAAAATACGGTAATTTCTTTATATAATTACGTATGTAGCGAGGGAGTGAGGGTGGATGTAAGGGGAGTACATCTCAGTCGGTCCACGGCGGCCGTGGCGAGCGGTCATGAGGTAACCCAGGCTCCTCCCGTCGCTCGTCTCTCTCTCAGAGCCTATATATATTGCGCCAAAATTGCACACAGACTTAAGTCGGGCCCTCCACATAGTCCAAATTTTTCGATACGGACTTAAGTCGGACCCCGATAGACAAGGTTTAATGTGAATTATATATTCAATTCTATTCTGCAGGGTGTTAATTGCCATAGTGCTCTCTCTCTCTCTCGCTCTCTGTTATCTATAGAATCTGAAGGTGAAGCACCCCGGAAGGTCGTATAAACACGGTAATCGCCTATCACGGAATGTACAGCACTCGCGTCCCATATTAAGTGGGCATAAATACTATAAAAATAGTATTTGAAATAGTTCAGACTATTTTGTTTTATATAGTGCTGAACTATTTCAATTAATCTCTCTCTCTCTCTCCACCTGGGCCTAGATGGGTGAAGGGAGGGTAACAGAGCAAGGCAAGGCTACCTATGGAGGAAGGTCAGGTGCTACTCTTTAATATTATGCTGTGTTGATATGTAAGTCAGTCTCTCTCTCTCACTCACTCTCTCAGCAGCAAATTTCGTCGTGCTCAGTTTGAAGGCCTTCAGGGAAGCTTATCCCATATCAGACTTGAGGGTCAGAATGTTAATGCAATTAATGGATTGTGACGTTAACCACTCCATTAGAACCGCATGGCTTGTCCTACAGTGACTCGCTAGGATCGCCAGGGCAGTGGATGTGGCTACAGTTGATGTATTATTGTGTGCTTTATTTCATATGAAAGCTCGTGTCATGGGCAGTCCAGAAAGGCTCTTTGTTTTCGCCCATGTCAAGGCTTTATATATTTAATTGCAAAGTATATGTTTTATCATTAAGTAGTAATGATAGGATTTGAGAGAGAGAGAGAGAGAGTAGAACAGAGTGAGAGGAGGCGCGTAGTGTTTTTTGCCATGCTCGATGACGTCACGGCTGGCTGGCCTCTTGGGGATTGGTTGGAGGAGTTTTTTACCATGCTTGGTGACGTCATGTTTGGCTGGCTTCTTTGCCATTGGCTGAAGGAATTGTTACCGCTTTGTCTACGCGGTGCGAGCTAGTGCTAGTATATATACAGCTCTCTTGTCACTCTCTCCCTCAGATCTGGTTTCTAGAACGCATCCCTCTTATCCCTTTGATACCTGTCCCTCTCCCTGCACCTGAGAACCTTTTCCTCTGCCTATCTCTCTCATTTTCCATATCTTTCACCACCTTTTATTAATATTATACCCCCTCTGGTTAACTCTGCATAATCAGCTTCATGCTGGCCAGTTGTATTGTGCGTTAAGGTCTTATATAACCCATGTATGTTAGTTGTTAAGATAAGTTGATCACGAAGCATTGGTTGGCATTCATATTGTTCAGTACTGCTTCCTGTAATTATTAGTGTTCTGCTGGATTAGATAATGCTAGACTAGGAGTCTGATACTATAAGGTATTGTTTCCGATGGGTGCTGGCTTTAGTTAAAAGCTGCACGACATACCTGAGAACTGGAGTTGATTGGGTAAATTCTAGTCTGTGTGCCATTGAGAGTAGAGCATGCACGAATGAGGGCTTTTTGCCTATACCATTCTGCACTGTTCTAAGCTCGTTGTTTGTCTTTGAGGTACGCCAGGAGAACGCTTAATACTTCGGTATTAAGGTTTCTCAAGAGAGCTACCCTTCATTATAACGTAATACTTGACGCACAGACTTGAGATTTGCACTAGGCTATGCGGCATGCCATGCGCACCAGTATCTCGTATCATTGACTCTAGCTAGACTTTATCAGTCATAGTAGACATTAAATATATTAATCCAATTACTCTTATTATGCATACCCGTTTATGATTACACAAGCATTTCGCAGCCTAGTTTGATGTATTGAGACACAAACGACTTAGGCTCTTTTTGTTGATAGGAATACTGCATTGTCGTGGCGATTATTATTAGTGTTGTAGCGTTTAGGATATTCTTGGCTCCGACTGCATTATATATCCTGTCTTTTTGTGAGCATAGCCTGCTCGAGCATTGTTCCACTGCCAGCCTTTTTGGGGTTCCATTTCCAATTCGAGCATCTTGATAGCATCTAATATTTAAAGAAGATTCCTTGTTGGTGTTGAAGGACTTTAGTGCACTTTCTTTCATGCAGGAGTGCCTGACATTTATTGATTAAAGTAACGTAAGCTGTAACTTCTCTTACCACCTTTCTTTGCATACCATAACCAAGCACCTTCGGTTATAGGTAGTCATAGGCTGTTTTCACATAACATTAAGCCTAGAGTAGACGCACATTTATTGAGAGTTTAATAACCTATTATTGCATATAGAACTCTGGAGAGTATTTGTGTTCTTTGTTCACTGGGAATATACATCAGAGGTTGGATCTAGCGCTTTCCGTTGTAGCATTTATGCCATTACTAGTCCAATGAATAAGAACCCTGATATATTTAAACCTCAGTCGTAACAGGATCGACAAGCTGCATTCGTTCCTACTAAACTTACCAAATCAGGCTCAACCCAACCAAAATTGTTCATAAGTGACATAGCTTCAGCAATTAGAAAGAGAAAGGTTGTATAGTCCTACAGAAAGGCCAAAATAGGTCAAGACCAAAGATATTTAGATTCCTTCAAAAATATGTGTAGAAGAGTGAAATATCTTATAAAGGAAGCAAAACAGAATGAAGAACTAAGAGTTGCAGCCCTCTGCAAAGAGAATCCTAAAGAGTTCTTCAGCTATGTGAACAGCAGGAAGCCATTCAAAAGTAACACGTCCACAACCCTATTTCCAAACCAATGTGTTCCCATAATTATGTTTTAACCCATTCTGTACCGACGACGTCTTATTTATTTAATTCAAGCTATATTTAGACGATTATGAATATCTTGAGAATGATCTGTGTTAGTAAAAAGGGTTAATTAATATAGTTCGAAGTGTCTTAATTGCTGGGGCATATCCTAAACTCAATAAAATCGTCTGTTAGTAGATAGCATCAAATGTAAAAGACGTCACCAGTACAGAAGGGGTTAAAGCCGAATGTATCCAGTTTAAAGCCCTGTGTTCGGGTTAATTTGCAATCATTCAGCTTTAATACTTTACTAATGTCCCTTTGTGTATTCCCTTTATCCAGTTGAATACCTCTATCATATATCCTCTTCATCTTCGTCTTTCTAGTGACTGTAATATGAATTTAATATGAATTTGGCAAAGTACAAAACATGTCCAAATAATAGGAAAGGCTATATACAAAATATACTGTATATATATATATACTGTGTATATATATATATCTATATATATATATATATATATATATATATATATATATCCTACACATAATAAATAAATATATAAACATAAATTTAAGGCTACCATAATATATTCCATTCTTCCTTACACTAAATTATTCAAGCAACTGTCGTCTAATATTGTCTTATATTCGCATTATCTGTATTTTCAGTTTTTTCCTACTGTGTATTTTGGTGTGGGAGCTGGCAGTGTGCGAGACGGGGACCTTGGATGGTGTGTGTGTGTGTCTGAGTGCCTCCCATGGCTTTCTGTTGTTAGTACACTTGGCACCTACCTGGCACTCTCAATATACAAACACACACACAGGGCCGTATAAACATCACCCTTTGAATTAATACTGTTCCTTCCGTATTATTAAAGGTTGGCCTTCCTCATGTTGTAGAATGTACTATTATCCTGGGCCAGACATAACACACAACATACACACACACCACACTACTCAAACACCACACACCAACCACACACACACACACCCATATAAACCATCACCCTCTGAATTAATACTGTTCCTTCCCTATTATTTACACCTTATTGGCGGGCTAGGCGGTCTAGTGGACCGTAGCGCCCAGCGTTTTTTTTGTTTTACCCTAAATAGGGTTGTTTACGTGATCATTTTCATGCCTAAATAAGACCCAGAGCGTAAAACAAGTATCTATCCCTGAAAGGGCGTAAACAGAGCTTTCCAATGACACCCGAACCATACTTGTACGACCGCTGGTTCTCTTGCAACGATCGTGCAACACGAGTGCAAAAACACTGTAATTAGGTAATTTCCCTACATAATTCCCTGTGTAGCGAGTGTGAGAGGGGAGGGAAGGGTGGGATTCATGTCAGTAGGTCCGCCGCGGTGGTCTGGAGCAGTCATACGCTTGCTACGCTCCTCCCACCACTCATCTCTCTCTCTCAGCAACATTACGTGGTGAAAATGGCACACGACATAAGTTGTGAACCGCCACTTAGTCCATATGTATTTCACACGATATAAGTTGCGCGCCGCCAAAGAAGGGTTAAAGGTTGGCCTTCCTCCTGTTGTAGTGTGTATTATCATCCTGGGCCAGACATAACTCACACACACGTACATGCACACACACATACACACACACTACATACATACATACACACAACACACACTTCACTAGGCATGAACAAAATAGAAGGTCCCACCCCTTTCCCATTCTTAACACTCAAAGAGAGGGTGGTGGAGTATATTTGACTGTGCCGCCCAGCTGGGGGTTTTACCGTAAATGAGCTTGTTTCCGTGCTCGTTTTCATGCATAAACAAGAGCCAGAGCGTAATACAAGTATGTATCCCTGAAAGGGCATTAATTCATCTTTCCAATGACACCAGAACCATCCTTCTATGATCACTGGTTGTCTTGCAACGATCGTGCAACCGAAGGGCAAAATCAGTAAAATACGGTCATTTTCTTACATTATTACGTGTGAAACGAGTGAGAGAGGGTGGAGTACAAAGGAGTACATCTCAGTAGCTCCACGGCCACCGTGGCGAGCGGTCATGAGGTAACCTACGCTCCTCCCACCGCTCCCCTCTCTCTCAGAGCACATTACATGCTCAAAATTGCACTCGACAATAGCCGTGACCCGCCACATAGGCCACATTTATTTCACACGATAATAGCCGGGCGCCGCCAGTTAAGGGTTAAGTAAGCCTATCTCTATCTCTATCTATCTATTGCCTGACACCGTGAATCCCCGAAGGGGTGGCCACGAACGAAACACCCCCATGCACTTGTCCCCAGTCAGTCGATGCCCCTCCTCCCAACCAAGCACCGCCTTCATCCATCCACCTCTCTTTCGGTTTACCTCTCCCTCTCCGTCTCTCGTATACCCTCTTAGTCATTCTCTCGCTTCCCATACGTTCCATATGGCCGAACCATCTCAAGGTGTTCCTTTTCACACTTTCCAGTACATCTACCTCCACACACCTCCCTCTTTCGTCTGTTATCCCTCCATGTAACTCTGCACGCACTTTTCAAATAACTCGTTTCCACCCCACTCACTCTTGGATTACTGTCATGCAAGAACCACACTGTCATGCAAGAACTTCTCACTTCCATGCTGACCACCCTATTTCTTGTTACTACTTTCAGCATTCCTACAACCCTCTTTCCCTGATCTCCCGCACTTCTTCATCCATACTACCATCTTTACTCAGCACACTGCCCAGATACTTAAATGAGCTGACAGTCTCCATAGCCTGACCGTTCAACTTCACCTCACACTATGTGGCTTCACCCCTTTCGAAGATCATAACCTTGCTCTTCCCCGCATTTACCTTCAGATTCCGTTTTTCGCACAGTTCCAAACATATTTACCAGACCCTGCAACTCTCATTCACTATCGCTCATCAGAACTGTATCATCAGCAAACAGCAGTACAGGTAGCTTCCACTTGCTTCCCTCCCTTATCAGCGATACACCAACATCCACTGCTCTGCCTTGTATTTATTTCACGACTCCATCCATATATACAGTAAACAACCATGGGGACATCACACACCCTTTTCAACTCAACATTCAGATAAAAAAACTCTCTCTGGTTATTCTCCACACATACTGCCGCCTTTGCACCCTAATACATGCTCTTCACTGCTTTCAGCAACTTGTCTACTCCCTATATTCTAAGTACTTTCCACATACCTTCTCTATCCACGCTGTCATTATGCCTTCTCCAAGTCAATAAAGGCAACATACAGCTTTTGTTGCTTCTCCAGATATTTCGCCACAACACATTTCAGGGTAAAAATCTGATCTACACATCCTCTTCCCTTCCTAAAACCGCTCTGCTCGTCACCTATCCATTTTTCCGTTCTCGCTCACTGTCTCTCAATCACTATCCTACTGTACACCTTCCCTACTACGCTTAAGACATATTCCTCGGTGGTTACCACACTCTCCTCTTTCCCTTTTATAGGGGGACTATTATGCCTGTCTTCCAGTCATCAGGTGCACTCCCCTTCTCCCATGCTAGTTTGCAAATTTTCCATACCCATTCGATCACTATCTCACCACCATACCTCAGTATTTCCCCAAACTCTCCTCTATTCATGGTCCTTTCCCCAACTTCACTTTTCAGGGCTTCACACACTTCTGACCTGATCCCCACCTCCTCCTCCACTACTTCTCCCTCCCATACCCCATCCAACTATGTTTGCTGGCACTCCATTCCTTACATTCAGCAGTTCGTTGAAGTACATAAGAACATAAGAACATAAGAAAATGGGAGTCTGCAGAAAGCCGATTGGCCTAAGCAAGGCAGATCCCTGTCCCACACAACCCTAATTACAAAGCCCAATTATTGGCTCAACATTCTAATACCCTGAGGATCATCTTACCAAAACGGTTAGAGATTAACGCAGGATTACCGGGTCTGCAGAGCGCTGATTGGCCCAACCCGGCTGATCCCCCTTCACACCCAACCCTTCTCGTCCATATGCTTATCCAATTTTATCTTAAAGCTCCCTACCATTTTTAATCCCACTATAGCACTTGGTAGTCCATTCCACCCATCTACAACTCTGTTACCAAACCAATATTTGCCTATATCTTTTCTGAAACAAAATTTATCTAATTTGAAACCATTGGTACGAGTTCTTTCGCTGCCACTGAGCTTTAGTACATTTGTCATGTCCCCTTTGTTAATCTCACTAACCCACTTGAACACCTCTATCATATCCCCTCTAACTCTGCGTCTCTCTAACGAATGTAAACCTAATTTCTTCAACCTTTCTTCATACGGAAGATTTCTAATATTATGGATAATTTTTGTCATTCTACGCTGTACTCTCTCCAATGAATCTATGTCCATTCTGTAATAAGGACACCAAAATTGGACAGCATAATCCATAGGGGGTCTCACTCATGACAAGTAAAGTTTTAAGATAACATCAGCAGTTCTGTTACTCACACTCCTAGAGATGAACCCGAGAATCCTGTTTGCCTTATTACGAATGCTTATACACTGTTTTCTAGGCTTCAAATCATTGCTAACAAACACACCTAGATCTTTCTCGCAGTCTGAATTTTCTAATTCTAAATTAGCTAGTTTATATTTAACATTTGTTTGCATCTTCCCTATCTTTAATACCTTGCATTTGTCAATGTTAAACTTCATCTGCCAATTTACTGACCATTCATGTAAGGTATCTAGATCCCTTTGGAGGCACTCTATATCGCTATCTGAATCAATTGATCTCCCCATTTTAGTATCGTCTGCGAATTTACTTATCCTACTAGTTATACCTAAATCTAGGTCATTTATGTATATAAGAAACAACAGGGGACCTAATACCGATCCCTGGGGGAAGTACTCCATCTATCTTTCTAATCTCTCTTGCTTCTCGGCTAGCACTCGACCATTCTTATCTTTCACACCCTTACTGTTTCCCTTGCTACCTTCCCTAACTTTCTTAACTTCTTCTGAACTCTTCCTTGATTTCCTCCTCCTGCAACCTCTCCACCTTCCTCTAGCTCTCCTCACCCACTTCTTTTGCATCCTAATTTTAGCTACTACTACATAATGGTCAGACAGACCCCCTCCAATATCCCTATACACCCTAGCATCCAGCAGATGTCTTCATTCTTTCATCCACACATACAGTATATAATCAATCAGTGCCTTTCGTTCCACCACTGTCTTATCCTTCTTCCTCCACATCACTTTCAATGTGTACCTGTGTATCATTCCGTGTCGGAAGGTGTTGGCTATCCACAGCCGCCTCCCCACAAATACGTCCACAAGTGCACTACCATTCCCATTTACCTCTGACGGTACACCCCACCCTCCCACCACTCCAACTTTCTTATCACCCACCTTCCCATTCATATCCCCAATCAGAAATATTTTTTCGCTCTTGCCAGACTTATCCAGTCCACATTCACCCAGAAATCCTCTTTCTCTCCTACAGTTTTTTCCTCTGTCGGAGCATATACACACACACATACAGCCACCCACGTTTGTATTCCTACTTTCATTCTCACCCACACAATCCTTGAACCCACAGACCCAAAGTCTCTTACACGCTCCTTCCATTCGTTACTTACAAAAAAACATGCATCTTCTCTCGCTGCTCCCTCACTCACTCCAGCACACACACCCATTCCACACTCCCACATCTGTACATGTACGTGCTGTACATATCACTAGAAATAACGTAATTAGGGAAATAGGCAAACTAAAATTTCAGAAATCACCAGGCCCAGGTGCTAGTGTGAAAAATATGCCAAGATAAATAAGAAGGTTGCTAGAACCAATTTTTGCTAGAAAAATTATAAATCAACTTGACAATTTACATATCTATTTAACAATTCATAAGAATCAGGCTTAGTTCCAGAATCCTGGAAACTCGCAAATATAGTCGATTCTAAAAAAAAAAGTGATCAAGTCAATAGCATAAAATTACCGTCCCAGAAGTCACATTAATAATAGGAAAGTTGCTAGAATAAATTATTGCTAGAAAATACAGAAATCCCCTTAACAATTTCTACTTAATTAATCCATCTCAACACAGATTCACCCAGGGGCGCTCTTGCCTTACTAATTTGCTCAGCTTGTTCTCAGAGGTATATGAAGCAGTAGATAATGACAAATCATACGATATAGTTTACTTAGACTTCAGTAAGGCCTTCAATAGTCCCTCATGAGAGATTACATTACATTACATTAAGTAATTCTACGCGCCAGGCGACAGACGCCATATGACACAAAATTAAGAAAAGGTAAAAGAGCTAACTAAATATCGGCAAGGAAGTTAATATGGTCAAGGAAGTGAATATGATCAAGGAGGGACATAATGCGGTCAATAGAAAATAAGGGAGATTCCGAAAGAATATCAGCAAGACAAGGAGGGAGGTGGAGGAAAGTTAGAAATGGAAAGAAACATGAACGGCCTACAGAATATAAGGTGCAATCAAGGAAAAGGTGAGAGACAAAGCTGAACGGCACAGTGCGAGCAAAGAGGCGGAGGGGAACGGGACATTAAATACAAATGGGTAAGCCTGGTAGATGACAGATTGAGGAGAAAGGTTGAAGCACATGGAATAGATGGGTCGTTACTTAAGTGGATTAGGTCATGGCTGATTGGTAGTTAACTTACTTCAGTAAGGTCTTTGATAGAGTTCCACATGAAAGGCTGTTGAGAAAGATAGAAGGACATGGTATTGGGGGGATGCTACTCAAGTGGATTAGGCATGGCTGATTGGTAGGAAGCAGAGTAAGTATCAATGGTGTAAAATCGGACTGGGGAGTAGTTAAAATTGGGGCCCCTTCTGTTTATTATCTACATAAATGATCTTGTTCCTAATAAGAAGGCCAACACTCTTGAACATCAACCTCTATTACTCAAAAAACAACTAAAGTAACAGAGCTAATATTTCTATATTTTGAGAAGGGTCAGCGGAGGGGATATACTCAGGCACATACTGTACCCCATAGCTGAGGGTCGCCGACTCGAGACAAGAGCCCTAAAAAAAAAAAAAAAAAAGTAAATACAAAATATAAAATCACACACATCTAGGTCCGACATTATCCTTGCACCACAATGCTCGCCCACACACTTCCAGGCAGGGCTCTTTCTATGTACACAGACTCCCTGGGCCGGGAGCGTGATTGATTATTATATAGTCCAACTGGCGCTCAACCGCCACTCCGCCACTCCCTACGACTGCGTTATCACTCATCTATTCACAAGCATTCTCCACTCATTCCATTACACAGCCCTGTTGCAGACCTACATTTACCTCAACCCATTCACTCAACTCACTCCCTACTTTTAACACACGCTCAGCTCTCTTCATAAACACTTTTGACTGTTCTTAACCAATTTCTTCCAATTTCGTAAATCCGTTCTGTTAATACTCTAGGAAGTGGTGTCTGGTCCAAGTGATTCTCGTGGTTTTACCTCATCTTACGGTGTATACATCGTTTTTACTTGCATTCCTTACTTTTAAAATTTGATTTTGAGAAATTGGGGCTTGAGTATCCACTTGAAATAATACAAATTTTTGGTACACTCAGATGCCATAGTCTCAAGTCTACTGATATACAGTACAGTACTGTACTTAGATTTAATTAATTTATACATATGGAAGTACATCTCTGGAAATAAATTTATGAATATAATTTACCATACATCCACTACAAAACCATAGCCTAGTATACTATACATTGAAAAAGAAGTTATATTAATAAATATATCCCGATAATTATAAATGCAAAGAAAAACATAAGGGGGCTGTGGTTATTCCTTACCAATGTGACAGGGTGAATTCTTAGGAGTAGGCTAGAGACTTGGGCATCTGACATCAAAGAGTATTAACATTCACATATAGAGTAGTTCAAACAAAAGAATATCAGAGAATAATTGTTCTAAAAAAAAAAAAAAAAAAAGGGAAAGGAGATATCATCGACTGAAAATAATGAAGGACTTAAGGTCAATAAGAAACGGAATATCGGCCTGCCAGGGCACAACAATTCCCAGAAGCAAACCAAGACATTCTCATAACTTCAAGCTCTCTATAGCTAACACTCCCTTAACTCCTTCTGTACCGGCGACATCCTTTTAACCTTATTCTGGTTACTATTAGACAATTTTAGTCAGCTTAAAATGGCCAATTATGATTTTGATGAGAAATTACAAAACCAGCAGCCGTGATAACCCCTTAACCCGATTTAAGGCATTTTTTGCTCCCCACTGTTTCACTTAATTAGTTTGAGATGTAATGAAGTTTCAACTGCTTAGTTTAGCGATTATAAGACACTTCACCCCATTCAGGTGTCCAATTTGTCTGGGCAATTACCATTTTGTACCAACAAATTTTGAAATAAATTTTTAGTATGAAAGGGGCCTGGTGGGGACGGAGGGGTGGCAAACAAAAATTTAGTTGCCTGAAAATGTCAAAACTAAGCAGAACTCGATAATAAAATTAAAATAATACAGCCCCAAAGATGTCTCACCAGATAAGGTTAAAGGCAAGTCACAGTACAGCATTGTATAGCCTGGTGAAGGTTGTGGTTAGCATTTTTCATATTTTATCTGATTTTGCCTTCAATCACCGGACAATAACTCTTATACTGTAATTCATAAATATATATACATACATACTAGTATATATATATATATATATATATATATATATATATATGTCACAGGCCATGGCATGGTCGGCAGTGCGTCTGCCGATCGAAAGGTCTGCAGTTCAACCACACTGTGCCACCAGTAGACAGCAAGAGGAGTTTGGGCAACTCGGTCTAGCCATTCATGGCTAATGTCCAGTAAAGGCCCTGAAACAAGGGCACCCCCTAGCCCTCTAAATCAAGGGAGTGCACAATTAAAAATTGCATCATCATAGACGTGTTTTACCGGTCCCGTCGCAAGTGAGACACCAATATTTGCTTGCGACGGCAAAAGAGCTCCGTAGCTGGGTGACGGCAAGCTAAAAACATCTTGCTTAACTTACTGTTTCTTCATTTTAATTTATTTCGCTATATTTGTTTATCCAAACATGATCTTACAATGTATTTGACTATTATTAGAAAGTAGAGTAATAAGAGCCCACAGTAACGAATATCCAATTGTTTATAATAAATTAATGTCTGACAGTAGGCCTACGCTTGGGTAGATTTTGTCCAGGAAACAACAAACCCAAGCTGTAATGAACTGTGACCATGCTATTTACCGATTGTTTTTGCACATCATTGTATTTATACAAACCTTATGAAAATTAAATTGACAGTGAATGTTATTCCGATGAAATGGAAGTTGTATATATTTTTTTAAACATGGTGCGCTGTCGGTCGCTGGCTTGGAGCAAGCCTGTGTGGTTTTTCCCGTCCTGTGATGATCTTGCGACGGGACTGGAAAAACACAGCTCATATATCCCAGAATCACATTCCAATATCAGTTATTGGTTATTTGTTGACAAAATGTCTGATGCTACCATTAGATGGGTTGCCTGCCGAAAATCACCAATCCCAACCACTTTTGACTTTTCACTATTCTATTAACCCTCTCAGACATATGACGCAATTTTGAGCCTATTGGGGATACTTTAAAACCTTTGTTACCATCAGGGGTATTTAGAAACCTTTAGTTTAGTTACTTCAAGCTCTGCAGTTGTCTTTGAGTTAGCTGTGGGCAGAAAACTAATTTTGGAGGCAATTATAAGAGTGAGATAACTCTATTTCTTATTGCTAATCTGGCAACCTCTGCATCATAAATGCGTGAAAGGGTTAATACAGTATAAGTCGTTATAGGCAAGCTACAAAATACAAATGATAATCCCCAGCACATGGACTCCAAAACTACTATACTCGAAAGGGCAATACACAGCAGCCACATTTCTATGTACTGTATGTACAGTATGTATCTACTGAGGCACACACCCACAGCTGGGGGTGGCCCGACTCGAGACAGAGCCCGAATAGGGACAAAACACAAAATCAATATAAATAATAAACTCATACATCTAGGTTGCTCAGGAGAAGACCCAGATACGTAGGTAAATTTTTGGGGTCCCTAGCTAAGACACCCAGGTCCCAGACCTCCCGGAGAGGTTGTTTCAGCAGGCAGACACGTAGCGGATGCTTACCACTACAATGCCCGCCCACCGTACTTCCAGGCATGGCCCTTCACATGATAGACTGGCTCCCTGGGCCAGGCACCTGACAGACTATAATTATGTAGTTCAACTGGCACCTGGCCCCCTCTCCCTCTCCACACTTATTATACAGGGCTCCCTCAATATTCGCGTGTTTACGTACCTGAAATTTATGCGAATAATTGAGTCTGCGAAGTCACTACAGATCCCCCGATTAGCCCACAAACCCTTCCCAAACCCATAAATAATTTTTCTGTTTTTTTGGTGTAAATACATGTAAAACATATTACTACTATATATATAATTATTTACAGGAAAATATTTTCATTAACAATTAATATAGAAATTTAAATAGGGTTAATAAATTACTGTAAGTAAGTGAAGCACTCACCATCCCATTAAAGCTCATCAAATGCTAACCTAATGGTAACCGCGAATTAGCAAATCCGCGGACTTAGAATCCGTGAATATTGAGGGATCCCTGTAATTATTATTTATAGTGGCTTTCTAGAATCCCACCAGTTATACTTTTCAAAATAACAAAATATTCCATGGCCAGGTGTACCAAGCAAAAGTGATCCGCTATAACGCACAGGTAAATGAAAAGCAACTCCTCATGTACTTGTCAACTCTTGATGCACATATGAAGCTCTTCCAGGTTTATGTTAATTAAAAGTAAAAAATAAAATATACCTGGTTTAAATAAAAATAAAAATAACAAATAAAGGAAGTCTTACCTTCGGCAATGAAATACACTTGAGAAGCCTTTTTAAAATCTAAAAATATGCTAAAAATAAAAGAAGCATTACATCGGTCTCAATATCATTCAACATAAAAGGTGGACACTTTAGTTGACTTAACCCCTTGAGGATTAGAACATACTTTAGCAGTTTATTCTGGCGATCATTAGACTATTTCAGTCAGCTTAGGACGGATCTGTGGGTGTCAAGAGGCATGATCGAGTTGGTTATGACCCTTTAGATTCCCAGAGATCCTTTCTAAACTGCATACAATCTGCTTAGGACGGATCTGTGGCTGTCAGAGGCATAGTCGAGTTGGTTTTGATCCCTTAGATTCCCAGAGATCCTTCCTAAACTGCATAAATCATCTAATGATAAGCCAGAATAAACTGTCAAAATGCGTCATAATCCTCAAGGGCGTTAACACTGCCATAAACAAATGATCATGATCTATGAAGAATTTAAATTATCCACACTATAAACTGCAGTGTGATGCTTAGCCCTTTCTATTACCGGTGCCTTCCTATTCAATTTTCTGGCTACTATTAGACAATTATATTCAGCTTAAAAAGGGCCTCCAGCAAATCAACAGGCTTTGAACTATCTTGTTAATGCACGGAATTTAGGTGCGAGTATCCTAGGTTCGATTCCTTGGAGTGCCACATGTATTCGTTGATATGTTTAGTTTAGAAGTAAAGTTGGTTGGTGAAAAAAATATGAATAAACCCATTTTACTACCTCGGATCCTTCCTAAACTGCACAAAATTGTCTCGATATAGCAAGAGTAAAATTGGAAAGACGTCGCCGGTACAGAAGGGGTTAACCCAATCAACCAGACGACTACTGTACTTGTTTTGTAATCGCTGGCTAACTCCAGATAATTTGGTTCAGTCTACGAAGGACCTCTACGGAATCAGGTTAAAAATTACCTTACCGAGCCCTGTCAACTCTACAAAGGAAAACTTCTGAATATTTTGTTCAGCCTACAAGAGAATCATGTTAAATATGACCTAACTAAGCCCTCTCACTCCAAAAAAGGCATTCTTCCTTAGCCGAATTATAATTGTCTGTAGGTAGCCAAAATATTACCATGGGCATCATATGGTTATCCCCTCTGGTACAGAGTTGTCCTTGTCATTATAATCTGGATATTATTAGACGATTTCATCCAGATTATGGAGGACATGTAGCAATGAAAAAGCTTCAAACTATCTCTATTATCCATTTTAAATTACACAGCTTCCTCCTAAGCTGCATAAAATCGTCTAAATACAGCTGTAATAACACAAAATGCATCCTTGGTAAGGAAGGGGTTAAAAGGGCTTATATTAACTTACTCCACCTGAGAACTGGACGTCCAGAACAACAAGGAAAAACAGGCTATTTTGTATGATTAAAAATAGTGGTTCAACAGGGACATATTTTATTGCAGAACAGCAGAGGAGAGGAGAGGACCCCATCTTGACCAGTTCAGGTGCTCACAACATAATTCGCTGTTAAGTTTTACGGTTAACTTTAGTTTTTGTCTTAATGGGTCGTACAATAAAGATGAAGCTAGTTGGGGGGGAGGGGGGTGGAAACAAAAAACAAAAACCAATGGAAATCTCCTTTACTTCCATTCCAACACTGGTACAGACGCCTCTCTCGGACTCTCTCAAAAGATCCAGCTCGTGATACAACCTCCCGGTAACTTCTTCCCTCTGGTCTAAGGCAACCACCTCTTGAACACAGTAACCCTAAAGTGTACAGTACAGGAAAACATAATAATCTCATCACATAACACACTCTCTCTCTCTTAACAAATCTTGTGGACGTTGTGTTATCGACGGTACCGTATAGATCAACTCAAGGGGGATAGCAATGGAAAATACAACTCTAGCAGAGCCAACAAAATTCCCCGTCGCTAATGACCGCAATTAATTATAAACTCATGGTCACTTTATGCCTTAAATTGAAAACTACGAACATATTAATTGGCGTAATGGTCACTTCATGCCTCAAATTGAAAACTACGAACCTGTTAATTTGTGAAACTAATTTCAACGGTCAATTAAGTGGCTGACACTTACCGCTGACCATCATCAGTTATAACTAAATACACTCTGCATAGATATATAGAACAAACGCTTCACAGCATTATAGTAAAGTGAATCAATAGAAATTACTGTTAAAGATCTTGGATAAAACATGGCATGCGTTTTCAATAATTCATAATGTCCCAGGAGACTACAACAATATATTTGAGAATTTATTTTTACTATAATCTTTAAATATATCACTATGTTAATGCATATTTACTATACACTTTTGAATATATAATTGCATTTTTAACTATACACTTCAGAAAATATAATGATCATAAAATCGTGTTGTCTGCAACTACAAGTCAGGTAATTGTTACATTAATTCACTTTGTGTTGAAGATAAAATTCCTCTCAACATAGACTACCAACAATTGTTTTGGCAAGACATAACTGTGTAAACATCAACGGCATCAACGAACGGTCAACCTCGCACTTTCCCGACACCACAAGCGTCATCTATTACAACCTTAATCAAAACATCAAAACGCTGTAGTGTCTGAATAGAGGTAAAAAATTCTCAGGATCCAGGCATAAGGGTGTTTAAGTAGCCCAAATATAAGGTACACATTATTCAATATCCAGGGTGTCCAAATAGCCCAATTAACCCTTTCGCTGCGGGTGACATTCTGGAATGTTTTGGCAAGTTACAGCAATTTCCAGGTTTTAAAAGCCTGTCAAAAACGTAAAAATCAAGTGTCAGTGGGTGGGAGCGTGAGGGGCCCACCTCCGACCCTCAGAGCACCGAGCGGCTCACTGAGCTAGGCTATGTCTTGGGCGAGTCTCTCTCTGTCTCTCTCATCAGTGTAGCCAAGCGAGCGAGTGTTACATAATAGCGGGGTTCCCGCGTTTCACTGGGACCACTGCGAGTGAACCAGACCACGTACACAGTCTGTTCTGGTGTCATTTTGAAGATATTTTCGCCTAGTTTTCGACAGAATACACTTCATTTAATGCAGATGCTTGATTTATCATTCAGGAGTGCCTGAATATGCCCTAAATAGCCCAAACATAGCCGCAGCCAAAGGGTTAAAGGTGCCGATTCCGGAAGTTCAACATCGTAAATATAATAATGTCCCAATAAAGGTGCAAAAACAACTTGCGCTCCAGGCATCAGGGAGAAGTGCGAAGGGGACCGTACATCAGCAACTGAAGGGACAGCTGTAGCCACTCATTATGCAGGAGACCACGGAAACGAGTGTAGTAAAGCCCTGGCAGCAGTAGTGGGTGTGGTGGTGATGGTAACCCTTTCAATCAGATCACTTTAACTTACATATATATACCCACCTCCATGCCATTTTATTAAACTAGGAAGGACCTGTTCGAAGAGTTAATCAAGATCATCTGTATAACTACGATTCCTACTGGTTCTCCGGTTCGAGGAGTTAATCAAGATAATCTGTAGAACTACGATTCCTACTGGTTCTTCTGTTCGAGGGGTTAATCAACATGTCTTTAAACCCTCCGATTCCTACTGGTTCTTCGGTTCAAGGGGTAATCCACACGTTTTTATCCCTCCGATTCTTCGGTTTGAGGGGTTAATCAATATCTTCGGCTCAAGGGGTAATCCACGTTTTTATCCCTCCGATTCCTACCGATTCTTCGGTTTGAGGAGTTAATCGACATAAGTCTTTAAAATCCTCAGATTCCTACTGGTTCTTCGGTTCGAGGGGTCAATCGACATAATTCCCTCTGATTCCTACTGGTTCTTCCTAAGTTAAGCAAAATTGCCTGGCGGTAGCATTAACAAAGAAGCGGTGGTCTGATTGAAGGTGTTCGAGAGTGGAGGATAATGTGGGGAGGGGAAGGGGGGGGGGGGGGGTTGAGGGTGGCAGTCGTCACCAGAACAGCTCATCTGCCCGCCGCAACGAAGGCCAATATATACTGTACGTATATAGAATTACTCTCATATTTTGTTTTGTATTTTTTTGTTTTTTACATTATTATCTGCCATCGGTGTACATCGTAAAACAAAAATAGAGATTAATTATGTTTGCCCTCTAACTACAAGGACAGCAGGAAAAATATCAATTGCAACTTATAAGAACTGTTAAATTAATTACTTTCTTTAGCTTATTTCAAGGTTTATCAGGAATCAGAACGACAATTTGAGGACCCATAGAAACTCCACCTGTGTTTTACCCTTGCATGTCTGTACTAACTTAAACGAGTGGTATCTTGAAGATTACCAGAAATCACTTTTTTTTCTCTATCAAGACAACCAATGGAAAATATATATATATATATATATATATATATATATATATATATATATATATATATATATATATATATATATATATATATATATATATGGGACTATTCTTTAGCCTTACATATTTTCTTGTCTACATAAAACTTAAAAATAATACTCATATCCTGTCATAACACTTTTATAGAACATTATGGCTTAGCAGCCTATCAAAACATTAAAACTTAAATCAATCCAATCCAATTATTACTTTAGTGATACTTCAGACACAATTAAAAGCATCTATAAACTAACTCTGGTTTTACTTATCACAAGCAATTCTTATAAACTATGAAATACAACAATTTATTATCAGGAACCACAATCTGTCCTCGCAAGGACCTCAGAAGGACTCAAAGGCAAGCCCTGAAACTCCCCTTCACAAAAAAACAAACGCGAGCTTCGGGCACCCTCCTCTGGCAAGGTCCCCCATTATAAGGCCTAGTCGCACCAGCACATCTTCTGACAAGCTTCTGACAATTTTCTTTGGGCACGTTTTCTCTGGCCATATTTAGGGGCTCTTTTTGCCTTGGTATATCCGAAACTAAACAGGAAGATTTTGTGGGAGAGTAAATTTTTTCATCGACTAGAAGTTCAAGTCAAGAATTTTGCTCAAAAACATTGTCGGGAAAAGTGCTGGTGGGACAACGGCTTCAGCGTTTGTCAGCCCCTGGATAACACACAATAAACTCTACATCTCAAGTCTTCGCAATATTTAAGTCACAGCCGGTTGGTCCAATCTCCACCAATTTAGATGATACTTGCTGGTCATCCAAACACACCAAATCTTTCCCTGTGACTGGTCATTGTGGGTGGCTTGTCGCGAGTTTAAAAAATTTGCATCGAGATATGCACAGTTCCAAAAAACAGATTTTTTTTTTTTTTTTTTTAAATGACAATATTTTATAAGTTCAGACCAATCAAATCTACAACAGTCACCTCAATCAGCCTACAATCATTAGATATGGATCGTTCTAATTAGTACATAAGAAAATCCATAGAAATCATGCTTAAATTCACAAATACTGCAATATCTATATGGGTTAAGTCTTATATTATTGGGTTCCATTGAATTGGTTTCAGACAACATTCCAATACGTTCAAGAGGCATTGAATCAATCTTGCACCGAGCATCTGCTTAATGCCAACTAAGAACTACAAATCAAATAGCATGGTTCAAGATTTATTCAGTGGACACAGCATTTAGGAATACCAAAAGAAAATAGTGTGGTCACTGAAATCTGCATGCTGGACCGCATTTTGGGGGAAAAATATATGTATAAACAGGGTAACACGGGGCAAACTGGATGGAAGGATCTGATGCTGCATTAGACTTTGGTTAATTTGCTTCATTAATGCTATTAAACATGAAAAATTCCATTGGCAATTTCCCCTTAATGAATGATCTTACATCATAGTCAATGAAGAGGAAGGCAAAATCTTTTATATATACAAGATGAACACACCTGAATATTGTGGAAATGGCACTGTTGTTGTAGCACTGACAATAATTCTAATACAGGAATTTGGGCAGCTATTTTCCACTAACCATTTCCGTTGAATTGATTAGTCTCCAGAACTAGGGGGGCAAACTGCTGGACTTACTTTTGAGGTTTTATAATGGCAACTAGTCACTTTTTTAAAATTTCTTTGAAAGACAAGAAGATTGCATGTGAAACACAAAGTAAGCGGGAATAAAACAGCCTGCTCATTAAAACCACTTGGAAGTAATTTAATTTAACGGTTAATCTTTAAGAATTTATGATCCAAGTGGTTGACAGTGATAAATTTAGAGCAGCACTCTTGTGAGACTTCCTCCTACTAGATTTAGTATGTTTTTTTTTATACCCAACTGACCTGGTGGGTTTGGGTCTGGTGGAGATGTTTCAGGTACTTGTCTCACTGGTGGGGTGGCTGCGGCCCGTCACCCCGGCCGGGGCGGGGCCAAACCTCGAAGTGTCCGCCAGACACTCTGGACCCCTGCCCTTCGTGCGGCTGCCGAGTCATATGCCACCAATTGGCCTCCCGCACACGGTCACGGTCCCCCATATCATACCCATGGGCAGCCTGAAAGCACAAGGCAAACCACAATGAGTGGTCAACCTCTCAACAGTGCACAGGATTCAAGTTAAGCTGGGACTTCGACATTTAGGAAAGCATTAGACAGCAAGTGGGCTATGCAGCAAGCTTGACAAGGCTCTATATATTCTAAAGCGTACGATCACCATCCCTGAGCCAGAGGTGTGGTGCATGACGGGGCTGAGGATCACTAGGAACGAGTCGGCAAGTGGCCCGGGTGCGGGGCGACGCTACCAAGTACTCTACTCAATAATGCTCCGCTAAAATTTATTATCACATGAAACTTTTAAAATCAAGACTTAAATTTTTGTTTTTTTTAAAGTCAGCATGGTTTAAACTTCTTCCCGGCCATGTTTACGCCACCATAGCCCAGAGCTGCTGGACGCTGGCTCAGGCATGGGACCCAAAGAGAACGTGGCCTCACACTTCCACACCTTCCCCCCAATACTACTACTACTACCACCATCACCACCTCTCCATCCCTTATCATCACCACCACCCCCTCCCTTCCCACCTAACCCACATCCTCTCCATCTCTCCCTAATCACCACCACCACCCACCACACCCTCTCCATCCCTTATCGTCATCACCACCCACCACACCCCTTCCCACCTCCTCTCCCTTACCCAACACATTCGAGCCGGTATCACACGACCACTTTTTCCCCCAACAGTTATCCTCAACACTGGTCTGGCAGCTTATGAGGTAAACATTTGAAATTTGAAAAATTTTGGTCACCTAATTCATCTACCACATAGCGATTTTGATAAGTTATTTTGCCTTTATATTCTTTTTGTCCTAGGTTTGGTTTGTTTGGTTTGCAAGTTTTAAATTTTAATTAGTCTAGTTTCCGATAACAGTGTAAAATATTCCAGAAATGTTGCCAGAAATTTGTTGATCATCGAATATTTACTATAAAAGCACTCGTGTGATACTGGCTAAAGGCTGGCTCATCCTGACACCTGCACATTTGCAACTTTCAGGCAAAACTGAGAATCTGTGGGGCTGATAGTCACAGATTATGCCAATTGACCACTTGCGAGTTTCAGGCTGTAAGGAAGTTGGAGCTGTGGACAATAGGCTACCGATTGCTACAGTAGGATCAATAACGACAGAAAGCTTTGACACATAATTAGATAGGCACATGGCTGTGATGTGCTGATTGTCAATGGGATCCGCCGTGAATGGGCCAGTCCATGGTATAAAGACTAATATTAGTCTTTATACCATGGGCCAGTCAGCCCATGGAGTCAGCCCTCTGAAAAAAATCCCTCTTTTATGATTTTTGTTTATGTTAATGTTTATGTAGGCCTAGTGGAATTAGGACGCGTATTTGACAGTTTATTCAGACTAGCATTATACTATTATATTCAGAGTAGAAAAGGAGACTATTTTATTCAGAGTAGAAAGGGAATATGAAAGTCAGAGGGTAAATATGACGTAGTATGTGTCCCTATGATTCCTACAGAACCTCCTTAAGTTGTATAAACCCTCTAATGAAAAGCCCGATTAAACTGACAAAATTAGTCAATCCTAATGGGATTAATGATTATATATTTATTGATCCTCGTGATAAACTGGTCTCTCTATTCACCAATGATAGTTTAGGTAAGGTATTATGTATTATATTCGCAAACAAGTTATATGCATTCACTAAGGGGGGAAGGAAGTAATAGGGGAAGATCTATCCTATATTGCACAGATAGTGGCGGGCGAAGTGGCTAGGATGAGTTACTAAACCGAACGTGTTTGGTTTTTAGGTAAACAACTGATGGTATAGACAGGAGTGGTTAATGTGCATATTATATCAAGTCATGCTAGCTTAACCTAAGACCTATCTATATGGGTTAAGTCTTATATTATTGGGTTCCATTGAATTGGTTTCAGACAACATTCCAATACGTTCAAGAGGCATTGAATCAATCTTGCACCGAGCATCTGCTTAATGCCAACTAAGAACTACAAATCAAATAGCATGGTTCAAGATTTATTCAGTGGACACAGCATTTAGGAATACCAAAAGAAAATAGTGTGGTCACTGAAATCTGCATGCTGGACCGCATTTTGGGGGAAAAATATATGTATAAACAGGGTAACACGGGGCAAACTGGATGGAAGGATCTGATGCTGCATTAGACTTTGGTTAATTTGCTTCATTAATGCTATTAAACATGAAAAATTCCATTGGCAATTTCCCCTTAATGAATGATCTTACATCATAGTCAATGAAGAGGAAGGCAAAATCTTTTATATATACAAGATGAACACACCTGAATATTGTGGAAATGGCACTGTTGTTGTAGCACTGACAATAATTCTAATACAGGAATTTGGGCAGCTATTTTCCACTAACCATTTCCGTTGAATTGATTAGTCTCCAGAACTAGGGGGGCAAACTGCTGGACTTACTTTTGAGGTTTTATAATGGCAACTAGTCACTTTTTTAAAATTTCTTTGAAAGACAAGAAGATTGCATGTGAAACACAAAGTAAGCGGGAATAAAACAGCCTGCTCATTAAAACCACTTGGAAGTAATTTAATTTAACGGTTAATCTTTAAGAATTTATGATCCAAGTGGTTGACAGTGATAAATTTAGAGCAGCACTCTTGTGAGACTTCCTCCTACTAGATTTAGTATGTTTTTTTTTTATACCCAACTGACCTGGTGGGTTTGGGTCTGGTGGAGATGTTTCAGGTTCATCTGTCTCTGGTGGGGTGGCTGCGGCCAGTCACCCCGGCCGGGGCGGAGCGAAACCTCCACCTGGCGGACCTTCTGAACCCCTGCTCTGCGTGCGGCTGCTGAGTCATACGCCACCAACTTGTCCCTCGGCACACGGTCACGGTTCCTCATACCATACGAACGGGCAGCCTGAAAGCACAAGGCAAACCACAATGAGTGGTCAACCTCTCAACAGTGCACAGGATTCAAGTTAAGCTGGGACTTCGACATTTAGGAAAGCATTAGACAGCAAGTGGGCTATGCAGCAAGCTTGACAAGGCTCTATATATTCTAAAGCAAGGTACGATCACCATCCCTGAGCCAGAGGTGTGGTGCATGACGGGGCTGAGGATCACTAGGAACGAGTCGGCAAGTGGCCCGGGTGCGGGGCGACGCTACCAAGTACTCTACTCAATAATGCTCCGCTAAAATTTATTATCACATGAAACTTTTAAAATCAAGACTTAAATTTTTGTTTTTTTTAAAGTCAGCATGGTTTAAACTTCTTCCCGGCCATGTTTACGCCACCATAGCCCAGAGCTGCTGGACGCTGGCTCAGGCATGGGACCCAAAGAGAACGTGGCCTCACACTTCCACACCTTCCCCCCAATACTACTACTACTACCACCATCACCACCTCTCCATCCCTTATCATCACCACCACCCCCTCCCTTCCCACCTAACCCACATCCTCTCCATCTCTCCCTAATCACCACCACCACCCACCACACCCTCTCCATCCCTTATCGTCATCACCACCCACCACACCCCTTCCCACCTCCTCTCCCTTACCCAACACATTCGAGCCGGTATCACACGACCACTTTTTCCCCCAACAGTTATCCTCAACACTGGTCTGGCAGCTTATGAGGTAAACATTTGAAATTTGAAAAATTTTGGTCACCTAATTCATCTACCACATAGCGATTTTGATAAGTTATTTTGCCTTTATATTCTTTTTGTCCTAGGTTTGGTTTGTTTGGTTTGCAAGTTTTAAATTTTAATTAGTCTAGTTTCCGATAACAGTGTAAAATATTCCAGAAATGTTGCCAGAAATTTGTTGATCATCGAATATTTACTATAAAAGCACTCGTGTGATACTGGCTAAAGGCTGGCTCATCCTGACACCTGCACATTTGCAACTTTCAGGCAAAACTGAGAATCTGTGGGGCTGATAGTCACAGATTATGCCAATTGACCACTTGCGAGTTTCAGGCTGTAAGGAAGTTGGAGCTGTGGACAATAGGCTACCGATTGCTACAGTAGGATCAATAACGACAGAAAGCTTTGACACATAATTAGATAGGCACATGGCTGTGATGTGCTGATTGTCAATGGGATCCGCCGTGAATGGGCCAGTCCATGGTATAAAGACTAATATTAGTCTTTATACCATGGGCCAGTCAGCCCATGGAGTCAGCCCTCTGAAAAAAATCCCTCTTTTATGATTTTTGTTTATGTTAATGTTTATGTAGGCCTAGTGGAATTAGGACCCGTATTTGACAGTTTATTCAGACTAGCATTATACTATTATATTCAGAGTAGAAAAGGAGACTATTTTATTCAGAGTAGAAAGGGAATATGAAAGTCAGAGGGTAAATATGACGTAGTATGTGTCCCTATGATTCCTACAGAACCTCCTTAAGTTGTATAAACCCTCTAATGAAAAGCCCGATTAAACTGACAAAATTAGTCAATCCTAATGGGATTAATGATTATATATTTATTGATCCTCGTGATAAACTGGTCTCTCTATTCACCAATGATAGTTTAGGTAAGGTATTATGTATTATATTCGCAAACAAGTTATATGCATTCACTAAGGGGGGAAGGAAGTAATAGGGGAAGATCTATCCTATATTGCACAGATAGTGGCGGGCGAAGTGGCTAGGATGAGTTACTAAACCGAACGTGTTTGGTTTTTAGGTAAACAACTGATGGTATAGACAGGAGTGGTTAATGTGCATATTATATCAAGTCATGCTAGCTTAACCTAAGATGTGCGCATGGGGGGTATGAGACACCACACACCTGTGCGCACGTATTTGAGCTGTTCCCATCACTAACATCGTTATTTTACCATAAATAGCATTAATACTTATCCATATGCGCCTATTTTAGGTTGATTATTAAGGTATTAACCTGTTACAGCAATAAAACAAGTGGAAACAGCGTTTGGATGGTCAAAATCGGCGATACAGGCCGGGAGTTACATAATGTATGGCTGAGGCAACCTCCCTCCCCTCCCCTTGTCTGGAGAGACACTGTTACGCAAGTCTCTCTCTCGCTCTTTCCCACGCTTGGTAACAGTGATGACAACGCCCTGCTACCAACTCGCTAATGTTAGCACGAAAATAGACCACAGAATAAGGGAATAACAGGGAAAATAGGTGATAACTGAAGGAGGGGAGGAAAGTGGGAAAGGAGGGGATGTGGAGGAGTGATATTTGGCATGGCCCATGGGCAAAACAAAAAAAAAAAAAAAAAATTGGGGGGTGTTTTAAATGGATTTTTTTAGGCCCAGGATCTTACGAGTCTTCCCGCAGTCGCCCGGGGAAACTCTTGAGTCTTCCGGCACTTGCCGGGTTAATAGTATTTGGACAATATAAGTAAGGAGTTAATTAGTAAGTTAGGGGTATTAGTGGATGAGTAAAGAAATTAAGATGTTTTATAATGCTCGGTTAATATGAAATCAGCCAAGAGTGATATGATGGAAAGTATTACTCTGTATGATGACTATTATATATATTGTATGCACAATATCAACTAGGACTAACTCGCATGCCGTGTGTTCCTAGGCCTCCAACAGCGCAGTCTTCGACCCATGCGTGGTTAAGCTGAAAGTTTTCTTGTCTGAGAAAACAATTCTTGGTTGGGAGAGAGGTATCCTGACCAGGATTCGAACCCACTCACTCCAGGTATGTTTGGGAGAGTTAGGTACCGTAACCACTTGGCCATGAGCGGATATAAAGGAAGCAACCTTTGTTCTTATTTGAAGAACCCCCGCCAACTCGGCTAAGTGATACAATTTTAATCGTCCTGGTACTATTATGGAGCCTCTCTGACAGTATCAAAACAACTCGTGCCCAATAGTCAATGCCCTGGTCAACAAATAGTCGAGCGAAATCAAGCCTGGTTTGTTTGTGCCTCTTGGTTAGCTTTGGTTAACAGCTGGTGATCTATGTTTATATCCCATCTCCTTTAATCTCTTGCGTATAGTTTCTGTAGAAGTTTGAAATTGCAAATGTTGTTTAGCTACTTCGGCATTGGAGAATGGATGGTTATCCATATAGCCTACTGTTTAATTTCTTGGTCCTGTTATGACATGGTTTTCCGCTTAGCTCCACTTCTATGTTGGTCTGTCATTTGTCCTTCTTCCCACCTTTTTTACCACCGGTAAACGTTCCGACACCCCAGTCCCGTTCATCCCAACCATACTACAGCGTTCAGCAACCTTGCTGAATGGATGACTAGGTGTGGTGTGGGTAAGAGAGTATTGAGGATTTTCTGATCACCTCAGTTTCCAATTATTACAGCTTCACGTTTTTGTATTTTATATTTATTTTTTATTTTTTTACCGAAAAAAGTTCGACCTGGGAATAGCCTATATTGCGTGAAGTGTTAATGCATGGTTGGAGTGGCTGTAGATATGCATGTAATCTGTAATCAGCCAATTGCCGATATCTGAATTTTGAGTGTTTGGTTGACCTGTACGGTACCTGTCCAGCTAGTAATAGACCACCAACACTAAACAAGACGTCGTAAGTGGCCTCTTATTCCAGAGGCCTATTTATACTGCTAGGTCAACAGAGGCGCATTGTGTATGAAGAATTGCCAAAATGTTTCTTTCCCGCCTGGGAATGGAAACCAATATGCTACGGACCACTGTGTGTGTGTGTGTGTGTAATACTAATAAATAATACTAATAATAAACGGTTTATTAAAGAATGGCAGCCTCATGAGCTGAAAATACACATTTTACAATTTAGTGGATGAACATGAGATGTACAGATATGAAGATGGTAAGCTCAGTTTACAAAAAAAAAAAAAAAAGTACAATAATGATGCAGGTGCAGAATACAAATTATCATAAAATAACCATGAGAGTAAGTGATATACAGTACAGTACATATACACGTTTATTTTACTTACTCATATACAGAACATACATATATACACGTACGTACACACATACATACGCATACATATACACACATATATAAGAACATAAGAACATGCAGTAAGTGTGCACATGTCCATATACACAAACGCTCACGTATGCACACAAACATACATACATACAAAAACTGTTTTGGTGGGGTCAGGGTAAAGAGGTAAAGGGTAAAGAGGGAGCGGCGTTCAAGTCCGTGCAGGTAGGGTCAGGTAAAGCCTACTACAATGGGAGGTTAATCCTCGGTAGTGTAGGGGTGTGTGTGTGTGTGTGTGTGTGTGTGTGTGTGTGTGATAGAAGGCGAAATGTGGAAAAGCTGGGCGTTCTATTGTTAAGGGTGGAAATACATGGATGAAGATACACGAACACTTAATTAAAATGTAAAACTTGCAAACTAAACAAACCAAAATTGGGACAAGGACAATATAAAGTCAAATTAAATTATCAAACTCGCTATGTGGAAACAACGCTTACTAAAATGAAAATTATTAAATAAAAGAACACAATCCACCACATAGGGTGTACATTACTACATGAGCAAGTTAATCTGTTTCCCAAGCAAACTAATCGCACATATAACAACGCACTATCGTCACATTAACCCTTAATTAGAGGCTCACCACATAAGTCGAGTTAAATAAAGCTGGACTATGTGGCGGCGCTCGACATAACTCGAGTGGCAATTTCAGCACGTAATGTTGCTGAGAGAGAGAGACAAGTGGTGGCAGGAGAGTAGCGAGCGTATGACTGCTCCAGACCACCGCGGCGAACATACTGACACGAATCCCAGCTCCCTCCTCCCTCTCTCTCTCGCTATATAAGGAATTATATCGGGAAAGTGGCTAATTACATGCTTTTTGCACTCGCGTTGCACGGTTATTGCAAGAAAACTAGCCATCATAAAAGGATCGTTATGGTGTCATTCGAAAGCTCTGTTTATGCCCTTTCAGGGATAGGTACTTGTTTTACGTTCTGGGTCTTATTTAGGCATGAAAATGATCACGTAAACAGCCCTATTTTGGCTAAAAACACCCCGCTGGGCGGTACATATAAATAAACCGCATAGGCCGCTCGTAAGGTGTTAAAGGAAGTAGTCAAGTTTGGGAAGTCCGGGACGTTCTGGCAAATATTACTAAACTCTGCATGAATAAAGAAACTACATGTTAAATGTCAAAATATTATTTAAAATCAAATTTGCAACATGACAAGACCTTAACAATAGTACAAAATACAAATATTGATAAGATATCTATATTATTACAAAATAATATATAAAACACAGTACAGCACTCACTAACGATAGTGCTATCGGGTAGGTACCTATAAGCATAGCATGCCTCAAGTGACCCCTATCAATAACTACCCTACAAATAACCTACATTTATAGCACAAATAAACTAAGGAAATTGCAAAAGTAAGCAATTGATCCTATCGACAATGAATACATATAATATAAAGACAAATAATTGCAAAATATGAAGTAACAACAGATTTAAACAAAGAGTACTCTTTTAACAAGAACAACAAATTTAAAAAATCATAAATATTAATATCAATAATAGAAAAAGAAAAAGAAAAAGAAAAAGAAAAAGAAAAAGAAAAAGATAAACAATACATACAGACAAAAAAAAATAAAAAGTAAGCAGAGGTTATACAAGAAACTTCAAGTTAAAAATGCTTGATTAAAATTATTGATGTCAAATTTTAGAATACAGTCACAATAATTGACCCTAAAAAGATTAAATTTATGGAACAATTTACTTGCCTCAAAACCTCTGTCCACTAAGAGTCTGTATAGTAACCTAGCTCTAGCCCAAAAGTCATCTACTTTAGTGCAGATTTTACAAAATCTTATTAACTGGGAATAAAAACAATTATAAGTTATTTTACTATCGATATTACTACTAGGGAAAGGAAAGTTTATTACGTTAAAATTAAAATCATCAACTTTGTGATATACTTTAAGTATGCACTGTTCATTAACAATCTCTATATTTATATCAAGAAAATTTTCAACTTTATAATTTACGTTACATTGTGTGAGGGGAATAGAATTAGGGTAAACAAGTTTAGCAACTTGATTAAAATTTAACAAATTGCAAACGAGAATATCATCAATATATCTACTATTATTACTTAACAATTTAGCAAGTGCTAATTTTTCTGGGATTTTATTTTTCTTGCTTCTGTCAACTAAGTCTTTTATATATTTAAATTCTAAAGCAAGCAAGAATAAGTCTGTAATTAAAGGGCTAGCATTTCCACCCATAGGAATTCCTAATATTTGTTTGAAAATGTAAGGCCCGAATCTAACATAAGTATTGAAAAGGAGGAATTTAAGGGCATCTTTAAGTTTATTTCTATCAAAATATACAGAACTAGTGGGAGTGGAGCTAAGTGATGCATTATTAAAATATGTATAAACATTTATGAAATAATTACCATTCCTGCCTAATAGATAATGCTTATGCATAGATTTATAATCAGAAGTTGCGCTAGTGAGCAATATGTTCTCGCTCATATGTACGTATATTTACATACATATGTGCATATGACCATACAAATACACGTACAGTACATATATATGTACTGTGTATGTGTGTGTGTGTGATTCTGTAAATTAGAACTTAAATTATATACCCGTTAAACTAAATAATGCTTAGTTATACTCCCATATATATCCATAGTAAACAGAATTTCATCTAAGTTAGATTCTAAAATCATGATACGGTAACGATAATGTTCTATATTCTAATAGTATCTCAGAAACAGTAAGAACTTTAGGTGTATATTAATACACGTTCTTATCATTAATAATAATACCTGATGCAGATGTTGCAAATAGAACTACTCGTATAACCCAGCACTGCAAGATGATGCAGATTATAACATACCTGTATTATTTAAAGTGTTAATTAGATAAAAGAACACAATTATTTACACCTCATTGTTTTATCAGGAAAATCAGCGTAGAATGTGGGTTTATAACACTGAACTTTGCCTTCCGTTTCTGTGTGTGTGTGTTAATCTACAAATAGTGTAGCGTGAAAATCGATTCATATTAACCTCAGAGAGAGAGAGAGAGAGAGAGAGAGAGACTGAGACTGAGACTTCTAATATTATACAAACAAATAATGATAGCAATATTGTCATATGTAGCGCCCGACGTGTGCGAGTAATGTGTGGCCTGGCTGTGGTAGTGTAAGCGGTGGGGGCTGCCTAGACACCACGGGTCTCTGCTAGACAGGACCACACGGGCTGGGAACGGGAGTGCAAACTAGACAGGTGACACGTACCTAATTTTGTCGCAAAACTTAGTTGGGCTACTGTACATACACACGCACGCGTCCACACACATATGTATATACACACAAAGCATTCTCTCTCTCTCTCTCTCTCTATATATATATATATATATATATATATATATATATATATATACTGTACCTCCTTACTGCCCATCAACGCAAAATTGTCAGATCTCTGGAAAGCCTGAACAATAAAATCTCTAATGCCGAAATTGCTATATCTTTTAACCTCGTGTGCATCAAAGAAAATGTATTACCTGACTTTACTAATATATATATATATATATATATATATATAGGAGATGGGAAATCTACTTTGGCAATGTTACCTCCATACTAAGTCATAGGATCCATGTTTCAGCGTAGCCTACATTACAAGGGATTTCTACAGTAAGCCACACGCAACTCGAGACGAATAGAATTTCCCTTCTATATATATACTGTATATAGGAAAAGGTTATTAAGCATTTATCAAGCTGTGACTGAGTGGGTTAAAGTGTGAGAGGTCATTCTGATTGACTGCAGTTTGAATTCTGGCTGAAGCCTAAGCAGTAAATTCATGCCACTCATGGGTATTTGATATATATATATTTTGTTATACCAGGTTTTTACTGGGGTTGTATTGACTAATTAGGTAGGTTCTTACTCGACTTGGGAAAATGAGACCAACACAAACACAAGCACGAAGGCAATAGAGGATAATATAACACAGCACAAGCATAGATTATTCTTATTTGATACTAACATATGATTAAAGGTACAATGTTACATCAGACATGGATAGGTAATTATATAACAGCACGATCGAGGATGCACTAGGCGCCTCAAGGGGGAGATCTTTGTTAGGTTCCGACGGCCTTTGAAGATGCCGCTGCGTTGTATTCCCGATGACGTCCGTGGTGGTGGTCCTGCCGTGTGACTGTTGCAGAGTTAGTGAAGATTCCCTTGAGGGTCTTCTGAAGATCTGCGAGGTTGAGGTCTTATACGAATAGGAGCCGTTTCACCAGTGTTTTACGCTCTCGTATCGTAGGACTTAAGTAGGGAGTCGTTTCACCAGTGTCTTACGCCCCCCACTACGAGTCCTTGCCCTAGACTTCCTACAGTAATCACTGGAAGAACTTTGATGTTGGATCTTGGGTTTATACAAGTACGAGCCGTTTCACCAATGTCTTATGCTCTCGTATCGTAGAATTTAAGTAGGGAGTTGTTTCACCAGTGTCTTACACCCTCCACTACGAGTCCTTAACCCGAACTTCCTACACAAGTCTCAGCTCTGGGGTATATATTTCCATGGCAATGATTTTGTGTATTGTATTTATGCCATTATACAGTATGTGTGAACAAATAGCCAAGTAAGCCATCCTATGTTGTTATCTTTACTGAATATGATAATTATAAATGTAGCATACTCCTGTGTTGTCCTTACACCTCTGAATATTTGTACGTGTCTGTGTGTGAATTCCTTCTCTGCCCAGTTAAGTTAGAATCGTATAGCCAGTAACCCCAGCAATAATCCAGGTATATCAAATTTAATGTGTCTGAGGATAGGACTTGTGTGGAATGTGCTCCCAAGTAGAACTTGGATTTATAGCATGGAGGGTATTAAAGAGCCTTAAGATAGCGTATAGACTTTATGCTTTTACCAGATGTAGGGGAAAGAATATGTTTGTCACAATCTATAGTTCTGAATTTCTGAGGTGATTTATCTCGCTGTTGCTAGTCTTCACGTCTCTTGGCTATCTTGGGTTGGTTATTAATGGCTGAGGTCATTGCCTGGCTCTTGGCCCACAGCTCTGGATCTTGTGTAATTGTCTTTCTGAAATGAGCTGGTTTCCTTGGGAGGGCCTGAAATGGATTGACTTCCTTGGGAGGACCAGGCGGCCAAAGTCCTTTGTTCTCAGGGCTAAACAGTGTCCCCGCTACCAAGTGATGGAATATTAGTCTCATCGGATTAGCCATGTACACAATCTGTACCCCTGCCCAAAGCCAAGGTTAAATAAGTTGTTGAGTCACAGGAAATAAGAGGTGCTTCCCGAGAACAACCCAGAACCAGTTTCTATAATTGGCTTGATTCACAATCAATTGCCAAGCTCCGAACAATGGCAAAGAAAGTCTTGGCTGGGATAGATCGCCGGCAGTGGTCTTGGTTCCGAAGGCGGTGTCTCCAGTGTTGCTGTTCCCTGTAAGAAGTGCTTGGTGGTGTTGGCCCGCTGTGGGAGGCCTGGAGGTTGCCGCTTTGGTGGTGGCGGCTGTGGGGCGGGCCTGGTGTGGGCAAGAAGGGCCCATGCAGTTGGGGGATGGCTGGCTCTTGAGCCCTTTGAGCAGTTTGAGGACTGGGATTGTATTGACTTTGTACAAAAGGCATCTATGAATGGCTGTTAGGTGCGGGTGTTAGAAGCGTTACGTTAGTCAGTTTGCATACTATTATCTGTGTGTTTCGCCATGATAATCAACTATGGCCTGGTAGCAGTTGGGAATTTGCATAATTTTGAAAGGTCATGAGTATCTCAGCTTCAGCTTGTTGATGTGAGGGAGTTGTATCACTATTACCTGTTCGTCAGGGGTGTGTGGGCTCTCTGGGGGAGGGCTCGTCCTGTTGCAATTCTTGGCAATATGTTTTATGGTAAAGTCAACTATTGAAGTGTTCGAGGGTCCTGTCTGGTTTTGTAGTTTGGCTGGTGGAAGTGGCAAGGTGACGATGGGTAGTCAGCAGTGGGGCGATGCCAACCATGCGTTCAATGAGCTTGATGCCGTCTTCTCGGGGGCACATGTTCATTCTCCACTGAATTTCTTTACTTGAGGTGGCCAATCGTTGGTTTGCAAGCCAATTAATCTGGTGCGGAGTTGGTTGGTGACACTGTGGTGGCTGCGCTTGGAGGTGGAGTTGCCTTTTGGCAAGTACAGTATGGAGAGGAATAGAAGATCTTGTAGTCGAATATTTTGGATACCTGTACCCATTTTTGGCCTGAGAACTCGGAAGGGTTGATTGAATGGAACGCTTGAGGGAGGGCAAAATAGAGGAAGGTGTCGTTGAGCAGGGTTTCGGCGACGGCAAAGGTGTTATGTTCTTTTGCAGGGCAGGCTATTATAAATTTGAGTAGGTATCCACGAAGGTGATGACATATTTTTTTATGGATTTGGACGGTATGGGTCCTATGACGTCCACGGCCAGTAGCTGCCATGGTTTGGACACTAGACGGGCCCAGAGGGCCCATGGGGGCGGCTGGTTTTTCCTGAGGGTGCAGACTCTGCACGATTCAACTTGTCGTTTGGCTGTGTTAGTGGGAGTGCTAGTCCAGTAGATGTTGTTGAAGGCTTGGAGCAGCTTCTTTTGGCCCAGGTGAATGCCGTCGTGCTCATGTAGGGTGAGAATGATGTGTTCGGCTTCTGCAGGGTCGGTGACGATATGGCCTGAGGTGGTGAATAGTTTATCGTTTACTCTCTGTAAGTTGCTGAACAAGTGGGCTGAGATCCATTCCCGGTGTTCGTTGTTGTTCCCATTGTTGCAAGAGGGTTTGTTGGGTGACGATGAGGCTGTTTATTGGTAGTCTGGACATGGCATCGACGTTTGTATGGAGTTTGCCGCCAGACATGGGGCTGAAGCCGGCTTCGGCTACGGCTTCGGCTTTATGAAGCCGGGTTTTTAAGACTATGGCTTCGGCTTCAGAAGCTTTCCAGTATTTGGCTTCGGCTTCAGAAGGTTTCCAGTAATCGGCTTCGGCTTCGGCTTCATAACCTTGTAAGGGCTTAAAATGACACTCATTTGTTTAAACTCTAATATTCGAAAGGGTTGTCTATCAAAGCCGCACTGTATAAAGGAGTACAAAGGAAATCAAGCAACAACAGATCTAGTGACCCTTCTAGGTTGCTTGTCCTCCAAAACACTGAGGATCAAGTGTCCAAACAGTGGTTTAGAGTGGGTAAGGGAACATTGGAAAGGGAATTACTGCCCTGGAACTAATGTCCGTGGCAGGATTAGGAAGTTAGTAGGGGACAGATTGGTTAGTAACTGAGGGGGGGATAAAATAAAGTTATTCATTTATAAACGCAGTCAGTCGCGGGTTTGATGCGAGATATTTGTCTAGGCGGAGTTTAAATGAATCAACGGTGATGCAGTCTATAACGTTTCGGGGAAGCCCATTCCACAAGTTGACAACTCGATTGAAGAAGAAATTCTTAGATTCGTGTGAGTTAAAAGATTTACCAATCATTTTGCAACCGTTTCCCCGCGTGTAATTAGATTGGTCGATAGTGAAGTACTTACTAGAGTTCATATTGTCGATGCCTTTGATGATTTTGAACACTTGAATTAAGTCACCTCTTAATCTGCGCTGGGTTAAAGGAAATAGATTTAATTCTCTAAGACGCTCTTCGTATGGTTTGTTCTTTAGGCTAGGTATCATTTTGGTAACTCTACGTTGAACTCGTTCTAGCTTGTTTATATCTTTTTGGTAATAAGGGCACCAGGATTGAACGCAGTATTCCAGAAGAGGGCGGACTAAGGAATTGTAAAGGGTTAGGATAACTTCTTTGGATTTATGCTCAAATGACCTGCCTATAAAGCCAATTATTTTGTTTGCCTTCTTAACAACTTCTGAACATTGTTGACTCGGTTTTAGGTTACTCGATATTGTTACTCCCAGATCGGTTTCTCTGTTTACATTCTTAAGCTGAGTGCCATTCATCGAATAGTTTGCTTTCTCATTTAGGTATCCGATATGTAGTACTTTACATTTATCCGCATTGAAACTCATTTGCCAAATTTGGGCCCAACATGACAATTTATCTAGATTGTGTTGCATATCGTCAACTTGTTCTTTTGAGAGTACGCTATTTGCAATTTTTGTATCGTCAGCAAATTTTGAGATTGTACAGGTGAGACCCTCATCTATGTCGTTGATGTAAATTAGAAAGATAAATGGTCCTAGTACCGATCCCTGGGGTACCCCGCTACTTACATTGGTCCATTTAGATGCCTTACCGTTTATGACTACTCTTTGCTTTCTGTCGCTGAGCCAATTTTCTATCCATTTCAACACACCGTCTTGTATTCCATGCGCTTTTAGTTTTAGCAGTAAACGTTTGTGGGGAACTTTGTCAAAGGCCTTTTGAAAATCAAGGTATATAATATCTACAGCTTTACTCTCATCGTAGAGGTTGAGGATATCGTGTGATTCGAAGGTGGCTTTGGCTTTGGCTTCGTACAGTTTTGTGTGGCTTCGGCTTAGGCTTCGCCTCGATGACTGTTTACCTGGCATCGGCTTCGGCTTCATAAAATTCTAGGGCTTTGGCTTCGGCTTTGAAGCCAAAGGGCTGGCTTCGGCCCCATGTCTGTAAATTGCCGCAGCGGTAGCGGATATCGAAGATGAACTCTTGTAGGGTCTCCCACCAGCGCACGATGAGGGGGTTGCTAGTCTCAGACTTTTGTAACCACTAGAGAGATTGGTGGTCAGTGATTATGAGGATGTGGGCACCTAGCAGGTGCACACAGAAGTGTTTGAGTGCCCAGATCACGCCTAAACATTCTCTCTTCGTGGGGTCATAGTTGGTCTCGGTGGGAGTAAGGGTTTGCCTGGCACAGGCAACTAGGTGCTCTCTTCCTTCTTTTGTTTGGGTCAGAACTGCACCTAATCCGACCAGGGACACATCGGCATAGAGCTGGAATAATTGTGTGTAATCAGGAAAGACTACGATTGGTGCGTCAATTCATTGTTATTTGAGAAGGTTAAAGTCGTCTGTCCATGTGAACACTTCGTGTTTTTTTGTTAGGTCATGGAGTGGTTTTGCGATTGTTGCGAAGCCTGTGACAAAGCGGCAGTAGTACAAGGATAATCCTAGAAACGGTTGCATTCCCTTTATGGTGGTGGGGGGAGGGATGTTGGTAATGGCTTGCAGTTTCATGGGATTAATGATTCCTTGGGCGGAGATGGTTTGTCAAAGATAGTCGACAGTCCCGGCCCATGATGAACTTAGTTGGTTTGTCTTTTACTCCTGCTTCACAGATCTGTTGAAAAACTTGCTTGAGTTGATGGAGATGCTTGAACCAGGTGCGGCTGAATACGATGATATCTTCGAGATAAGCCAAGAAATGTTCATAAGTCAATCCATTTAACACTGATTTCATTAATCGTGAGAATGTGGCAGGCCCGTTTCAGAGGCCAAAAGGTAAACAGTCTCCCCCGCTGGCAGAGAAGGCTGTTTTCCGTTGGTGCTCCTTTAGGAGGTATACCGTACTTGCCAATATCCGGCTTGGAGGTCCAGGGTGGAGAACCATCGCGAGCCGAATAGAGAATCAAGTGAGACGTCTATTCTGGGTAGAGGTGTGGTGTCTATAATAGTGACATCGTTCAGGCATCGGAGTCTACGCAGAATCAGGTGGAACCATATTTATATATTACAAGCATGACTGGGAATGACTAAGGGCTTGTCAAGGGGGTGATGAAACCAGTAGCTAATATTTTATCTACCTCACGGTCTTCTTCTTGGCACTGGATCACATATATTTTTGCCTGGAGGGTTGTCGTAATGGAGGTCCGATGGTGAACATGGGGTGATCTAACATATGTGCGTCCTGCCTATATCTTCGGCAATCTGGGCGAACATGTCTTGGTATTGCAGTAACAGGTCATTCATCCTTGCTTCTTGGTGTTGGTCAGGTGCTCTGGCAGGGCCGGTAGTAGGGGGTGTTAGATGCTGTGATGGCGGTGTTAGGCAGCACTGGAGTGTCATTGAACATATTATATTAGTCATCCATGACTAGTCCTTTAGGTAATGTTATTGGTTTGTCAGAAGTATTTGCGACTCGGGTGGCGTTGATGCGTGCTGACATCACGGCAGGTGAGATGACACATTGGCTTGCAAATGGTGGGTCGAGGTTTGAGGAGAACACCATGTCATCTGTGCTCATGGTGGTAATCCCGATCCAGGCTTGGTGATGAGCTGGAATGGTGCAAGTTTTCTGGTTGGTGGCGGGGGGAGATGACAGGAAGGTGGCGAGTGGGGGCCTCGGTTGCGGGGGCGCTGATATTCTCATTTGTAACTCTTAGTGGGCCTTTTATTTTTATTTTTTTGTTATCCCAAACTTCAGATGGCGACCTGCACAGTCGATCTGTAGCAAGTCTAACCCCAGCTAGCCGTCGTAAGTCTGTCATCGGGAATAAAATATGATGAATGGGTGGGTGATTTTCGCTGAGGGTTTTGATGTTGTGACCTCTAAGGGGCGAGTTTTGTCTTTTAGCGTGAGGGCCTATCTCCTGCCCCGATTAAGTTTATGGTAAAGGCCTGGAGTGGTAGCGAGTCAGCATATTTTTGTATATGTTTTCACAGCAGGCTAAATTTTTACATTCTTAGATAGAAAAATGTCTCCGGTGAAGCCGGATTTCACGATACAATGCTGGCTCGCTATCACTCACCAGAAAGTGATTGACACATGGATGGGGATTAACATCTTAAAACAGTAGGCTGAATGGGGCCGAATGGATACAAGCAAGAGAAAAGGAGAAAAAAAGCAGGTCGCCCCCCTTAAGAGTGTGTGTATTGAGGGTAATTTGAAACAATTGCTGATAATATTTGTGATTACCAAGCTGGGTGGCAACATTAGTAAGGCGCCTGAACCAACTCCATGGCTCACGTTTTGAGTCTCGTTCAGAAAAGGTGCCAAAAAATACCGCCCACCCAGTTAGTCAAACTGTATATACTGTATATATATATATATATGATATACACATTAGCTGCTAGTAGCCAAGCTGGGTTGGATACTGAACCGGTCGTCTCACAAAAATTCCAGCCCTTACTTCTGGGGATTGAACTCGGGACTAGACCAAGCCTGGCATCAGTAGGGGTACCCCAATTGTCTGAGCGTTTTCAAGCATGTGAGATTTTACATTCAAAATCTGACCACAGCTTTAGCTATATATATATATATATATATATATATATATATAATTATATACAATATACATATATATATATATATAAATATATACCGGTATATATATACAGTATATGGCGGAGGGATGTGGCGACCCCATCGCCCGTCACTTTGTGGTGCAGCTAGCCCCTGGAGGTTGGGACTGGGAATCCCACCTCCAGAATTGGTAGGAGGAGGCTGTAGGCACAAGCCGAACAGGGTGGTACTCCTGGGGAGTGCTAGGTGATTGATAAGGACAGCTGCGTCGGAAGCTATTTCGAGTTTTGCACAGTCGTACAATCACTCGCAGACAGTGGGAATTGCTGATTGGTACACAAACTTAGGTTAGACTCACAGTTCCTTAAGATCGATTACGTCTAAAATACCTGATTCTCGAGGGAAACAAGACCTTTCCATTAAAACCCGACGATTACCTGTGGCTGACCTCGACACAAATCATGAAACTGGTTCTGGGTGCGGCAACATATTCCGACATCTGTTCAGCAGTGGTTCAGTCAACTGAGAGTCATCAAGGTCAAGGTCGATGGTTCACACACTACAATTGGCACATGAATGCGAAAGAATTGTTCGTAGCATTGCAGTTTCTTGCAATTTATGACATCTCCCTTCCAGGCAAGTCATTGGCATTCAGAATGGACAATCTGAATGCTGTGTCATGCATTTTCAAGCAAGGGTCGGCTAGGTCGCGAGTTCTCCAATGTCTCTCGTAATGGTTATTTATTGTAGCTCACAAGGTACAAATATACACCCATCCGACATATCTTCCAATCGTTGCAAACCTGTGGGCAGATACTCTGTCTAGAGGCCAGAGTATATTTGTGAAGTGGAGCCTCAAGCACAATGCCTTTCAAAGATGATTGTCTTGCAATATCACTCACTTATTACAGATCTGTTTGCATCCAAATAGAAGAGCAAGTTACCCCACTACTTGATTCATTGGACACAGACTGTAGCATGGAGTCAGGACGCATTTTTCCAAGGACTGGAACAGGTGGATGTCCAATCATCCATCTATCGATTTTCGTCTCCAAACGCATCTCTGATGTGTGGCGTAGTCAACATACTACAGGACAATCATGGACAGTATCGCTGATCGCACCAGTATGGCCAGCACAAGCATGGTATCCACACCTGAAGCCTTGGTGTCAGAACCTGGTGTCGCTCCCGGTCATGAGTTTATCAATTCAGACCAACGGATACCCTCGGTTGCTCTCATTCTTAAGTATTTGGAGTATTTAATTGAACAAAAGCAGCTTTCCGTTGGGATACTTCGGGATCATTTAACAGCAATCAGAGCTCCCTTCTTTGATTTAACAGGTCTATCCATTCTGTTAGAGGTGGAAAAACAGTTCATACGAGCTTGTTTTCGGCTTCGGCCACCATCCCGACAGCTCATACCGACATGGTCTCTCAATCGTGTCTTGGTAGCCCTATAATGGCTATTATATACTAAACAACCTACTATTGATCGTCTGCTAAAGAAAGCACTGTTTTTTATGGCACTTGCCATGGGCGATGGAATGTCAGAGTTGATGGCTATATCGCAGGCATCGAACTGTCACCGGTATACCCCGAGAATGGTTTCGGTCATCATTGCTCCCGAACCAAGTTACTTTGCTAAGAACGAACATGGCGAACATGTGTTCCGACAGTTATCGGTTCCTGCTTTAAAGCCGGGAGTCACACATTGTTACGCTGGCCAGCTTGCCAGAATGTGCTCGTACTCGCTAGCGCTCGCCAGGGCAGTGGAATGGGCTATAATAATCGTAGAACGATGTTCTTTCTTTCCTAGTATTCATGTAGTCACAGCCAGATCAGTGGTGGTCTTTATTCTTGTCTGTGACACATGGAAGTATTTTATATTAGTGATAGAGTATAAGATATGCAGAGTGAAGTTAAAGGAGAAAGAGCGAGGTAGGCAGCGGGGTGGTATTATGTGCGTGTGTATGTACGTGTGCCTCGCTCGCTCGCGCGGGCTTTCCCCCGCCCTTGATTGGCCTGCGTGCCTGGCTACGTCATAGGACGCCTGCTCTTCATGACGTAGTGGTCTGTGATTGGAGGCCGCTGTCCTGGGAGGGTGATGCGGGGATCCTTCCCGCGTATCTCCTGCAGAGCTTGGCATAGCGTGCTTGGTACTAGACGTCCCTTGCAATCTGTCCCCCAATCTAACCCCCTGTACTACTGTTTCTCTCTCTGAACTTCTTCTTTTCCATTACTTCTCATCTTTATTCAATTACTTATCCCTTCTGGTTCTGCATACGACTTCCATAGTCGGCCAGTCGTATTGCCAGCACCAGTTCTCACATACATGTTTTGCACTAGCTTTAGGGATTATTAGTCATAGTCACATGAGCCATATTATCATTGGGTGCTTCTAATGATTGAGTTGTTCTTTGTTGCTATTTAATGCTAGACAGTGGAAGGTATCTTTAGTCGTTGTCTGAGTTATGTATATGGCAAGTCAAAGCCTATACGACTTCGACGGAGCTAGGTGCCTGTAACCTTTGTGCATATTTTTCCTTTGCTAGTGTAGCAGTATACGAGCGAAGGGCTTTTGCCTACTCTTGCTCGTATGCTCGCTACCTCTTTGTGTTGACCTTTGTGGAGCGCCAGGGCAAGACCAGATATTTGAGATCTGGACTTACCAAGAGAGCCTTCTAGTCAATTAACGTAACATAAGGGAAATCTGTTCAAGGGGAGACAGTAGGCTACGAGCATGCTTGCGCTCTGCCTAGCCTCCTGGTACCTTTTATGCTGCTGCTAGACTTTATTAGTAATAAAGACAGCATTGTGTTTATTAACTTTAACTGTGTATGCTTTAGGAATTATTCACGTATTATTTTAGCCTAGGTTGATGCTTGGTGCACAACCCAGTATGGCTGGTACTTTGGCTAAGGAAGTACTGTTTTGAGTGGCTATTATTAGTGCTGTCACAGAGTTGTTGCACTCCCTTGTTATATATATGTATCCTACTTATTGGTGTATTTAAGATACACGCTTTGGTGTCCTGCCCCTGCATTATTTCTGTTCTATATTAACGAGCATCTTAGAGCATCAGACGTTTCCAGAAGATTCCATATCTGATTGCTGTAGGACTAGACTTTCAGTGTTTTCATAGAGCATTGAAGAGTTTAGTGTTGAGTACAGACTCACACTAAAGTTAACGTAAGCATATATTTCTTTATTAAATCTTGTTATAGTTTATTCAAGCATTGTTATTACTTAAGAGCATTTTATTAACGTAAAGTACTCCTGTTGTGAGTAGGCTTTGCCGTCACCGGAAAGCCTTTGTAGAAGTGCACTAAAACCCAGTTAATTGATACCCCGTTATCCAGTAGATTAACTCTGGAGGGTTTTAAGTGTTTTGTTCACCGGCGTAATAGTTCGAGGGTTTGGAATTAGCGTACCGTTGTTGCAGATATAGCCTATCATCTAGTCCAATATTGAGTGCCCTTGTTTATTTCGTAGTGCCGGTCGTAACAAATGGCGACCTTAGACCGGAATATAGTGAACTGAATATTGCATTTTTTTTTTTTTGGAGAAATCTTATTGCCATTTGGGGTTGAATTTATTTCTCGCATTATTGGCAGTGGACATTGTTTTGAGGATATATAGAACTTGTTGGAGTTTATTGATGACCTAGTATTGCACTCAAGAACATCTTCGAATATTTTTTGTGAATAAAGCTACGCGAGAGTTTGGCTACTTTTGTCTTAACTTGAGATTTTTTGTTGTTGACTCCATCATGTCACTGGACGAGTCGGAACATAGTGAGGGCGCAGTGCGAGAGACAGGCGAGGAGGTGGAGAAGGTGGAGTTGTCTAACGGCGTTCGGGTGGTGAACAAAGAGGAGGATGCTCGGATTTTTTTGGAGGAGCCTGTGTCGGCGGATCGGGTGTCAGGGCTAGACCGGTACGGACTGCAGTGTGTAGCCACGGTCTTAGGGTTGTCCGGTACTAGCGGTTTGTCGAGAGGTGAGCTGGTTACCTGGGTGCTCGGTGGGGTGCATGGGGCTTCGGATGGAGCGGGAGCTGGGGCATCTTCGGCCCAGCCCCCATTCCACTCGACTCCTATCATGGCGCCCCCTCGGGCTCCGGAGCCGGGTACGTGCCCGCAGGCCGATGCCCGCTGGCGGTTGGGTATGCCTTTAGGTGATTCACGGGGTGGGTCCCCAATAGTAGCACCCCCTCCTTAGGGTTTGTCTTCCGAGATGTTGTTTCAGCTCGAGCTCGCCAAACTTAAGCAGCAAGAGCGACAGGCTGAGCTCGAGCAACGAAAGTATGAGGCTGAGCTCGAGCAGCGAAAGCATGAGGCTGAGCTTGAGCAGCGCAAGCTCGAGCAGCGTGAGTGAGAGGCTGAGCACAAGTTTGAGTCTGAAAGGTACTGTGCCGATATTGATCTAGAGAAAACTCGTGTAGAGGTGACAAGGAACCGGGTCGTCCAGGGGGGTCGAGCCCATGACCAGTCCCTGTCGCACCTACTAAAGTTGGTTCCAGTGTTTGATGAGTTAGGAGTTACCAAATTTTTTCTCCGGTTCGAGAAAAAGTGCCAGGAGCACCAATGGCCCGAGGAGAAGTGGGCAGCCCTTGTTTCGTCACGTTTGACGGGGAAAGCACTCAAGGCGTATGATGCTTTGCCCCTAGATACCTGTGTGAATTACGAGGCGTTGAAAGAGGCTGTCCTGAGGGCGTATGATTTGCAGCCAGAGACCTATAGGCTGAAATTTAGGGCTGTTCCCAAGAGAAAGGAGGATACTTTCCAGGAACACGCTAGTGAGCTGTCAGATGCATTTGAGAATTGGTTAAGATCGGAGAAGGCAACTACTTTTGAGGCAGTGAAGCAATTAGTGTTGTTAGAGCAATTTTTTAAATGTACTGGCAGTGACTTGACTCGTAACCTGAAAGAAAAGCAACCTAAAACTCTGCAGGAGGCGGCTAAGATGGCTGACCTCAGAATGTCATTGATTCGTGGGTGCGGGTCTGCACAGAGAGCTGAGGCAGGTAACCAGGGGCGTACCACTCCACCCCCCCGAATTAATGACACAACTAATTATTCATTTAAGAGTACTGTTGCCAATTATGATCCCAAGTCGAAACCCTTCCCGTTACAGAAAGGCCAGGGCCCTTCCTCACCTCAGAGGAAGTCCAAGAGGGAAGTGGAGTGTTTCAAGTGTCATGAGAAGGGGCTGTTACGACCGGGACTCGTATAAAATAAGGGCTCTTAATCATTGGACTAGAAAGGCACACAGCCACAACGGTAACACTAAATCCAACCCTCGAACTTATAATGCCGGTGCACAAAAACACCTATACCCTCCAGAGTTAAATCTGCGATAGCGGAGTATCCTCTAACTCGGTATAAATGCACTACTACTACAGGCTGATATTACATCTCAAGATTATACTATTTATTATGAAATCATTATAACCATCTATCATATAATTTTAAGGTGTTTTAGTTACAGTATCTAGATCTATATGGGGGACTGTACATTACAGAGGTCAGAAGATCATTCACCCCTATGACGTATTGTCTGGTCAGATCCTGTCACACACATTCTGCTGAAATGACACTCCCTGTACTTTCTCCAACGCCATCGTGTAACTACGGGTAGCCATCTTGTAACCGAGAGGTGAATTATAGGTGTGGCTTGGAGGTGGTGAGAAGGTGAGAGATAGGGAGAGCAGGCAGATAGAATCGAACATCCAGGGTGATAACATATACTCAGAGATACCCTCTTGAGTTAGGGTTTACTCTCTTATTACTTTATAGTACTTCTGTATATCTTTCAGATTGTTACTTAAATATATCAAAGTGGTTTTGGATCAGAGATCTTTAAAATATATTCCCTTTACCTATATCTATCAATATATAATAGGTATATGGTAATCGGTGGTGGCAGCTTTTATACCTATCTATTAAATCAATCAATCTACAAGCAGAGAACTCAGCCTCTACACTACAACTTCTACAATCATCATACAACCTACAGTAACCTATTGCTCATAGGAGACACCTTAAGTCTACCTACATCGAGTAAAAGGTTAACCCTTATCATAAATATAGGATCGTAACTCAAAACGTCCTAATACTCCTGTCTGGAGTTAACCCTATGAATACATTTGACTACTCCTAATAGTCTTACGTAACACTGATAATCTCTGATACAGCCTGATCACAACAACATACAATTACGTTAATAATGTATACAAGGAAAAAGATAGAGAGCTTAATTAAATCACTGGAATTATTTAATACAAACAAGAAGAAGGTATAATTAAAGTTACTCTAAACAATAATAAACTGTCACTCCTATATTAAAGAAAGTGAATGAAAGTCCTAAAGCATCGAACAGGAATCTTCTGAAGAAAGTCTGATGCTGCTAAGATGATCGAATCGGATTTTGAACTGTTATATAAAGCAGGAACAAGATATGACAAGTGTAGGGACATACAGTGTTAACTGGCACGGGAATAACGATAAATGCGCAATAGTATTATCTCCAACAACAAAAGAAGTACTTCCTCAGGAAACGCAAAAGCCTGCTCAGGTTGTGCACCTCAACAACAACCAAGGCTTACAATCAACGTGAATAAAAATGCTGCATACATAACAGTCATAAGAGTTTATAATCCTAATCGGGTGTCTGCTAGGCGAATAAAGTCTAGCTGGGGTGTCGTAGGCTAGGAAACAATGGCTGAGCAAGTGGCTCGTAGCCTAGCGAGGTCCTTAAGACTGTACGGCCAAATTACGTTAAATGACGGGGTGCTCTCTTGAGAGATCCAGATCGCTAGTATCTGGTTCTCTCCTGGCGACCCTCTTCAAGTCAAAGCAAAACGAGTGAGCACAGTGTTGGGTGGCAGAGGCAAAAGCCCTCACTCGCAACACAGTGCTAAACTCACAAGGTACACAGTCAGAAAGACAACCTAGGCTTCCCACGCATCCGTTGCGATTGTACAAGTTCAACAAAACCTGGTACACATCGGAAATCACAACACCAATAGCCTCACCCCAGTCTAGCATTAAATAGCCCAGCAGACAACCAAGAAATAGGTAGGGAGACACCGCGAGTGTGTCGAACCTCTACAGACAAAATGTTAACCCCTCCAAAATGTCTAACTAAACATGAAATATCTGAGAGCTTCAGCATATAATACGATGGCCGATATATGAAATCGTGCAGAACCAAAGGGGAGTTATGATGTTAAATAGATTAGAAGAATAAGAGGTAAGAAGTTGAGAGAGAGAGAAAGTGTTCTATAGGTGGAAGTCAGGGACAGATGGCAAGGGAGATGTGAAGGTTATGCTGGTCAAGCAAGCTCTGAGCGAGGAAGGCACAAAGGCAGCAAGGAGTGCGGGGGAACTACCTTCTGCTGCGGCAGGAGGGCGGCAAAGCGGCCAGCCACTCAGAGGGCCCGGCCGTGGCATGACGTCACCGAGACAACGCGTAACACTGCGTGCACAACCCTCTGCCTCCTGCACTTACTCACTCACACTCTCTAGCTGTATCATTCATTCTTATACATTAAAATTATAACTGATGATATAAAATATAATGCATTATCACCGACGAAAATAAAGACCACTTCTATACTGCCTGTGACATGACAATTCACAAGAAAGAAAGTATAACATTGTAGATAGACTGTAGCCAAATTCATTGCCCTGGCGAGTGGCCAAGCGAGTGGCTGAGCCCACGTGGCGTTCTGCTAAGCTGCAGGCGTCACACCCCACCCAAGATATTAGACGCTTAACCATGAGCTCCATATCTGACAAGCAGAACCCCGATAAGACTCGCCACCCCTAACCACTTCGCGACAAAGAAAGGCAAAGCTCAGTCTCACATAAAACAACATATCAACATAAAGAAAATCTTATAACCCCTCCCAAACATAACAGTATAATTTAGCCTACTATGCTCCCAGAGCGAGCTGCACAGAGCCCAGCCTCCTAAGTGAAAGACAGGTTCAACTTAAGACATTAGCTATAATATTGGCAACTTACAATTAACTATCAAAAAGAAAGAGTTTTTATGTGATTTTTTATTTTAATTTTAACCTAAGAAGTGCGCATGGGGGTAATTAGAAACGTCCCCCTGTGCTGACGTATTTGAGCTGTTTCCATCACTAAAATATTCATTTTACCATAAATAGCATTAATACTTATCTATACGCGCCTATTATGGGTTGATTATAAAGGTATTAACCTGAAAGAACAATAAAACAAGTGAAAACAGCGTTTGGATGGTCAAAATCGGAGATATAGGCCGTGAGTTATATAATGTATGGGTGAGGCAACCTGCTTTCCCGCCAATTTCCCCCAAGGCCACTGAGACACAGTCGATCGATATTCTCTCTCTCTCTCTTGCACTCGCTTGCTAACACTGATGACAATGCCCTGCTTGCAACTCGTTAATGTTAGCACGAAAATATACCTCAGAATAAGGGAATAACAGGGAAAATAGGTGATAACTGAAGGAGGGGAGGAAAGTGGGGAAGGAGGGGAGGTAGAAGAGTGATATTTTGCATGGCCCAGGGGCCCAAAAAAAAAGATAAATATATATATTTTTTTTTTTCGATGTTTAAAGTTGATTTTTTTTTCTCTGACTCTTAAGAGTCTTCCCGCAGTCCGCCGGGGGAACTCTTAAGAGTCTTCCCGCAGTTCCCGGGTTAATGTTGTTTTTGGCGGCTGCTCTATAGGGGCAAGCCTGATTTTTTTTCCACTCTCAACACACACTGACTGAACGGCGAGGGTTCTCCTGCAAACAAACCCTCCCATGACAAACAATCAGCCAAAACATTATCAGTGCCCTTAGCATGCCACACATCCAACTTGTGTTCCGGCAGCAAAACAACACCTGGCACTGATAAACTGCCCAGTTCATCACAAGACTGGCATTTCTCTTCGCTCTTTCCGGCAACGGGACCTGCCAAAAGCCTTTCACTAATTCTACCTTCGTGATAGGCGATGCAGCCCCGAAGCGGTCTATGGTGTTGTCAACTCTATGTAATGGATAGGCGTCTGTCAGGGATAATGCTTCCACACTCTTGCAATCACCATACACACGGATCTTACCACTCAACTCAGTTTGCAAACTCACTGGCAACGACCACTCACGATATCCTTTATCCCTCAGACCCTTTTTCCACATGTCGTCTAGCTCTGTTTTCACGACAGGCTGTTGAGCAGGATTTATACGATAGGGAATTAAACTGAGCCTAGCACTGTCTCCGGCCTCCATGTCGGATTCTACCCCGTACATCAGGCCTGGAGAAGCAACAAACATGCGGATGCACTGCCACAGCCTAGTAAACAACTTATCTCGCAGAACAACATGCCTAGTGCCCTCCCACAACCCAGCCGAGACCGCAGCTTCTAACCTGTAGTCTCCCTCCTTCTCCACCTTCGTCCCTAGAACAGCCAGGTCATGAGGGGGACCATCAGTACCACCTGTGCAGTCACTCCCATAGTTCATTATTGCTAAGGCTTCCCCGCCGATACCGTACATGCGCACCCCCGCATTCCTTACGACTACATCTGCCTGCGCAGCATCACCGTTTTTAGCGACATGGCCAGATACAGTCGGTCTATGGTAGGGCTGTTGCATTCGACTAGAGCAGCATTGGGAGGCTATGCGACGACCGGGCACATCCACTCCACAGCCAACCTCACCAATCTGCTCAATGTCCTCCTTCTGACCACCACCCTTGGCAGCCATGGGTCGACCCTGACCTGACAACCATGCCAAAGCCTCGTCGCCCACCTTGAACCACCGAAAAAACGAGGCTAACGGTCTACCAACATTCAAGTGACCTGCCCGCGGAACATCTTGCACCGCCTGAGTTGTGAGGCTCGGGTGCTCGGCACGACCAGTGGGGTATGAACCGAGCTGGTGCTGGATCGCTGCACACTGCTGCTCAGGCAGGTGCTCTAGCGCTTCCACAGCCACCAGACTCGTGTCCCCCGCCCACTGCTCCGCCGAGGCATGACAGTCCCAACTCTCCTCCAACTTGCCCTACTGCCCCCCTCTCCTTCTCCACCTTGGCCGCTGCAGACCAACGCAGGGACAGTAGGCTGCTCAGGTGGTTGCCTCACAAACTCCTCCAACAGGTTCACATGACATGTTTCCCCGTCCTCGTGTTTGATAGCCCCGTTCCCGCAACTCTCCTCCAACTGGGAACTACTAAGTCGCGGAGTGCCATCACGCCCAACCATGTCACTAGGGGTGACAGGTTCTGGGGCCACTCCGGAGCTCACCTCTGGGTCAAGTACTAAGTCGCTAAGGAGAGCCGCTGGAGAAAAACTCGCAAAACTCCCAACTTTAGCTTGCTCCTTCCGACTGTTCCTCCGCTGATCTAGAGACTGAGGAATAGGCTGTGACACTTTGGATGCACGAGATTGACACCTCTCGACCAACTTCTGCCCCTCCCTACTCACGTCGGCCGCGACTAAGGGTGGAACCTCAGAAGCAGGTACCGTAAAGTTGTTGCCGAGAAGAAGGTCGACGCCCTCTACTGGCAGTTTCTCCACGATTCCGACATCCAACTCTCGTGTCACACCTTCTACCTCCAGCTCCACTCGGACCAACGGGTATGACTTTGTAGCATTGATACCCTGCACCACAACTACCCGTGCCGCGTTTATAGGTCTGCCTGTAAAGTTTTTCATCAATGTCAAGGAAGCACCCGTATCACGCAAAAATTCTACTCCATGCTTGCAACCAGCCCAACTCACGCAGCCGCGCCCTCTATGGTCACAACAAGTATCCCGGACAGGTGTCAAGCCTTCCGGACACTTCTTCACCGGCAGTGCTCCAGCCTCTGAACATTTACCCCGGGCAAACGCAGACGACTTCAAAGACACTCCAATGTTGCGAGCCAAAGACACGACTGCTGTAGGTAGGTTGCTAGGACAGGATCGTGCAAAATGCCCCTTCTCATGACAATGAAAACACTCTAACTCCCCCTTGGGCTTCCCTTGAGGTTGGGAAGGGCCCGGACCCTTCTTAAACGGGACGGTATTAGGTTTATGGTCAGACTTAATATCATTGCTCTGGTTGTTATTGTTATATGGTGTATCACTGACTCGGAGGGGTGGAGTGTTGCGCCCCTTGTTACATGCATCGTTCCGTTGTGCAGACCCGCACCCATGAATCAGCGATAGCCTACGGTCAGCCATCTCAGCTGCCTCCTGTAGAGTTTTAGGATTTTTCTCTTTGAGGTTCAACGTCAGGTCGCTGCCCATACACTTGAAGAACTGCTCGAGAAGCATCAACTGTTTTATCTCATCAAACGTCGTTGCCTTCTCCGATCTCAGCCAAATTCCCAAAAGCGTCAGACAGTTCCCGGGCATGTTCAAGAAAGGTGCACTCACTACCCTTCGTAACACCCCGGAACTTCAACCTATAAGTCTCTGGTTGTAACTCATATGCCCGCAGGACAGCCTCCTTCAGTACCTCATAATCGACGCAAGACTCCAAGGGCAACGCATCATATGCCCTGAGTCCTTTGCCAACCAACCTAGAGGAAACAAGGGCTGCCCACTTAACCTCGGGCCATTGGTGATCCCGGCACTTCTTCTCAAAACGCATGACAAATTCGGTGACACCCGACTCGTCAAATACAGGGACTAACTTAAGAAGGTGCGATAAAGACTGATCAAGACCTCGATTCCCAGAACCGAGACGCTGCCCTGTTGACTCCACTCGAGACTTCTCAAGATCTATGTCTGCACAGTACAGGGCCTTTCTCTCCTCAGCCTGGATCCTAGCCATCTCAATCTGCTGCTCAGATTCTTGCTTTCGTTGCTCAGCCTGCATTTTAGCCATCTCAAGCTGGAAGAGCATATCTGACGTTAAACCTTGAGGAGGAGGAGATGCAACAATTGGAGACCCACCCAGTGACAAACCACTCTGCTAGTGACTATCGGCCTGCGGGAACGTACCCGGCTCCGGAGCCCGAGGGGACGCCATGGTAGGAGTCGAGTGGAATGGGGGCTGGGCCGAAGGTGCCCCAGCTCCCGCTCCACCCGAAGCCCCACGCACCCCGCCGAGCACCCAGGCCACCAGGTCACCTCTCGACATGCTGCTAGTGCCCACATGCCCCATGACCATGGCCAAACACTGGAGACCATACCGATCAGTCCCCGACACCCGGTCAACAGTAATAGGTATCTCCAGAAACTTCCTTGCATCCTCCTCACTAGTTATTACTCTAATACCTTCTAACAAACCCCGCTGCTGCACCTCAGAGTCTGCTTCCCGTACTGTGTCCTCACTGTACACTGATCCGTCGTCTGACATAGTGTCCACCGAAAATTCTCAACGTTTATAAAAAAAAAAGGAGTACCTAAACTCTCATGTAGGACTATTCACTCAAAAATGCTTGAAGACTCTTAAGTGTTATACTACTTGGCAAAAACAATCGGTGTCCACTATATTCCTTTAAACAAAAAAACAAGTGACCACAACACTCCTGCAATATTTCTCTAAGTTCACAAAATCCTAAGCAAGGTCGCCATTTGTTACGACCGGGACTCGTATAAAACAAGGGCTCTTAATCATTGGACTAGAAAGGCACACAGCCACAACGGTAACACTAGATCCATCCCTCGAACTTATAATGCCGGTGCACAAAAACACCTATACCCTCCAGAGTTAAATCTACGATAGCGGGGTATCCTCTAACTCGGTATAAATGCACTACTACTACAGGCTGATGATCTCTGATACAGCCTGATCACAACAACATACAATTACGTTAATAATGTATACAAGGAAAAAGATAGAGAGCTTAATTAAATCACTGGAATTATTTACTACAAACAAGAAGAAGGTATAATTAAAGTTACTCTAAACAATAATAAACTGTCACTCCTATATTAAAGAAAGTGAATGAAAGTCCTAAAGCATCGAACAGGAATCTTCTGAAGAAAGTCTGATGCTGCTAAGATGATCGAATCGGATTTTGAACTGTTACATAAAGCAGGAACAAGATATAACAAGTGTAGGGACATACAGTGTTAACTGGCACGGGAATAACGATAAATGCGCAATAGTATTATCTCCAACAACAAAAGAAGTACTTCCTCAGGAAACGCAAAAGCCTGCTCAGGTTGTGCACCTCAACAACAACCAAGGCTTACAATCAACGTGAATAAAAATGCTGCATACATAACATAAGAGTTTATAATCCTAATCGGGTGTCCTCTAGGCGAATAAAGTCTAGCTGGGGTGTCGTAGGCTAGGAAACAATGGCTGAGCAAGCGGCTCGTAGCCTAGCGAGGTCCTTAAGACTGTACGGCCAAATTACGTTAAATGACGGGGTGCTCTCTTGAGAGATCCAGATCGCTAGTATCTGGTTCTCTCCTGGCGACCCTCTTCAAGTCAAAGCAAAACGAGTGAGCACAGTGTTGGGTGGCAGAGGCAAAAGCCCTTACTCGCAACACAGTGCTAAACTCACAAGGTACACAGTCAGAAAGACAACCTAGGCTTCCCACGCATCCGTTGCGATTGTACAAGTTCAACAAAACCTGGTACACATCGGAAATCACAACACCAATAGCCTCACCCCAGTCTAGCATTAAATAGCCCAGCAGACAACCAAGAAATAGGTAGGGAGACACCGCGAGTGTGTCGAACCTCTACAGACAAAATGTTAACCCCTCCAAAATGTCTAACAAAACATGAAATATCTGAGAGCTTCAGCATATAATACGATGGCCGATATATGAAATCGTGCAGAACCAAAGGGGAGTTATGATGTTAAATAGATTAGAAGAATAAGAGGTAAGAAGTTGAGAGAGAGAGAAAGTATTCTATAGGTGGAAGTCGGGGACAGATGGCAAGGGAGATGTGAAGGTTATGCTGGTCAAGCAAGCTCTGAGCGAGGAAGGCACAAAGGCAGCAAGGAGTGCGGGGGAACTACCTTCTGCTGCGGCAGGAGGGCGGCAAAGCGGCCAGCCACTCAGAGGGCCCGGCCGTGGCATGACGTCACCGAGACAACACGTAACACTGCGCGCACAACCCTCTGCCTCCTGCACTTACTCACTCACACTCTCTAGCTGTATCATTCATTCTTATACATTAAACTTATAAATGATGATATAAAATATAATGCATTATCACAGACGAAAATAAAGACCACTTCTATACTGCCTGTGACATGACGATTCACAAGAAAGAAAGTATAACATTGTAGATAGACTGTAGCCAAATTCATTGCCCTGGCGAGTGTTAGCGAGTGGCCAAGCGAGTGGTTGAGCCCACGTGGCGTTCTGCTAAGCTGCAGGCATCACAGGGCATATTGTGCGCTCATGTCCGAGCACACCGCCTACAGCAGTGGTGTCACTAGTGAGCAACATTGGCGTGTCTTTGAGGTCTTCCGCGTTTGCCGGGGTAAAGAGTCGGTTACGAAGTCACCGCCGGTGCAGAAGCAGCAGGAGGGCTCGTCACCCGTCCGAGATGTTTTTTGTGGTCATAGGGGGCATGGCACTGTGAGGTGGGCTGGTGTGGTGCATAGGCTTGAGTTGTTGCGTGATACGGGCGCTTCCCACACACTTGTCAAGAGTTTCATTGGCAAGCCTATTAACGCGGCTCGGGTTGTGGTGGTTCAAGGCATCAATGCTACGCGGTCTTACCCGCTGGTCAGAATGGAGCTTGAGGAGGACGGTGTGACACGGGAGTTGGATGTGGGTGTGGTGGAGAAATTGCCAGTTGAGGGGGTCGACCTCCTTCTCGGCAACGACTTTGCGGTACCCACCCTTAGTCGTTGCCAAGAGGGCGGCCGACACGAGTAGGGAGGGGCAAGAGGGGCTCGAGAGATCTCAGTCCGCTCAGGTGTCACAGCCTAGGACCCAAGTTTCAGACCAGCGGAGGAAAGGTCGGAAGGAGAAAGTCAAGGCTGGTCGGGTTGAGAGTTTGGACCCAGCGACACTCCTTGGTGACTCGGTACTTGACCCAAAGGTGAGCTCCGGAGTGGCTCCAGAACCTGTCCCCCCTAGTGACATGGTAGGGCGTGATGGCACTCCGCGACAGAGTAGTACCCAGGAACAACTAGAAGATCTTAGTCTTGAGAGTTGTGGGAACGGGGCTATTGAACTCGACGAGGACGGAGAAGCATGTCATGTGAACCTGTTAGAGGAGTTTGTGAGGCAACCACCTGAGCAGCCTACTGTCCCTATGTTGGTCTGCAGCGGCCAAGGTGGAGAAGGAGAGGGGGGCAGTGAGGCGCAGGTGGTGAAGAGTTGGGATTGTCATGTCTCGGCGGAGCAGTGGGCGGGGGACACGAGCCAGGTGGCTGTGGAAGCGCTAGAGCACCTGCCTGAGCAGCAGCGTGCAGCGCTCCAGCACCTGCTCAGTTCGAACCCCACTGTTTTTGCCGAGCACCCAGGCCTCACAACTCATGCGGTGCACGATGTTCCGCTGGCAGGTCACTTGAGTGTGAGTAGACCGTTGGCCTCGTTGTTTCAGTGGTTCAAGGTGGGCGACGAGGCTTTGACATGGTTGTCAGGTCAGGGTCGACCCATGGCTGCTAAGGGTGGTGGTCAGAACCAGGACATTGAGCAGATTGGTGAGGTTGGCTGTGGAGTGGATGTGCCCGGTCGTCGCATAGCCTCCCAATGCTGCTCTAGTAATATGCAACAGCCCTACCATAGACCGACTGTATCTGGCCATGTCGCTGAAGGCGGTGATGCTGCGCAGGCAGATGTAGTCGCAAGGAATGCGGGGGTGCGCATGTACGGTATCGGCAGGGGAGCATTAGCAATTATGAACTGTGGGAGTGACTGCACAGGTGGTACAGATTGTCCCTCCCATGACCTGGCTGTTCTAGGGACAAAGGTGGAGAAGGAGGGAGACTATAGTGTAGAAACTTTGGTCTCAGCTGGGTTGTGGAAGGGCAATGAGCATGTTGTTCGTCGAGATAAGTTGCAACCTCTTGTTCCTAAGCGTCAAGAGAAGTTGTTTACTAGGCTGTGGCAGTACATCCGCATGTTTGTTGATTCTTCAGGCCTGATGTATGGGGTAGAATCCGACATGGAGGCTGGAGACAGTGCAAGGGTCAAGTTGGCTCCCTACCGTATAAATCCTGCCCGACAGCCTGTTGTGAAAGCAGAGCTGGACTACATGTTGGAAAAGGGTCTGCGGGATAAGGGATATCGTGAGTGGTCGTTGCCAGTAACTTTGCAACCTGAGTTACGTGGCAAGATCCGTGTGTATGTTGATTGCAAGAGTGTTGGTGCATTATCCCTGACAGACGCCTATACCTTACCCAGAGTTGACGACCCCATAGACCATATGGGGGCTGCCTCGTTTATCACTCGGGTAGAACTAGTGAAAGGTTATTGGCAGGTTCCGTTGCCGGAAAGAGCGAAGAGAAGTGCCAGTCTTGTGATGGACTGGGCAGAGTATCAGTGTCAGGTGTTGAGTTGCTGCCGGAACACAAGTTGGATGTGTGGCATGTTAAGGGCACTGATAATGTTATGGCTGATTGTTTGTCACGGGAGGGTATGTCTTAAGGAGCACCCTCGCCGTTCAGTCAGTGTTTGTTTGAGAGTGGAGAAAAATTAGGCTTGCCCCTGTAGTGCAAAGCCGCCAAATACGCTATTAAAAATAATACAAAAACCTCACATAAAAACTTTCTTTTGATAGGATATAAGTGCAGTATGTTACAGCAAGAATCTAAGGCATTCTGAGTTTTTGTCTTAGTAGGCTAGGCTTGTTGAAGCTTGCTCGTTGAGCGTAATATTGTTAAGTGATACTATTCTTTTGGGGAAGTGTTGTGTAGATTTGTTTTATATAATAAAGTGTTTTATGTTGTGATTGTGCCTTGTTTTCACAACTTGGGGGAGTAGCTAGGTGAGGCGGGGTTTATGAGCATTCTGTCTGGTCAGATGTGGTGTTTACCTGAGGTTAAAACGTCCCACATCTTGGGCGGGGTGTTACGCTGGCCAGCTTGCCAGAATGTGCTCGTACTCACTAGCGCTCGCCAGGGCAGTGGAATGGGCTATAATAATCGTAGAACGATGTTCTTTCTTTCCTAGTATTCATGTAGTCACAGCCAGATCAGTGGTGGTCTTTATTCTTGTCTGTGACACATGGAAGTATTTTATATTAGTGATAGAGTATAAGATATGCAGAGTGAAGTTAAAGGAGAAAGAGCGAGGTAGGCAGCGGGGTGGTATTATGTGTGTGTGTATGTACAGTTGGTCAAGGATGAAAGTATACAGTTTTTCGTCTGCTATAGCCACACATGGTTTGTCATGTTGGCAGCCATGACAGCCTTTCCACTAGCCCAAACCATCCCAACACACATGGGGTTTATTATATTGATACATTAATTAATATACGGAGTGCTTCGAAAAAGCGTTTCCATAAATATCAAAAGTTAGAGAATTATTCATAAACTTTCAGGGTGACTAAATACTGTTATGGAGATAGCAAAACAAAGCTGGGGGCATACGCTGGAACAGCGCGTAGCCGCGGCGCTCACCTCCGTTTCATTGCCCTTTGGATCACATATAATCCAGTCTTGGGGATGAAAGTGAAATATCAATATTTACCTACTTATTAATTAACAAGTATTATTAGATTCCCCTTTCTACTCATTATTTATTATGAATGTTATAATGTTAAGTGTATATCGTAATATCTTTTATATCCACTCCATATTCGTCTACTTTAGATACACAAAAATCTAATTCCTAAACGTGGACGTAAGGAAGCCTGCGTGTTCAATAGGGTAATGACCCAGCAATTTTACTCATCTTGCGAGCGCCATTGCTTTATGAGTCAGTCCTCGAAACATAATGAGGCTTTACATGTGAATTTGATTTATTTATTTATTTATTATTATTATTTTTATTTTTATCAGCAGAACACCTGCAAACCAACTGCAACATTGATATCACCATACCCTACATTATTAGCCACATATTACCACGTGTGAAAATGGACCTGTATTCCACTGAAATATCGTATATAGGTAGACGTTTTAATTTTCGTTTTCACTCTCGCATTTCTTGTATATCTATCAATAACATTAAGTGTTTAATATCTCCGAAGTGATATTCACGTCAAAGATTATAGAGCAATATATTCATATTTCCATCTGACAACTAAGTCCAGGAACATGTTTTTAAACACCCTGTATAAGGTGGGCGGGCTCTGAGATATGGCTACCAGGGCTGCCAACATGACAAACTATGTGTGGCTATAGCAGACGAAAAACTGTATACTTTCATCCTTGACCAACTGTACGTGTGCCTCCCTCGCTTAGGCTTTCCCCCGCCCTTGATTGGCCGGCGGGCCTGGCTACGTCATAGGACGCTTGCTCTTCATGACGTAGTGGTCTGTGATTGGAGGCCGCTGTCCTGGGAGGGTGGTGCGGGGATCCTTCCCGCGTATCTCCTGCAGAGCTTGGCATAGCGTGCTTGGTACTAGACGTCCCTTGCAATCTGTCCCCCAATCTAACCCCCTGTACTACTGTTTCTCTCTCTGAACTTCTTCTTTTCCATTACTTCTCATCTTTATTCAATTACTTATCCCTTCTGGTTCTGCATACGACTTCCATAGTCGGCCAGTCGTATTACCAGCACCAGTTCTCACATACATGTTTTGCACTAGCTTTAGGGATTATTAGTCATAGTCACATGAGTCATATTATCATTGGGTGCTTCTAATGATTGAGTTGTTCTTTGTTGCTATTTAATGCTAGACAGTGGAAGGTATCTTTAGTCGTTGTCTGAGTTATGTATATGGCGAGTCAAAGCCTACACGACTTCGACGGAGCTAGGTGCCTGTAACCTTTGTGCATATTTTTCCTTTGCGAGTGTAGCAGTATACGAGCGAAGGGCTTTTGCCTACTCTTGCTCGTATGCTCACTACCTCTTTGTGTTGACCTTTGTGGAGTGCCAGGGCAAGACCAGATACTTGAGATCTGGACTTACCAAGAGAGCCTCCTAGTCAATTAACGTAACATAAGGGAAATCTGTTCAAGGGGAGACAGTAGGCTACGAGCATGCTTGCGCTCTGCCTAGCCTCCTGGTACCTTTTATGCTGCTGCTAGACTTTATTAGTAATAAAGACAGCATTGTGTTTATTAACTTTAACTGTGTATGCTTTAGGAATTATTCACGTATTATTTTAGCCTAGGTTGATGCTTGGTGCACAACCCAGTATGGCTGGTACTTTGGCTAAGGAAGTACTGTTTTGAGTGGCTATTATTTGTGCTGTCACAGAGTTGTTGCACTCCCTTGTTATATATATGTATCCTACTTATTGGTGTATTTAAGATACACGCTTTGGTGTCCTGCCCCTGCATTATTTCTGTTCTATATTAACGAGCATCTTAGAGCATCAGACGTTTCCAGAAGATTCCATTTCTGATTGCTGTAGGACTAGACTTTCAGTATTTTCATAGAGCATTGAAGAGTTTAGTGTTGAGTACAGACTCACACTAAAGTTAACGTAAGCATATATTTCTTTATTAAATCTTGTTATAGTTTATTCAAGCATTGTTATTACTTAAGAGCATTTTATTAACGTAAAGTACTCCTGTTGTGAGTAGGCTTTGCCGTCACCGGAAAGCCTTTGTAGAAGTGCACTAAAACCCAGTTAATTGATACCCCGTTATCCAGTAGATTAACTCTGGAGGGTTTTAAGTGTTTTGTTCACCGGCGTAATAGTTCGAGGGTTTGGCATTAGCGTACCGTTGTTGCAGATATAGCCTATCATCTAGTCCAATATTGAGTGCCCTTGTTTATTTCGTAGTGCCGGTCGTAACAACATCACCTACTATGTCTTATACATGTATTTTAGACATACATGCCCTGGTCAAATCCAATGAACACGATGCAATTGTGGGTATCCCCAGAGACTAATACGGTGTTAAGGGAAAACTAAGTAGCTGCACATATTATTTCTGTAATCAAAGGAAGTAATCCTGGAGTTCTTTGTAAAACTCACAATATCAGATAATGAGCGGCTTTGCTCCGATATCTCCTCAAGTAGGCTACTCATTGGGTAAGTACTCATCGCGCAGGCCAACCTGTGGGGTTTCATCTTATCCTTTTCTCTCTCATTATCTGTTTGTACATTTGGAGAAACTTCATGTGAAATGTGTGGCTCTATGTCAACCTCTGTAAATATGTTTCTGTATCACAAACATTTTTGTAATCGTTTTTAAACAGGGAGAGATGGGGGGTGGGGGGGAGTATTGGGAGTGTCCAGACCCTATACCTCTTGTGATACAATGAGAGGTAATACATAAGGATTGTTCAAGTATAAGGATTAAATATTTTTCAGATATATAATATATATCTATTCTAGTCATGCAAATGCATGCATGTATTGCAGACTTTTTCTATTGCACTAGACATATCGAAAGCCTTCGATAGAGTCTGGCATAAATCTTTAATTTCTAAACTACCCTCCTTCGGTTTCTATCCCTCCATCTGTGCCTTTGTCTCTAATTTCCTTTCTGACCGTTCCATAGCCGCGGTTGTGGACGGCCATTGTTCACTTCCTCACCCTATAAACTCCGGTGTTCCTCAGGGCTCTGTCCTATCTCCTATTCTCTTTCTAATTTTTATAAATGATCTCCTTAACTGTACCTTAATTCCCATCCATTCATACGCAGACGACTCAACCTTACACTACTCCATTAGTTTTTCAGAACGCCCCAGCCAGCAATCCCTCAACGACAAACGTAATGAAGCCATAGAACTCTTAAATTCTGATCTAAATACTATTTCCAATTGGGGCAGAGAAAACCTTGTTAACTTTAATGCTTCCAAAACCCAATTTCTCCATCTATCTACCCGTCAGGATCTCCCAGCGGACTATATTTTCATTTGGAAGGACCATATTACCAGTCTTGCTAAGGCAGCCTCCCAGAAGCTGGGTGTGCTCAACCGCCTTAGGGGGTTCTTTTCCCCTGCACAGCTTCTTGCTCTGTACAGGGGCATAGTGCGCCCTTGTATTGAGTATTGTTCACATGTGTGGGGAGGTTCCTCTCACACCGCTCTCCTAGACAAAGTTGAAAGGAAGGCCTTTCGTATCATTAACTCCCGTCCACTCACCAACTCTCTGCAATCTCTCTCTCTCCGCCGCAATGTTGCATCTCTCTCGCTATTCTATCGCTACTATAATAATCAGTGTTCCTCAGAGCTATCCCAGTGCATACCACCTCCTTTACATAGGGCACGTGGTACCCGTCTTGCAACTCAATCCCACCCCTACTCTGTGCAACTCTCCAACCCAAGAGTGAAACGTTACTCTCAAACTTTCTTCTACTCAACAGCTGAGCTCTGGAACTCTCTCCCAGAATCAGTCTTTCCCTCTTCCTATGACTTAAATTGCTTCAAACTCCGTGTGTCAAGGCATTTTGGCTCGAACGTCCCTTGATTTTGGCCCTGTCACTCTTTCAACTATGGGGGAGGCACTCGCTATAGGCAGTTATGCCTTTTGCCTCCTTCAATCACATAGAAAAAAAAAAAAAAAAAGTAGAGTTACTATGAATTCCATATTAATCGAGCATAAGGCTGCTCACTCTATATAAAGTTCAAATGACTATACTGTAGTTGTAAGAAGTGCCATTGGGACAACGCATGTCTGTGGGCAAGGTTATTGGGACACTGACTGTTCATAACATATTTCTGGGACACAATTAGATGCGGTAATACTATAAGTCCTACCATGATTGTAAATATCCATCTTGCTGACTAGGTAATCACAAATTTATGTTTAGAGGGTAAACTAAACATTTATTTGATTACTCTCTGTAGTACTTCTTTCCTCAGCAGTTCACAGGGCACGAGCTCTATTCTTTGTAATATATGTGGAATCAATCTCTATTTTTCTCTTTGGGAATAATGGTGCTTTTTGACATAGGTGTGTCCCTCCGCCAATCTTAGAATTCGGCGGTACGTCATTGACAGAGGAGTCACTGTTTTATTATAGATTTGATCCCCGAGAGAATGAAGAAAAAACCTAATTATATAAAGTGACTCCGGAGTCAATGACGAGAGTACCCTTCCGCCACCCCTTCCCATACCTATCTTGCTATGTGTGAGATATCGTGAGACTGGATTCAGGGGAGAGACTCTGTGATACGGCTATGAAACAATTGCGGTATGAGAAGCGCTACACCATGCTTAATATAATTATATATTAATATAATATTATTATCTAAGTGGCATCCGATTCATGACGTTCCATAGGGAATTAATTTTGCCACCTATGATGTAAGTATTTGAGTGTAATGACGATCAGGAAGTTCACTATAAAGGGCGTCCCTAGTAGGTCAGAGCACCAAATATGAATTATTGCAGTAAATCATTGACAAGTGGAGTGATTTACATATCTAAGAGGAGTTATTAGCAAAGATGCAGGTGTGGAAATGGAGGTTAAACAGAGAGTATGTGAAGGAAGGAAAGTTTTCGGAGAAATGGGAAATATGTGGTAGGTGAAAAATCTCGCAATGAAAGCTAAAAGTGCAATGTATCAAGGGATAGTTGTACCAAAAATTATGTATGGGGCGGAGACATGGTCTCTGAAGGCATAAGAGAGAAGCAAGTTGGATGTGATAAGAGATAACGGCTTGAGGAGTATTTGAAGAGTGATGTGTAGATACAGGTATCTGAGGCAATTGCCAGCAGCCCCTTCTGTGTATCCTCCTACCTTCTCTATCCTAGTTTCAAAGCCAAAAGCGGATGTTGTGCATACGTGCATAACAAACTCACTTGCTCTCGTGTTCGATTTCGACTACTGAATTCTCAACTTTATGGCTCAAACTATCCTGTCATTCTCATACTAAATACTTCTTTGCTGTCTATCTTTCCTCTAACTCTACCGACTTTCCCAAATTCTTTGACTATCTAAACTCTAAAGTGGAACACATCCATCTCTCCCTTCTCGGAAATCTCTAACTTAGGAGATTTCAACGTTCACCACCGCCAATGGTTCTCTTCTCTTACTACTGACCAACCTGGTGAACAATCCTTCGTCTTTTCTATCCTAAATGACCTAGAGCAGCTGGTCCAGTAACCCACCCATATCCCGGATTGCTTCGGAGATCGGCCCAACATTCATGACTTATTTCTGACTTCTAACCCTTCTTCTTATACTGTCAATCTTTTCTCTCCTTTGGGCTCCTCCGACCATAAACTTATCCCCGTTACCTGTCCTATCTCTCAAGTACGGCCACCTGATCCTCCCAGCTGGCGGAGCTTGTGACACTTTGGCACTGCCGTCTGGGAGGCTCTTCAGTAGTACTTCTTTGATTTCCCATGGAGTGACTTCTGCTTCTGTGGCCGATGACCTTTGGAGAGTGCTGAACGCATTACCAAGGTAATCCTCTTGGGCATAGAAGCGTACATTTCATTTTCTTTCTCTCGGTCTAATGCAAAAAAGTCTTGGTTTACTCACACTTGTTCTACTGCTGTCCGCAACAAGGAGGAAGCATTCAAACAATACCGACGCCTTAAAACTCAAGAATCTCATTCTTCCTATGTTTCTGCCCGGAATCAAGCCAAATCTGTTCTTCGACTTGCCGAGCACTCTTTCATCAATAATAAATGCACTGAACTATCCAACTCTAGCTCTTCCCAAGCTTTCTGGCATCTAGCCAAAAACCTCTCTAACAATTTCTCTTCCTTGTCTTTCCCTCCCCTTTTCCACTATAATGGCACAACCATCACTTCTTTCTCTAACAAAGCTGAACTCTTTGCTCAAATTTTTGCTAGAAACTCCACCTTGGATGATTCCGGTGCTATTCCTCCCTCTCCACCCCCTCTCCCCTACTTATGCCTGATATCCTAAGAAGGCGTATGGTCCGGACGGTGTTCCTCCTGTTGTACTAAAAAACTGTGCTTCCGTGCTGACTCCCTGCCTAGGCAAACTCTTTCGTCTCTGTCTCTCCTCTAACGTCTTCCCTTCATGCTGGAAGTTTGCTCTCATTCAACCTACCCAAAGAAGGGTGACTGCTCTCAACCCTCCAACTACCGTCCAACTGCTCTCATCTCTTGCAGGGCTGGGGTCAATTCATTTTTGTCAATTCAATTCAATTCCAATTCAGAATAAAATTTGAATCAATCAATTCCAATTCAATTCAATTCATTCATAAAAAATAAATCTTCAATTCCAATTCAATTCACAAGCTTTTCAATTCCAATTCAATTCAATTCATTATGCCAATCACGCACCAACAGGGCAGAGCAGGCAGGGTTACCAAATGAAGAGACGAAATGCACTAGATTCGTTCTGAAAAGTTGCTAAATGGCCTATAGATAGTAAATAGGCTACATGCCGAAAATCGCTATATTTTATTGATTATTTGAAAATACTGTAACTTAATTATTGTACAATAATGAATTCGCATATTACAGTATAAAATAGTATTTCATCAATTCATATCAATTCATCAATTCATATCAATTCATCAATTCATATCAATTCATTGATATCAATTCCAATTCAATTCAATTAATTTTGTGTTTATATTTTTCTCAATTCAATTGAATTCCAATTAACAGATTTTTTTAATCAATTCCAATTCAATTCATAATTGACCCCAGCCCTGATCTCTTGTATCTCTAAATTTTTTGAAACTATTCTTGTTTACAAATTTCTTAAACATTTCTCCTCATAATCTACTCTCAGTTCGCCAGTATGGCTTCCTTAACCTGATAAGCGCGAAATAGACCTAGGGGCTAGGGTAGTTATTTGTGCATTTCTAGCCTTGGATTCTGACAGAATTCGTTATATTTACAATATAGAGCATTATTTGTTTTCGGTATGCTTTTATTTTACATATATGATGTATATATGAACCTTCAAGAGTGCTAAAATAAGTGGGAAAAGCATTTGGGTGGTGAAAAACAAAGATATTGGCCACCCGGTCATAATCTCAGGCGAGAGAGAGCCACAGGCAACCCTCCTCTCTCGCTGTCTGTGAGGTAACTGAGACGAGCGGGGCGGTGTGGGCCGGTGTCTGGGTGTTGCATAACGATCTTTTCTGCAACCCACTTGTGCTACATTATCGCGGGAGAGAAAAATAACCGATAAATGATGATAATAAGAGGAAAAATAGGTGATAATTGAGGAGGGGAGGGAGGGGGGAATAAGGTGGGGAAGGAGGGGAGGGGGTGGGTGAGATTTACATGGATGAGTACTGGAGGGGAATTATCTCACCTAGAGACAAATTCCTTTGTTTTGATAGGCCCTTTTTTTTTATGGAAGGCTTTTTTTATGGTCTTGCTTCCGTGAGGCCTATCGCGTTCCCTATAGGAAGCCTTCCGTGAGGCCTATCGTGCTTGCCGGGTTAAGGGTCGCTCTAGTGGTGATCTTCTTTCATATCTAACTAACTCTTGGTCATCCTCCTTTCGGGACTACGGTGAGACCTTTTCTATTGCGCTAGACATATCGAAGGCCTTCGATAGAGTCTGGCACAAATCTTTCATTTCTAAACTACCCTCCTTCGGTTTCTATCCCTCCATCTGTGCCTTTGTCTCTAATTTCCTTTCCGGCCGTTCCATAGCTGCGGTTGTGGACGGCCATCGCTCACTTCCCCATCCTATCAATTCCGGTGTTCCTCAGAGCTCTGTCCTATCTCCTATTATCTTTCTAATTTTTATAAATGATCTCAACTGTACCTCCAGTCCCATCCATTCATACGCAGACGACTCTACCTTACATTACTCAATAGTTTTCCAGAATGACCCAGACAGCAATCCCTTAAAGACAAACGTTTTGAAGCCATACAGCACTTATCTTCTGATCTAACTACTATTTCCAATTGGGGCAGAGAAAACCTTGTTAACTTTAATGCTTACAAAACCCAATTTCCCCATCTATCTACCCGTCCGGAACTCCCAGCGGACTATCCTTTATTCTTCAACAATACAAAAATCAATCCTTCATCTTCTCTCAATATTCTTGGTGTCTCTTTTTCTTCTGTTCTCACTTGGAAGGGCCTTATTAACAGTCTTACTAAAGCAGCCTCCCAGAAGCTGGGTGTGCTCAACCGCCTCAAGGGGTTATTTACCCCTGCACATCTTCTTGCTCTGTACAGGGGCACAGTGCGTCCTGTATTGAGTATTGTTCACATGTGTGGGCAGGATCCTCTCACACCACACTCCTAGACAAAGTAGAAAGGAAGGCCTTTCATATCATTAATTCCACCCACTAACCAACTCTCTGCAAACTCTCTTCGCCGCAATGTTGCATCTCTCTCGCTATTCTATCGCTACTATAATAATCTGTGCTCCTCAGAACTCTCCCTGTGTATACCACCTCCTCTACGTAGGGTACGTAGTACCCGTCTTGCAACACAATCCCACCCCAACTCTGTGCAACTCTCCAACCCAAGAGTGAAACGCTACTCTCAGACTTTCTTCTATTCAACAGCTGAGCTCTGGAACTCTCTCCCAGAATCAGTCATTCCCTCCTCCTATGACTTAAATTGCTTCAAACTCTGTGTGTCCAGGCATTTTGGCTCGAACGTCCCTTGATTTTGGCCCTGTCACACTGTCAACTATGGGGGAGGCACTCACTACAGGCCTTTTGTCTCCCTCACTCACATAGAAAAGAAAAAAGGATTGAAGAATGAAGAGGTACGTAGGAGAGTGGGACAGCAGGAACCCTTGTCGGCAAGAGTGTACAGAAGGGTGCTGTGCTGATATGGACATGTTGGGCGAATGGAAGATGAAAGGCTTACAGAGGGTATATGAATCAGATACAAGGTGGGTATGGGATAGGATGACCTCCATTGAGATGGGGAGATTGTGTAGTACAAGCGGTGGAAGATAAGAGAGATGACAATAGAAGAGGCAAGAGAAGTGGTGATGAATAGGAATGAATGGATAATGCTTGTGAATAGATGAGTGATAACGCAATCGTTGGGAGAGGGGGTCGAGCGCCAGTTGGACTAGAACATAGTTTGTCAGGCGCCTGGCCTGGGAAGCCAGTGTATATGAAGGGTTATGCCTGGATGTGAGGTGGGCGAGCATTGTGGTGGTAAAGCTTTGCTGTGTGTCTGCCTGCTGAGACCGGAACATCTCCGGGAGGTCTGGGACCTGGGAATCTTTTGCTGGGTACCCCAAATGGACTTGGGTCTCTGGGTCTTCACCCTGGGTGACTTAGATGTGTGAGATGTTTTGTTTTTGTTTTTAAGGGGAAGAGAGACAGGCAGAAGTGTTCAAGTTATAGAGGCAATAGTTTATTATCTTTGTTTGGAAAGCTGTATGGCAGGGTGTTCATAAAGAGGATAATAAAGGGTACAGAAGGTGCAATAGGAGAAGAGCACTGCAGTTCTAGGAGGGAAAGGTGTGTGGATCAGACAGCAATTTGCAGTAAGACAGCTATGTGAGAAGTATGTAGAGTTAAGTAAGGAGGTATTTAGGGCTTTTATGGATTTGGAAAAAGGGCATGATTATGTAGATAGAGAAGCCATGTGGAAGGCGCTAAAGATTTATGAAATTGGTGGAATTTTGTTAACCCTTTTAAGTTCTGAAGATGCTGAATAGTATCTATACATAAAATTCTCCTGATCTCATAATTAGCTCTCCCAAATAATATTTCTGCTAATATGCTCGCTTTAATACAACTGCAGGGGTTGAAAAAACTTAACTGTATTGATATACACAGGCACATACCACATACCTGGGGTTGGCTGACTCAAGACAGAGCCCGAACAGGGAAAAAAAACAAAAAAACAAATAAATAAAAAAACACACATATAGGTCGCCCAGGAAAACAATTCCAGGTCCCAGACCTCCTGGAGAGATTCTGGTCTCAGCAGGCAGACACGCAGCGAAGCTTTACCACTCACCACCTCACATCCAGGCATAACCCTTCATATACACCAGCTTCCCGGGCCAGGCGCCTAACGGACTATTATCTAGTCCAACTGGCACCCGACCCCCTCTCCCAATGACTGCGTAATCACTCATCTATTCACAAGTATTTTCCCTTAATTCCTATTCATCACCACTTCTCTTGCCTGTTCTACAGTCATCTCTATATCTTTTTACGCTTGAACTACACAATCTTTCCATCTCAACGGAGGTCATCTTATCCTTCTACCTCCCCTTGTATCTGACTCATATACTCTCTTTGTAAGCCTTTCATCTCCCATTCGCTCATTATATCAATACCAGCACAGCACCCTTCTGTCCACTCTTGCCGACAAGGGTTCCTGCTGTACCACTCTCCTACGTACCTCTTCATTCCTCAATCTGTCTCTATGTGTCACTCTACACATACTCCTCACACAGTTCATCTCTATCACATCCAACTTTCTTCTCTCCTTTGCCTTCAAAGCCCACGACTCAGCCCCATACATCACTGTTGGTACAACTATCCCTTGATACATTGCAATTTACCTTTCATTTCGAGATTTTTCTCCTTCCACATACTTACCATTTCTCCGAAAACTTTTCTTGTTTCACATACTCTGTTTTACCTCCATTTCCACACCTGCATCCTTAATTGCTTATTACTCCTCCTAGATATTTATAACACTCCACTTGTTCCAGTGTTTCCCCATCCAACCGCACATATAAATTCAACCTACGAGCACCTCTATTACACACCATCACTTTACTTTTATTGATGTTCACCCTCGGCTTCCTCCTCCCACATACCCCACCAAACTCTTTGACTACTTGCTGCAGTTTCTCCTCAGAATCTGCCACCAACGCTGTCATCAGCAAACAGCAACTGGCTCAACTCCCAATGTATACCATTCTTTCCTACTAAACCCAATCCTCTACCCATAGTTCTCATTTTCACCTCCCTCACCACACCATCCATATATACATTAAACAACCACAGAGACATTACACAACACTGTCGCAGACCTACATTTACCTCAAACCACTCACTTAACTCATTTCCTACTCTAACACTCACTCTGCTCTCTTCATAAAAACTCTGTTATGGAGTCATGCTATTGCTAGTTAATCTAAACCACTTTCACGCACCAAGTATGTATCTATATGGGGAGAGTTTCTGTAGACACTAAAAGTTGCAGTTAAAACAAGAATGTCTTGCATGATAATATGTGCTTGCCTTTTGAATATTGCTTGTGTTAACAGTTTGATAAGGCAAGATTAATAACTGATTTGGTATGGCTTCAGTTAATCTTGAAGTAATATTAGGTAGTTTATCAATATATTTATGTGTAAGAATCATAAGCTATTGAAATTTGCATTGTTACTTGTATATAGTTGTGGTCAAACCATTGTATAATATAGTCTTCTTTTAAGTGCTTTGTGGCTGTGGTATGAACAATTATATTTCAATTTGGATAGACTGATTTTGAGTTAGGGTGGAAGTAAGATAACTTGAGAAGTAAAAAAGAAAGCTTTTTAACTCATTGGCTGCGGGAGACGTTTCCGAACGCCATGACAATTTACAGCAATCTACAGGCTTTTAAAGCCTCTAAAAGCCTGTAAAATTGAGTGTGAGGGAGCGAGAGCGCGCCAGGCCACCCGTCCTTCTCCCAGGCAGCCTCCCCGGTACACTGAAGGGTCTCAGCCAGAGTACAAAGTACAAAGGAGTACAAAGGAAATCAAGCAACAACAGATCTAGTTACCCTTCTAGGTTGCTTGTCCTCCAAAACACTGAGGATCAAGTGTCCAAACAGTGGTTTAGAGTGGGTAAGGGAACATTGGAAAGGGAATTACTGCCCTGGAACTAATGTCCGTGGCAGGATTAGGAAGTTAGTAGGGGACAGATGGGTTAGTAACTGAGGGGGGGATAAAATAAAGTTATTCATTTACAAACGCAGTCAGTCGCGGGTTTGATGCGAGATATTTGTCTAGGCGGAGTTTAAATGAATCAACGGTGATGCAGTCTATAACGTTTCGGGAAGCCCATTCCACAAGTTGACAACTCGATTGAAGAAGAAATTTTTAGATTCGTGTGAGTTAAAAGATTTACCAATCATTTTGCAACCGTTTCCCCGCGTGTAATTAGATTGGTCGATAGTGAAGTACTTACTACAGTTCATATTGTCGATGCCTTTGATGATTTTGAACACTTGAATTAAGTCACCTCTTAATCTGCGCTGGGTTAAAGGAAATAGATTTAATTCTCTAAGACGCTCTTCGTATGGTTTGTTCTTTAGGCTAGGTATCATTTTGGTAACTCTACGTTGAACTCGTTCTAGCTTGTTTATATCTTTTTGGTAATAAGGGCACCAGGATTGAACGCAGTATTCCAGAAGAGGGCGGACCAAGGAATTGTAAAGGGTTAGGATAACTTCTTTGGATTTATGCTCAAATGACCTGCCTATAAAGCCAATTATTTTGTTTGCCTTTAACAACTTCTGAACATTGTTGACTCGGTTTTAGGTTACTCGATATTGTTACTCCCAGATCGGTTTCTCTGTTTACATTCTTAAGCTGAGTGCCATTCATCGAATAGTTTGCTTTCTCATTTAGGTATCCGATATGTAGTACTTTACATTTATCCGCATTGAAACTCATTTGCCAAATTTGGGCCCAACATGACAATTTATCTAGATTGTGTTGCATATCGTCAACTTGTTCTTTTGAGAGTACGCTATTCTAGAGTCTCTCTATATATACAATGCTGCCAAAGGCAAAAATATTTTAAATATCGCGACATTAGCAAGAATTGCTAATTTTAACAATTGTCTATGGTAGCGCTGCGGGTGAACCCCACGACACACGAAGCTCGTTCTGGCGTAATTTTGAAGCTATTTTCTTCTAGTTTTTGCCTGAACACATTAAATTTTATGCAGAAACTTGCCTAATCAATCAGGAGTGCCTGAATGAGCCCTCTTATGGCGAAAATATGCCCGCATCGTAAGTGTTAATGCAACCCACATCGGCCTTCCAAAATGCTACTGAATTACAGAGACAGGTTCTAACTGTGGAGGTGTAGGATAATTATGGAGGGATGTTTTGGTGACACATTGTTGGATAATCCTGGTGGGTACATACCGTCTACAATATAGTTGGTGGGATGATTAGATAGGATTACTGGTAGGTCAAAGCGAGAGAATGACTAAGAGGGTGTACGAGAGCGAGGTGGATGGACAGAGAGGGAGAGGTAGACCGAATGAGAGGTGGAAGGATGGAGTGAGGAAGTATATGAACGAAGGCGGTGCTGGTTGGGGAGAGGGGCGTCGACTGACTGGGGACAGAGGTGCATGGGGGCGGTTCGTTCGTGGCCACCCCTTCGTGGATCACGGCGTAGGGCAATAGATAGATAGATAGACTGGTAGGTCAAAGAGGTGAGGACTATGGTTAGGGTTGTATGGGATAAAAGTAGGTTGTTTTGTTGAGATAGGTGAGATTAACCCCTTCTGTACTGGCGACGTCTTTTTGTTTTTTATTCTAACTGCATTTAGACGATTTTATGAAACTTAACTCCCAAAAAGCGGGCATGCTTGTTTACAGTACATCACTGTAATGCTGGGCGTGTATATTTGCCGGAAACTAGCTTCATTCCAAGCTCTTTTGCATGCATAAGCAAGAGCCAGAGCGTAATACAATTATATATCCGTGAAAGGGCGATAATAGAGCTTTCAAATGACACCTGAATCATCCTTGTACGACCACAGGTTCTCTTGCAACGATCGTGTAACCGGAGGCAAAAATACTCTAAAATGATGTATTTTTCCCGATTTTATCCTTGTTGAGAGAGGTAAGGAGGTGGTGATGAGACATAGTATGTGTCAGTGACAGCCAAATGGTGGTGGCGAGCGGTCCGAGGCCGCCTATCATCCCCCCAATGCTCGGTCTCGCTCTCATAGTTCATAATGGCCTCAAAATAGCACCCGTCATTTGACGGGCGCCGCAGGGGTGGCCAATATTCTCTCTCCCGTCATATGATGGGCACTGCGGTTTGAGGGTTAAGAAGGATATATGGTAGCAAAAAGAATTAAGTGAGACAGTATGTTGCCTTTTATATGGTAGACATCCTTCCTAAGCTAAATATAAGCGTCTAATAGTTGCCAGAATATAATGAAAAGGATATCACCGGTACAGAAAGGGTTAAATGTGTCTGCAAATAGCTCACATTCAATACCAACATTGTCAGTTTGGGTGGAATGAAACACTCATTCAGCGTTGCATCATCTTTCTGGTTAATTGCAGTGCACTCCCCGTAACCGCGCCTAAGTCGTACCGCGTATTTTCCGCGGATACGTGGGCAGTGTTTAACATAGGTTTCAATGGGAACTAGACTTAGATCGTACCAAGCTCACCCATCTTGGACCCTCAAATACACTATTTTGACCTACCTAATACCTGATATGTACCCAATGATTAAAGGATACTCACTTTGATCCACAATGACTGTTCCACTGCTCCATTAAGCTCCAGGTACAGTCCAAAGCAGTGGACATCAAGTACATTCCAAAGGTAAATCCAGGTGTCACTTGTGCCATATCATCATCCCCTTCCCTATGAACCATTCTTAGAACCTCTTTTAGAACCACTGATAACACATTAATCAAGATTATCTGCACTTTTATCTAAACAAAAATAATAAACATGATTTTCGTCACGTTATCCTCAACCAATGAACCATTCTTAGAACCACTTGGAACACATTATGCCAGATGAATAAGAGAAGGAAAAGAAAATGACATGAACTAGAGTTCAGTAGCACTAAATTGTTCTCCCTTATCCAACACACACACAAGTGATCTGCCTTGTGTGAGAGGGATCTGCCTTGTGTTAGAGGGATCTGCCTTGTGTTACAGGGATCTGCCTTGTGTTACAGGGATCTGCCTAGTGTTACAGAGATCTTCCTTGTGTTACAGGGATCTGCCTTGTGTTAGAGGGATCTGCCTTGTGTGGGACAATCGGCTTTTTGCAGTGTCCCATATTGCTTTCTTGGTTAATGGAAGCACTGCTTTCTTACTCGATTGAGTGGAAATCCGCGGATAACGCATACTTTCTGCGCGGATAACAAGTAATGGGATATTTAGGGGTGTCCGCAGATAGCAAGGATCGCGGATACTTGGAGCGCGGATTACGGGAGTGCACTGTATTGACCTTTTACCTTATTTGTAGATTCCTTTTTCTGGCTACTACCTCAATAATTGAATTATAGTCCCTTCAGTGAGAACACTATATTCCTAACACACAGACAAACGACACATCCAACACACTGTTCACTGTCTACACTCCAAACGTCCTGATCACCGTCCAACGTTTGTGAGGATTAATTAATTAGAATATATATATTGTAATATTAGCATGACATGCAGGATATTCATGGTACTTTTAACTCATTCATATTGTTTGTTAATGATAAGATGACAGGTAAAGTTGAAAGTGTTGAACTTACAGGCAGTGTACGAGCATTGGGAGCCGGGGGCTGATCCAGGAGGCAGTGGAGGTAAACCTTTCCTTGATCTAGAGTAATTCTGGAGCAGCGGAGTCCACCTTGGTCTTGTTGGAGCCCATATACTGTTGCTCCACCCTCCAACACCCTCCTTATATCATTATTGTAAATACGATAGGCTATGACTCTTTTGTGATCCCGTATGTCTCTGTGACGTCACGATCGCTCCTGCAGCACGACGTAGGACGAGTAGATCGTATATTATAAGATTGTAAATAAGTTAAGTTATAAAAGGCCTAATATGCTATTAAGCAATATTGCCATGGTCTTATGTAGTATATATGAATTTATCGTATATGTTAATATAATTTATCGTACAGAGCAACCTAGATGCGGTATGATAATTTGGGCTCCTGGCGTTTGCCAAGGCAGCAAGGTGTGCCTTCGAGGAACACCAGAGCCTTCACGAACACCAACCAGTTAACATCTATTTTCCGCCCTCAGTTGATCGCGCTTTTGAGCCTCTAATCACAATACACTGTCAGCAATACAAACAGCTACACCATCACGACGCTCTCATCGACGCCATGACTGACTGACAGATAAGCATAATAATCATGTCCATTCCTATGTAATCATTTATTCTTTCTTTAACTTTACTCGTGTCTCGGGACCGAAGTCTCGTTCCCCATTGTCCACCGCCATATTGGGTAAAACGTTCTCCCTTGCCTCATTGCCACGTGGAACTATTGGTGAGTTAATTCCTGGCTAATATTAACCCTTATAACCTTACCCTATATATAAATTTATTATGTGAGACCTTTGGATATAAATTAGCTTGTTTCAGATTGAATTTAATTTAGATATGGAGTAGTTTTCATTTAGATTGATTTTATTTGATTCATTATAGCTTAGTAATATTTAACTTCCATTGATAGTTTACCACATTGGTGCCCAGACCTCGGAATTTAGCTACCAGTAAGGGATTTTTTTAGGCAATGAGCAAGGGATTAGCCAAGGGATGCAGGAGCAAGGACCCCGGAGGGGTGGGGCTTGGCTATCTTCCTGTACCTAGGGCGCCGGTACCTCAGAGAATTTCCATAATAGGGCATTCATATGCCACTAGGCTAAGGGCAGGCGACGGAGGAGCTGAGTCGTATCGGGCGTCGGAGGGGGATAGGACATTCAAGCTGTCCTACATTGGGGTACCTGGAGCCACCGTTGACACCCTGAGAGCCTCCCCACAGTGGGGGCAGGTGGTTCGGTATAGGCCGCATATGATCTTTTTGTTCTTGGGCGGCAATGATATACGCCCCGGTACCGTGCCCCGCGAGTTAGCTGACGCCATCAAAGAGGTGGCGGTGCTTCTGGAGCATGAGTCCTGGGGGAGCTGCAAGATTGTGGCAATTGAGAGATGGACTAGGGTCCGAGGTTTGTCAGCGGAAGAGTATCAAGCCATTAAGAACTCTGTTAACCGCGCCCTGAGGTGTCGGCTAGTAGAGACGAGGCACCACTTTGTGTCACTTACTCTCAGCACCCGGGACCTCGACCAGGATGGTGTCCACCTCGATTTAGATACCAATCAAGTCCTGTATGATAAGATTGTAGGGCTAACGAAGCGTTGGCTAGAGAGGGACGCCGGGGTGATATCGTTGCGCCTGCCTAAGTCCTGCATCCCACCCATCATCTTTCCCCAATAAATTTTCTTTTACATTTCAGACTTCCTGTGACATATGACCTGACCTAACATTTTTTCTTGTTCAATATGATCCTTTAGTAGGTATTGCTCTTTTGTGTACTATTTTTTCTCCATAACATACAAGTCCGCCGGTCGGCGTCTCTTAACTAGACTACTATTTTGCCGTTGTTTTTGTAACATTTGGATACATAGCCTATAGGCTTACATGCAAAATGAATAAGGACAGAGACACCGTCTAGTGGGGTGCTGATCAAGGCCCCTAAAAATCAAAGGGCGGGACTTCGGGGAGTATTAAATAGGCTAATTGTGGACGTCAACACTTTCATCACTACTGCTGAACTAGAGGAATTGGAAGCTAGATTAGAGAACGTCCAGGCTACCCACGGTCTTATTATGGCTCTGAGTGAGGTGATTGTGGCAGGCATGACAGAGGAGGAAGAGATAGTTACAGAGTGTGATAATCGCGCCCTCTATGACGAACCTGTCTTTAGAGCGAAGTACATATTACAGCGTGCTGTCGCAAGTAAGAAGGGAGGCGAGAATGAGGTCCATAGAAGGGCTGACCCAAAACATACTGTACATCTCTCAAAGCTCAATCTTCCTACATTTGGGGGCAAGTTGACTGAGTGGTTAGCTTTTTGGGACGTATTTCGTTCTACAGTTCATGAATCCTCTTTGGATAATGTCCGCAAGTTTCACTATCTGAAGGGCCAAACGGAAGGAGAAGCCTTACATTTGATAGAGGGTTTTGCGGTAGTGGGTGGTAGTTATCTTGAGGCAGTACAATTATTAAAGTCCACATACGGGGATCAAGAGCAGTTGAAGATGGCCCATGTCATTGCCTTGTTAAGGCTCGCAGAACCACAGTATAAGGTTGAGGAGTTAACAAATTTTAGGGCAAATATGGAGTGCCATACTCGATCGCTAGACACCCTAGGGCTTACCACACAGGAAATGATAGTCATTATCTTGCGTCAAAAGCTTCCTATGGCAATACTTGACAAGGTCAGATCGTTTGACCTGGGGGAGTTCAAAACTCAGTTCAGTAAGGAAATCAATAATCTACAGTTGAACAAAGGGAGAATGTATGTGTTGGGAGGGAGTGAGAATGTGGAGAAGAGGGGAACAGTAAGCATGACAGTGGGGACTAAAGAAAAGAAAGAGGGTAGGTATAAGAAACCTGCTCAGATTCTATGTAAGCTATGTAATAACAAACATAAATGGAGTTTCTGCATAAATTACCCAACAAATGAGACAAAACTAGCACAGGCGAAAAGATTGAAGCTATGTGTAGGTTGTCAAAGTAAGGAACATGGTAAGCAGGGACAATGTACTGCTACATACTTAAGGCCCTGTCGCCACTGCAAAGGACATCACTTTGATAAGTTGTGTCCTACAGCAGATAAAGTCAAAGACGTCAAAACAGAGGGTACTACAACTGTGACACTAGGTAGCACGCACGACACCACTATATTGCCCACAATACAGATTCCCATGGAAGGTAATGACAGTAACAAAGTTTGTCGGATACTTCTAGATCAAGGGTCTTAACGTTCCTTTATAAAGAGGTCCGTACTAGTGGGACTGAAGCACCGAATCGTAGGGGCTGAGACTCTTCGATTACAGGGCTTCACAGGGGTTACTGATAAACAAGACTACGAGATAGCGGAGATTTCATATTTCTATCGTAAAAACCGGTACTTTATGACTTGTATCGTAGTAGACACCCTACCAGAATATGTATCTGTAGGAGTGAAGAAGGTGGAACACGCATTACGTAGCAAGGGGGTTAACTTGTCAGATCCCATGGGAAATAAGAGTGAGGTGCATGTTCTACTTGGTGTAGATCATTATTATGAAGTAGTATACCCTGGATTTAAAAAGATGTGTGGTGTAATTTTAATCCCCACTAAATTTGGATATTGCATTAGCGGAAAGGTGCATACTACACAGTCAAAGGTCCTGGTCGACACGGTCTCGATATATAGAGTCAATGTAACCGCGGCAGAGGAGTTGGGAAGGGAGGATTCCCAACCTAGTGACCCTAAGATGGCTGCCGAGTTCGACCTGGAACGACTGTGGAGATTGGATCACATAGGCATTAATCCTATGGAGACTGATTATGACTCGGAAGTTGCGCTACAAAGGTTTCACGAGTCTGTGAGCTACTGTGCCTCAGACAAGCAATATAAAGTTAGTTTACCCTGGAAGAACAGTGAGATAAGCCTGCCTACCAACTATGGTTTGGCATTAGGTCGCTTGCGCGCATTACAGCGTAAATTGTCTAACGAACCGAGCACGCGCCAGGCGTATGACGATGTATTTCGGAGTTATGAAGATAGGGGCTTTATTGAGAGAGTCGATGTCGAGGAACCGATTAAGAAGGGTAGGGTTCACTATCTGGCCCATCATGGGGTAAGGAAATACAGCGTCACCACACCAATACGGGTGGTGTATGACTGCTCTGCCCACCAAGGTCAACAACCCAGTCTGAATGACTGCCTGTTGACAGGTCCGTCCATGGTGTCGGACCTGTCCCAACATCTATTGCGGTTTAGGCTGGGGAAGTACGCCTATACCAGTGACATCGAGAAAGCATTCTTGATGGTCAAGCTAAAGGAGGAAGATAGAGATGTTACCCGCTCTCTTTGGTTCAGCGACATTAGCGACTCTGAAAGTCCGGTCATAATATACCGTTTTCGGGTTGTACTCTTTGGGGCCACGTGTTCACAGTTTGTGTTAAATGCCACAATCAGAAAACATCTAGCTGACACTCATGAGGACGCAAGTAAACTATCTCGCGGATTATATATAGACAATTTGCAGGGTTCTAGCGATAGTTAGGATGATTTGTTATATACATACTGGCAAGCACGCAGATTGTTTACGGATGCACATCTATTTTTCCGCGAATGGGTTACTAATAGTGAAGATCTTCAGAGTTTGATACAGGTGGAAGGTACGGCATCTCTTAACCAGGAAAAGTCCAGAAATTTAGGGATGATCTGGCAACCTAAACATGACATACTAACTTTTCAAACAAGGTCTTTTGCTCAGCAGACAGGAGCGCACACGAAAAGAAGTCTGTTGAGCAAAGTTGCGCAATTTTTTGATCCTTTGGGTCTAGCATTACCCATTACCATAAGAGCTAGGATTCTAATGCAGGAAGTTTGGAGACGTAAAATAGGATGGGATAACAGTTTGCCCGAGGACCTGCATGACCAAGGGACATTGTTGTTGAATGAGTATGCCATCCTATGTACTAAACCTATACCTCGTAAAGTGGCGGCGTACGGTGACGTTACGTTACACACGTTTTGCGATGCTACCGCCATGGCATACGGGGTAGCCGTATATGTCGTTACTTCATTTGGGGCACATTTAGTTACAGCCCGGGCCAAGGTAGCCCCGGTTAAAAAGGTAACTATCCCTAAAATGGAATTGACTGCCATGCTGCTATTAGCACGTCTGGTGCAACATGTACGCGCAGCATACGAGAGCGAATTAAATATTGAAATCGTTCACGTTTGGTGCGATAGTCAGGTCGCACTCAACGGGATACATAGCAAGAAGTCTCTGCCAGTTTATGTGCGGAATAGGGTAGATGAGAATAGAGCCCTTTTGCCAGACGTTGCTTATCATTATGTAAATACAAAGGAAAACCCTAGTGATCTCATAACTAGGGGTATAACGGCTAGCCAGCTAGTGAAGTCCGAATTGTGGTGGCAACCGTGTCATGGTCCAAAGTGGCTGCTCCATGAAAGTGAATGGACGATTTGGCATGCTGTGGGTGAAGGACTTCTGCCACTGGAAACAGTGGCAGTTAGAGCCCAACCAAATGAGCCACCGGGTCCAATCATAGAGTGGGCAAGATTCGGTGACTATAATAAACTAGTCAGAGTTGTAGCTTGGGTATTGCGATATGTATCCAATCTCAAGCTTAAAGTAACGGGCCAACTCTGTAACAGGGGTCACAACATTGATGCTTGTGAATTTAAAGCAGCTGCAGTAACTTTGATCAAAGGGGTTCAAGTAGAAACCTTTTCCAATGAATTAGAATCCTAGAAAAGCTTGAATAAGACATTAATGCCAAATATAGTGCGTCAACTAAGGATGCACCTAGACAATGGCCTCATCAGGTGTGAGGGTCGCCTGAAGTGGTTGGGTGTACCAGACGGCACAAACCGCCCAATACTTATGCCAACAAGACATCACGTTACTGATCTATTGATCATACGTGCACATAGGGAAGTAAAACACTACGGGGTATGTCATATTATATCAAATTTACGTCTCACATGGTGGATACCCAGAGTTCGACAAGTAGCTCAATGCGTAGTAAGAAAGTGTGTAATATGCCAGAGACTAAAAGGTAAACCATATGCAACTGGACCAGCTCCACCTCTACCTGAATGCCGTGTAAAGCACGTAGAACCTTTCCAAGCTGTAGGATTAGATTACACAGGGGCATTGAAGACGAGAGAGCATGAGAAGGTTTATATATTATTGTTTACCTGTGCAACGCCTCGAGCGGTATACCTAGAACTATGTGATAATATGTCTAGCGAAGAATTTATGCTGGCGTTTAGACGGTTTTGTGCCCGTCGTTCATTCCCTCAACTCATTCTTAGCGACAATGCTCCCACTTATGTCCAGGCATCAAAATATCTAAAGGATATGAGTAGTGATCCTACTATCATCACTTTTTTAGGAGAAGAAGTGCGAATGGAGGTTCATTCCAGTTAAGGCACCTTGGTTTGGTGGAATGTGGGAACGGTGTGTCGGCATAGTAAAGTCAGGACTCAGAGCGGTAGTAGGACGTGCTCTATTAAAGAAGAGTGAGTTGACGACAGTCCTCACAGAGATAGAGGCAGACGTGAATTATCGCCCACTTACATATGTGTACACCGACATGCAAGAACCACTACCATTAACGCCAGCTCACTTGCTATATGGAAAACCATTGACTGCGTTTCCATCTGATTTCCAATCCATAGTGGAGTTAGAGGATCCCTCGTTGTGCTCTGAGGTAGCGGTGTCTAAGAGATACCAGTATATATCAAGGATAATCGAGGATTTTAGGAAACGGTGGATTAGTGAATATCTGCTAGCATTGAGGGAAAGGAGTGTTCCTCCCTCTGGTAGACCAACGGCACCTACAGTTGGTGAAGTTGTTTTAATTAAAGAAGATAGTCCTCGTTTATACTGGAACTTGGGCCGCGTGTTGGAGGTATACAAGGGGGCAGACTCTGTAGAGCGGGTGGCGCTATTGAAGACAGCCACTGGAACTACTGTTCGTCCTATCGCACGTTTGTACACTTTGGAGCTCGATTCCGCATTGCAATCTGATGCTCCACCTGTTATTGCTGGGTCCGAGGATTCTCAAAGGAACGACTCACCTCTTACTGATGGTGATCATTCTCGGACCGGGACTCGTCCCAGACTCGCTGCTGCTGGCGCCGTCGACTTGTGGCGTCAGAAGATAGCCTCTGGGCAACTTTAGGTTTAAGGTGGGGTTCAGGTCTTTTTTTGTGGGGGGAGTGTATCGTAAATACGATAGGCTATGACTCTTTTGTGATCCCGTATGTCTCTGTGACGTCACGATCGCTCCTGCAGCACGACGTAGGACGAGTAGATCGTATATTATAAGATTGTAAATAAGTTAAGTTATAAAAGGCCTAATATGCTATTAAGCAATATTGCCATGGTCTTATGTAGTATATATGAATTTATCGTATATGTTAATATAATTTATCGTATAGAGCAACCTAGATGCGGTACGATAATTTGGGCTCCTGGCGTTTACCAAGGCAGCAAGGTGTGCCTTCGAGGAACACCAGAGCCTTCACGAACACCAACCAGTTAACATCTATTTTCCGCCATCAGTTGATCGCGCTTTTGAGCCTCTAATCACAATACACTGTCAGCAATACAAACAGCTACACCATCACGACGCTCTCATCGACGCCATGACTGACTGACAGATAAGCATAATAATCATGTCCATTCCCATGTAATCATTTATTCTTTCTTTAACTTGACTCGTGTCTCGGGACCGAAGTCTCGTTCCCCATTGTCCACCGCCATATTGGGTAAAACGTTCTCCCTTGCCTCATTGCCACGTGGAACTATTGGTGAGTTAATTCCTGGCTAATATTAACCCTTATAACCTTACCCTATATATAAATTTATTATGTGAAACCTTTGGATATAAATTAGCTTGTTTCAGATTGAATTCAATTTAGATATGGAGTAGTTTTCATTTAGATTGATTTGATTTGATTCATTATAGCTTAGTAATATTTAACTTCCATTGATAGTTTACCACAATCATCAACGTGGAGACAATTACCATATTGGTACAACACTTCTCCAAAGGGTAGAATCATAATTATTTCATCTCAATATTCACCTCCTCTTACTAATTCCCTACAATCTCTCTCTACATGCCTCAATGTTGCATCTCTCTCACAAATCTACCGCTATTGCAATAATCAATGTTCTTCGGAGGTTTCTTAGTGCATACCTCCTCCCCTACGGAGAGTGGGTGGCACCTGCCTTTCAACACATTTCCACTATACTATTCTGTTAAACTCTGTAACCCAAAAGTGAACTGATTTTCCAAGTCTTTCTCATACTCAACAAGTAAGCTCTGGAACTACCTCCTTCAATCTGTCTTTTCCTCATCCTATGATTTAACCCTCTCCGACGTATGACGCGACTTTGAGGGGATACTTTAAAGCCTTTGTTACCATCAGGGGTATTTAGAAACCTTTAGTTTAGTTACTTCAACCTCTGCAGTTGTCTTTGAGTTAGTTTTTTTTTTTTTTTTTTTTAAGACACAATGAACGGAGGAAGGAAAAAACAGATAAAACAAAAAGGTCCATGTGCCTAAAGGCATCCTCCATTCATAAAATGTTTGTAACAACTGGATTTAAACATTTGTAGATTGTAAGTTTGTGGAAAGCAATTCGAGGGAAGTGAATTCCAAAGAGTAGTAGCTCTGGGGACAAATTAATTCTGATAAGCAGAAGTTCTGCATTGGGGAGGAGAAAGTGTAAATTCATGGGCGCTCTCAGCTGCCCTAGTTCTACGGGGAAAGATGTGGAGAGGAGGCACAATTGAAGCAAGTTCCTCGGAACAATTGCTGTGAAAATATCTGTAGAATAATGCAAGGGATGCAACGTTTCTTCGTATGGATAATGTAGGAAGGTCCTGTGTGATTGCAGGGTTATTGATTAATCTAATAACTTTATTTTGAATTTTGTCCAACTGCCTCAATGCAACCACTCCACTTCCACCCCACAGAGGTGAACAGTAATCAATCTGAGAACGCACATGACTTTTATATATTACGGCCAACTGCTCGTCAGTGAAGAATTCTCGAACTCTGTACAGGAGTCCCAGTTTTTTAGAGGCATTCTTAGCAATGCTTCTAACATAATGTGTCCAGCTCAAGTTAGTATTTAATGTTACACCGAGAATGTCAATACTAGGGGAAGTGGGAATATTTACATCATTGAAAAATATATGGGAGTCAGTGAGATTCTGTCGGTTAGAAAATTGAATGTACTTGGTTTTCTGTGCATTAAAGGAAACTAGATTCTTTTGTCCCCATTCATTAATTCTAGAAAGCTGTGGGCAGAAAACTAATTTTGGAGAGGTAATTATAAGAGTGAGAGAACTCTATTTCTTATTGCTAATCTGGCAACCTCTGCGTCATACGTGCGTGAAAGGGTTGAACTGCTTCAAGCTTCATGGGTCCAAAAATTTGGACTCAAATATATCTTGAATTTGGATCCCTATCACTATTTCAACTTTGGGGGACACTTGTTTCAGATAGCTCTGTCTTTTGTCTCCTTCATACACATAGAAAACAAAATATGACAACTTCGACATAACAATGGCCGAAGAACTGAAATCTCTCAATGTAGAAGTGATAAACGAACTGTTAAATTATAATTTATCACAATGAAAGATTTGATAACAGTAAAGTAACAGTGGTGAATGGACTGATATATATATTCCCTTTCAATATGAACTTACTAGCATCGTTTCTGTAGATGATTCTTGGGTCAGTTTGTTAACTTTGTCCATGATGGTAAGTGTTTGGTCTTGTTGAACAGTGGAGATACAACTGGGTCTGTTGTCATCCTGCTCTGCACCTTTATGTTCAGACAGAGCCTGGAGTGCAGTCCGGGTGTCACCTCGAACCTGTTGGTAGCACAGTCTATCAACACCTTCACAACAACACCTTCTCCGAATAACATGCTTAAGACCCATATTGATGTGTTCAAAATTTCATTTTTCTGTAAGTACTAACACAAACTTACAAATCAATTTTATTGACAGATTTCATACCTCTTTTACTAGCAAAACGATGTTCTTAATTTTATTCTGGCTATAATTAAGCAATCTATTCAGCTTAAGAAGGACCTATAGGAATCAAAGGAGTATTACATAGCTTATCTAATCTACTGACTCCCAAAGGTTCTTCCTGAACTTAGATAATCTTTAAAGCATAACCACAATCTTGAAATGAAGGCATCCTCAATTATTTAATGATTACATATAACACATAGCATTAAATTCATCCATATATCGCAAAATGGTTAACAATAAAAACAAAAAAAGAATGGCAAAATTATACATTAATGGGGGACAGGATTATAGGTTTGAGTCCCGAAGGGAAGAAGGAAAACCTAATATTTAGTAGTGGCCCCGGAATCATTGACGATGCGCCTTAACATTGTTTATGGCCAATCTTTGAACTTTAGCTTGTCGTTCAAACTTCCCGCCCGGGAGAGATCAAAATACGATTTGCCACACATCGTGAGCGAAACGCTCTTTTAAAACCACTCACGGACTCGTCCTATATGATGTGGGTACCACTACTAGAAAAAAATAGCAAAAAATAATGAAAATAAAAAATTAAACTCGATCTTAGCATTGCGCTTCTCATGCGTCTGCTGTTTAGGCACGCTTTGCCAGGCTCCTCGAAGCGCTCGTTCCTCCTTAATCTGATATATCAAGACTCTCAAAACATAGCAGATGAATGGGAAGGGGATGGAAGGGAGTGCCAAAATCGTCAATGATTCCGGGGCCACTACTAAATATTAGGTTTTCCTTCTTCCCTTCGGGACTCAAACCTATAATTTATTAGTGGTCCCTTCATCATTGACGATGCGCCTGATATCTCAAGACTGGAGGGGGACATTTATCATGAACATCAAAACCACTAATAAACTATAAACAAGTCCAAAGAAACATACTAAAAAGATCAGTTTAATAAAAATAATAAAGAGGTTACAGGCGGCGTCTCTTAAAGGTAGCCTGTGGTGTTAGCATCGTTACGTTTGATAGAACAGTTGGTGAAACACGTATAAACTATATACATTTAGCTTATAGATACATAAATAAATGAAAATCTCATCTCCTACCAAATACTGATAATATGTTGGCCTATATATTTCTGGCCCCAGGTACTGTAGTACAAAAATATTTGTACTCTCTCTTTTAATCCTAATCCTTAAGATTACTGAGTATAATGGAAACTCTATTGCCATACATAAAGTTAAACATAAAAAAAATCCTGACTAGACTTATTTTAGTCTAAGGAATGGGTTATCACATAACCTTTAATTCTCGTTACATCTTGTATCACATAAGAGGCAGGTAGAGTCCTTAACTAGGATACCCCCCCCCCTTTTCTTTACAAAATAGCTTAAAACAAGACTTTCTGCCTTAATGCTACACATGCACGAGAAGGTTTCATGAGATTCACGGACAGGTAACGTGTGAGAAATGTACGATTAGATGACTGTGAGGGCATAATAATAATTTATCAGCAGATGTGAATGTACCTAGCTCCATCTAGTGTTCTGTTTCTATGTTACGGCTGTACTTCCCCTTGGTATCTTATATCTTTTCAGTTGTTGCTTCATTTAAAGCTTCATTCCTCTCTTTTGCTGTCTTGTTTCATTAAAGTAAAGCTCATTTCTTTGGTGCTGTTTCGTATCATTCCAGTTTAGGTGTTTCATTTATAAAAGTATTAGTTGTGCCTTTTGTAGTCTCATAGGAGTCGAATATATTATTTTCGCTATCTCATTACTTGTCTGAGGCTTCACTAGAACCTTATATAAGGGGGCAAGTGAAGAGGTTTCGTCACTCTACTATACGACTGCTATCGGAACTAAGGTAATTACTTAACCTCTTTTCTTACGTATCATAGTAAAGACGAGGACAAATTATATAAGCTTTAAACAGTGTTCTGTATTAGTGGGGTTTTATTAATTGTAACTCTAATACTTGTGTGTAAGTATCATTCTAAGTATTTATGTGATTTTCTTTGGATATTTTATATAAGCTTTCAGCAATGTTCTGTATTAGCGGGGCTTTATTAATTATAACTCTAATACTTGTGGGTAATTATCATTCTAAGTATTTATGTGATTTTCTTTAGTTCTTTTAAAGTGCTTACATAAGGTTTTCTGGGAATTCCCTTTTTTTTAGTGAGTATATAACGTTATTTCACTATAGTTAAGTATAAAATTAATATAGATAAATAATTAAATATAGCGTGTATTGTTCTGTGAAGCACATAATTATTTTCTTCATTTTTGTTTAGTCTTTATTTTGGGGATGCGGGTAATAGTCTGGTTCTATGTGTTATTAATAACTTTCCCTTTCTTTGATAAGGGATCCTACTCTCGTCAAGGGCCGGACTAGAGAGGCATCCAACCATCTCACTATCAAGAGGCTTCCCAGGTTGTCCCCTTCCCTGTTCTATGTGTGTCCAGGGGTTCCACCGCCTTGACGTTCCGTGGTGATCCTGTGGTCCCCTAGCAATTGCGCCACCTAGCTTCAACCTCTATATCACTGGGGAGTAACCTTACAATTCTTTACATAATTAGAAGTTATGGGATTGTGACCTGGGAAGTGTCTCTGGGAATTAAATTATCTTTATGAACTATTTGTTCTTTTTATAAATAAATGTATATAATTTTCGTTTGTGTTTACCTTTGGCCTCATTGTGTGAATAGTGTGGGAATCCTTAAATTAGAACCTTTACAATGACCACAATTGGGTCTGTTGAATATCATCGAGTGAGTAATTGTGGAGGAATCAAAGTGATGCCGCCCACTTCCGGATATCATATGATCTAGCCAACACGCCCGGATTACTTTCCCGAATTACCTCTACTAATAACGCTGCTAGCCGGCGTTTCTGAATACGTTTACCTGTTCGTGAAACCCAGAGGGCGCCCGCCTGTGATGGCCGGGAAGCCCGCATAAATAACATAAGTGAGTGCACCGGGCAAAGTAAATGGTGCCTATCTCCCTGTTTCAGAGCTGGAACTTCAAACTCTGTAAAAACATGATTACTGTGTTCATTTTTACCGATAAAGTTAGGAGCAGGAGCAATATGTACACTCATGTTGCGCCTCGAAAATCTTAAACAGGTTGGCTCCGAACTCTTCGTCGCCAACTCAGACACCCTGTTACCCAGTAACTATCGTCCAATTAGCTTAACCTCAGTTGTATGTAAAATGCTAGAAACGGTCATACGAGACAGACTCGTAAATCACTTAGAGGAAAATAACATACTTAACACCTTACGAGCGGCCTATGCGGTTTATTTATGTGTACCGCCCAGCGGGGTGTTTTTAGCCAAAATAGGGCTGTTTACGTGATCATTTTCATGCCTAAATAAGACCCAGAACGTAAAACAAGTATCTATCCCTGAAAGGGCATAAACAGAGCTTTCGAATGACACCATAACGATCCTTGTATGATGGATAGTTTTCTTGCAATAACCGTGCAACGCGAGTGCAAAAAGCAGGTAATTCGGTACTTTCGGTACATAATTGAGTATGTAGCGAGTGAGAGAGGGAGGAGGGAGCTGAGATTTGTGTCAGTAGGTTCGCCGCGGTGGTCTGGAGCAGTCATACGCTCGCTAGTCTCCTGCCACCACTTGTCTCTCTCTCTCAGCCACATTACGTGCTGAAATTGCCACTCGATCTATGTCGAGCGCCGCCACATAGTCCAGCTTTATTTAACTCGACTTAAGTGGTGAGCCGCTTTTTAAGGGTTAAAGATACTCCACACGGCTTTCATAAAAAACGTTCCTGTTTAACAAACCTCTTAGACTTCTTCCACGATATCCTCAACCTCTACGATGAGAGTAAAGCTGTAGATATTATATACCTTGATTTTCAAAAGGCCTTTGACAAAGTTCCCCACAAACGTTTACTGCTAAAACTAAAAGCGCATGGAATACAAGACGGTGTGTTGAAATGGATAGAAAATTGGCTCAGCAACAGAAAGCAAAGGGTAGTCATAAACGGTAAGGCATCTAAATGGACCAATGTAAGTAGCGGGGTACCCCAGGGATCGGTACTAGGACCAATTCTCTTTCTAATTTACATCAACGACATAGATGAGGGTCTCACCTGCACAATCCCAAAATTTGCTGACGATACAAAAATTGCAAATAGCGTACTCTCAAAAGAACAAGTTGACGATATGCAACACAATCTAGATAAATTGTCATGTTGGGCCCAAATTTGGCAAATGAGTTTCAATGCGGATAAATGTAAAGTACTACATGTCGGATACCTAAATGAGAAAGCAAACTATTCGATGAATGGCACTCAGCTTAAGAATGTAAACAGAGAAACTGATCTGGGAGTAACAATATCGAGTAACCTAAAACCGAGTCAACAATGTTCAGAAGTTAAGAAGGCAAACAAAATAATTGGCTTTATAGGCAGGTCATTTGAGCATAAATCCAAAGAAGTTATCCTAACCCTTTACAATTCCTTAGTCCGCCCTCTTCTGGAATACTGCGTTCAATCCTGGTGCCCTTATTACCAAAAAGATATAAACAAGCTAGAACGAGTTCAACGTAGAGTTACCAAAATTATACCTAGCCTAAAGAACAAACCATACGAAGAGCATCTTAGAAAATTAAATCTATTTCCTTTAACCCAGCGCAGATTAAGAGGCGACTTAATTCAAGTGTTCAAAATCATCAAAGGCATCGACAATATGAACTGTAGTAAGTACTTCACTATCGACCAATCTAATTACACGCGGGGAAACGGTTGCAAAATTATTGGTAAATCTTTTAACTCGCACGAATCTAAGAATTTCTTCTTCAATCGAGTTGTCAACTTGTGGAATGGGCTTCCCCGAGACGTTATAGACTGCAGCACCGTTGATTCATTTAAATGCCTAGACAAATATCTCGCATCAAACCCGCGACTGACTGCGTTTGTAAATGAATAACTTTATCCTCCCCTCAGTTACTAACCCATATGTCCCCTACTAACTTCCTAGTCCTGCCACTTTAGTGGCAGGGCAGTAGTTCCCTTTCCAATGTTCCCTTACCCACTCTAAACCACTGTTTGGACACTTGATCCTCAGTGTTTTGGAGGACAAGCAGCCTAGAAGGGTCACTAGATCTGTTGTTGCTTGATTTCCTTTGTACTCCTTTGTACCCATGGCCAATGCCATTAGAAAAATTTCCTTTTTAAGTCTTAACTCGAAAGGAGGATCATGGCGATATTTACAGGATTGAAGCATTTCAAGGGCCAGATCAAGAGACCAGGTGGGTGTGAGTTTGCGAGGAGGAGGGCGAAGCCGGAAGCAAGACCGCATAAAACCCTTTTCCTCCTCCTCCAGCACAGACAGACCAGTTAAATCGAAAAAAAGGTGTCCTAATTGCTGTGAGGTGATTCCTTAATGTGACAACTGACAACTTTTGTATTTCAAAAAGGTAATTTAAATAATTAAACACCAGAGCCACCGAGGATGCTGTTGACCAGTTTCTACGATCCAGGTAGTAAACGACTTCCAGTGTGATTGGTACTGTCTTTGAGTTGATTTAGCGTACTGATTAATCGATTTTTGAGTCACGGCTTCCCCAAACTGGCCTAGCCACTTGGCCTTCTGAATGTCCACAAGGCAAAAGTCAGCGAGGTCTTGAGGTTTCCAATTGTGTCTAAGTGGAAGTACGAGATCGGGAGCGACACCGGATTCTCGCAAAACGTCTTCAATTGATTGTACCAAACTTGAGCCGGCCACAACGGCGCGATCATCGAGACCATGCCCCGATAACCCCATAGTTTGTGAACTACTTTGCACATTAAGGATGCGTCTGGAGGTGGAAACAGATAAATGGAGCTCCATTTGTTCCACTCTACCAGAAATGCGTCCGGACCCCCCGCCGGAGTCTGACTCCGACGTGTGAGGTACTGAGGCAGCCTGTGGTTTGTCTCTGATGCGAACAAGTCCACTTGTGGATTGTAGGGTTCGGCAATCATCTCTTGAAAGATGTTTTGTCTGAGAGCCCATTCTACTTGAGTGCTCTGTCTCCGGGACAGAGCTTCCGCCCATACGTTCGGTCCACCGGGCAGATACGTTGCGTGAAGATAAATCTCTAGCCTTGCAGCCAGTCGAAAGACCTTTTCCGACAACCCTTGTAACACTTGTGATCTCGCTGACCCTTGCTTTTGAATGCACGTCACTGCAGTCAAATTGTCCATTCTGAAGGCTAGGGACTTTCCTGCCTGGCTCATGCCATGCTCCTGTAAAAAGAATAGTGGGACTAGCAACTCCTTGGCATTGATATGAAGATGATTTGATATTGACCATAGGCCCTGACCCTGATGACCTAGGTTTTACTGGTAACCCCATCCCAGGGTTCCTGACGCGTCTGTATCTACCCAAACCGTCGGAGGTGGAGCTGTCCTAGTCAAGGAGGAGTGTATTACTTCTGGCTTTACCCAAGCCGCCATGAGATTGTGGATTAAAGTTGGAATTTTCCTCAGTATTTCCGCTGGCAACAGCGGAATGCACCTGTTTCCTTCCAAAATAATTCTTCTGACCTTCAAACGACCTAATGGGACCGTCAGCTGTATCCAACTGAGTGATCCTACCAGAGATTCCCAGATCCTCCTCGTTGTCTGAGAATGAAGAAACCGAAAGAGTTTACTCCGAAATCTCTGACGGTTGTCTTCGCTCTGACTCAGAGTGAGTAACTCGGTATCCCAAATAAGGTCCACCCACTGGATTTTCCTGGTGGGGATCAAGAAGAACTTGTCTAAGTTCACCTTGAACCCCAAGGCAGCTACATGATCTAGAACCTGTTGAACATGTTGGAGGCAAATTATCTTGGATTGAGCTAGCACTAGCCAATCGTCTAGGTACCATAAAACCATGATCCCCTGCTCGAGCAATGGTAGCAAAGCCTGTCGAACTATTTTTGTGAAAACTCAGGGTGCTAGATTTAATCCAAAGGGCATTCTCTGAAAGACAAACGTTTGATCCCCGTTGCGCAAAACTAGACATTTTTTAAAACGTTTGTTGATTGGGACATGCCAGTAGGCATCTGTCAGATCGATGGAACACATCCAGCCCTGCGGCGGGAGTGACAACCTGATCTGATTCACAGTCAGCATCCTGAATGACTGATTGTGAATGTGTGTGTTGAGATATGATAGGTCGATCACCGGCCTCATCTGAACACTGTCCCTCTTTGGCACCAGGAACAACCGGAATATGAACACAGGCTGTGACCGAGGTCTGGGGATAATGATCTGCTTTTGGGCCATCTCTTTGACGATCGATCCCAACTCCAATGAAACTAGATTGAATTCTGTGGGGATACGTAAACGGGGTCGCCGGGACCACCGCCATGAGAGGCCTTTGCGGACCACTGTCCTTGCCTATGTTCGCCGAGGCCATGCCCGGAAATAATCTTGGAAGTTGCCAGTCACATGACTGGTTATGTCCGGCAGTACTACTCTCGGATCCGTCTCGCCTTGCCTTGGCACTGGGAGTGAGAGAGCCTTGTGATATCTCAATTTTTTGAAGAGGAGGGTTGTGACTCTGACTTTGGAATGGGGGGATGAGAGGCCTTGCTACCATCGCTACCGGGTTTACCCCTAGATTGACCCATGAACCAACGCCCTCTGCCCCTGGACTGACCTCGCCCTCTAGGCGTCCCGTTATTAGCAGGGGCTGTGTAAGTCTTGGATGACTGGTGTGACTGGGATTGACCACGAAAGGAACTCTTAGCTTTAAATTTAGATTTAGCTGGCTGTTCACTCTTAGATTTAGAAGAAGTAGCAGATTATGAGTCTAATAAAAAGTTGACTTTGCAGTAGGCGTCGTCTGGTGGTTGTAAATACATTGGATAATATCAATCTCCTACCAATCTCAGCCGGAAGCTTCTTCACCAAGTACACCCTCAGGTCTTGACGGACCCAAACCGTCTCGAAGAGAGCAGTTCGGATATCGCCGAGAGACTGAATGGAGTTTTGGAGGAGAAGACGCCTGGTCAGAGAAAGAGCCTTCTGGGTCCCGGCGTCCGTTGCCGACTCAGTCGTCCTAGCCAGAGAGGCTCCAAGTTGGCGGCTGAGTAGGTATTGGGACGCCAGTCTCCAGGCTTTCTGCCTCATTTTAAAATCTTTATCGATCTACACCTGTGTGGGAGGACAAAAAGGTTCAGGTAACTGGCATAAAGAAAATTTCGGGGCACCCAAAAAATAAAACATTTGTTTGTCTTCTGACGGAAGTTGATGACTACTTTTGTTTGTAATGGTGCTGGCAAACAGCTGGACCAGAGTCCTCCCCTTGAATATGAACTAAAGAAGACCCATGAGAGACCCTGAAGGGTACTGAATTTAACTCTGGGGTCAACCCCTGTAACGATTTTAAATCATTCATCCCATCTGACTTAGTCCAGTCGGAAAAAAGTTTTCCGGCGGAGGCGGGAGGCAAGGCGGGAGATTGCATATAGACAAAAAATTCAGGATTATAAAATGTGGGAATGGCCCTGACGACTACATCAAGCACCTCTCCTGACTGGTTCTTGGCCCTCAATTTTTTGGCCTCACTAGCCTCGATAACCCAATGTTCCAGAACAGGCAACTCACCTGTAACTGTGGGCTGTGCGACCTCGGGGCGTAAAGGCTTAACTACTGACCAAGATGTATCCGGTCCATACAAAAGCGGCATAGGGCACTTTTTACTGGGGATAGACTTATCAAGTGGGGGAGGTAGCAATTCTGAAAACAATTTCAAATTGGACGGCAAGAGAGCAGTGGCCCCTGAAGTGGGAGCCACAGGAGGGGCAGCAGGGGGAGGTAACGTTATACTAACTTGAGGTTGTATCGGAACTTGCCCTAGAGGTCGCACCGCCAGGGCTACTGGTGCCGGAATACATACCTGTCACTCTGTCTTTACCTGATGAATAAAATCAAACAACTCCTGTAATTGGTCCATAGCTACAAAAATACCACTTTCTTGGTCCGACTGAGACGCAGACTGTGACATCTCTGAGTCCTGCGTTCCAGATTGCCGAGAGGATGGACTTTGGCCAGACGCCAGCTCCTCGGTATGTTCTCCTTGTTGGTGTAAAGAAGATCCCGGTAACCGGGTCGGGGGGGCTGGTAAAGCCTCCGACCGAGACTCGCCAACCCGGGCAGCGGAATCTTGTATCTCTGTTTGTGGTCCTCGAGAACGTAGGACTCAGACAGGTCTCGAATGTTCAAATCAGATATGTCATATATCGAGGGATCTTGAACTGAGGAATGCTGGTCAGAAGTGCTGTCATACTCCTCCCGGCTAGAAAACACGCTGCTGCTCCTTTCCATTCCCAAAACCGGCAAAGCCTTAGGTTCCAGCTGCGGGTTGTGAGGAATAGTAAACCTGTGAGATGGGCCTGAGACATTACTAGCCGTGTCTCGTGGTGCCTCCTTGCGTAACGAAGATTTCTTGACCAGTTGGGACGGAGGCTGAGCCGTCTTCTTCGAGGATGAGGAGGACTTCCTAGGCCGGCTCGACTTCAACTTATCATCGCCGGCAGATAATGCGGCGTCAAAATCAGAGCGGGACCTCTTAGCCGCTTGTTCAACAGGGGGCGACTTCGGTCGGGGCCTAGGAGAGCAAGCTGTCACGCCGGCTGGACGACGCTGGTGCATCCGGCGGATCGACGGTCCTACAGTAGGTCGCTTTTGTTGGCGGGAGGAAGTGTCACGAGAAGAACCCCCAGAGGGTGAAGTAACTAGAGCCCCTTTAAGTAAATCATCTAAAATGTGGTCATCCAGCTGTAAAGATTTATGGGCAACCGTCTTACAGTACGTTACATAGTCAGAGCTAATGTGAAGCAAAATAGTCTTACATTGACGATCAGCATGGTTTAAATAGCATTGCGGAGGGCTGAACATTTAGAACAAGATTGGGAGAGCCAACGACCTCGAGAACGGTCCAAACAGGAGACACATTTCACACAGAGGGTGTGTCCGATGACCGCTAAATTATGACAACCCAGAGCTGCACAGAAAGAGAAAGCACTCCTATCCATGACTTCACTTCCTCCCGCCAGGGAGATGCAATCCTCCTAGGTGTCCTACATGCGAACCTGTGTGTGAGAAAATTCCAAGAATCAATGCTCATAAGGACACGCTAGGCTGGAAAAGCTAATATATCAATATAATATCTCCACGTAAAAGAGAAGGAAGAATTTAATAACACTATTTCTTAATTCCCCTTATGTTAAGTACGTTCCCCAAAAATGTAAGTGAGTAGGTAGTAGCTTACCATGTGCTACTTTAATAATATAACTTCTTACCTAAGTTACCACCACTGACCTCATCCCGTCTTGTGATGCAAGAACTAACCCCGGCGGCCAGTGCAACTTATGGAAATTAATTATAAATCCAGGCGGACCAGTCGCCAGAAATTTACAGCAAAACAGTCTAACTGGAAGCTACAAGATAGGAATGGGTGAGTTCGTTTCTCGGCTCAGCCGTTATTATCCCAGCAGCAGTGGCTCCCATCTATATACCCCCAGGAGTAACGTTCGACAGTACCAAGCAACGAACGTTTTCTTTGTTAAGTTTATGCGGCGGAAAAAGTGGTGAAGGAGGAGGCATAGCCGGAACATCGCAACACCCGATTTGTTTAGTAACATGCCAGCTCAGCCGGAATCATACTATACGCCGTAAAAAAAAAAAAAAAAATCCATTTCAATCCCGTACCAAGCGCGGATATACTGAATTTTAACACAACTCTGGATGTTTCCCGGCGGAAAAACCATGTGAAACACCCAGAGGCACATTGTTATGTAAGTCTCACTTGAATAAAAAAAACGCCGGAAGGGCCAACCCTCCAAAAAGGAATGAACAAAGTGTACATACATGGCATGGTTATACATGAACAATAATCATTAAATTAATAATAACACATCCTAGCCATATATAAGCAACCTACATAAGGCAAACTAGATGGGAGCAGATGGCGATGATATCAGTCATTGTAGCACAAACCTGCGATCCAGCGTCGACCACACAATCACGTCGTAACACGAAGAGTAGGTTGAAGAGCAGCATGGCTCCGTGCAGGATCTCTCAGCTAAGTGAGATAATCCACGAGCACTAGCCCACGTGGCATACTGTTGCACACCCTGAATGGACCGAGCAACATGCTCCAGTTCACCCTAAAAGAAGCCTCATGACTAAACAGTGTACTAAAAATGAGCTAGGATAATGAAACGAGCACGTGGGAGCCTCGCCTTATCACAACGAGGACTCCGCCTAACACGTATAATTTAGACCCTGAAAAACTGTCTCCAGGGCCCGCATTTAACACTCACAGCCTACACCTAGTCTATAAAGCTACCTGACCTCAGCACTTGCATGTACAAATGAGCAAAGACTCACCACAACCGAGGAAAGGTGACGAACAAGGCTGGGCAGGAGCGCCTGGGACACACGTCCGGACTAAGCGGGCCCGGGAGAAGGAAGGAGGAATGAGCGCTTTGAGGAGCGTGGAAAAGCGTGCCCAAACAGCAGACGCATGTGAAGCGCAATGCTAAGATCGAGTTTAATTTTTTATTTTCATTATTTTTTGCTAGTTTTTTCTAGTAGTGGTACCCACATCATATAGGACGAGTCCGTGAGTGTTTTTTTAATTAAGAGCGTTTCGCTCACGATGTATGGTAATCGTATTTTGATCTCTCCCAGGCGGGAAGTTTGAGCGACAAGCTAGAGTTCAAAGATTGGCCATAAACAATGTTAAGGCACATTGTCAATTATGAAGGGGCCACTAATAAATAACGCTGTCTGCTGCTCTTTCTAATACATCCAGTAGTAATCAGTTTCTATCCAGTGAGTCAAAATATATATATACTGTATAGAAGTCATCGAAATATCACTAATTTCTATATTCATTAATGTTACAGACATATTACTCTCCAATTCTATTTAGTACATCGCCAAGTATACAAAGTACATATAATGAATAAAACAGAATATATTAAGCCTACAGAGACATATGGCAAGGATCTGAACAGTTTTGGATCCTTGCCATATGTTTCTGTAGGCCTAATATATTCTGTTTTATTCATCATATATACTTTGTATATTGGGCAATGTACTGAATAGGATTTGATAGTAATATGTCTGTAACATTAACCCAGGGACTGCAGCCAGACTCTTAGGAGGTTCTACTGGGCGAATGCGGCCAGACTCTTAAGATCCGAGGCATAAACAAAAAATCAAAACATCCCAGTGGCACTCAAAACAAAGCAATTTGTGATTAGGTGAGATAATTCCCCTCCATTACTTTCTACCACTCCTACACATGTGTCCCCCCCACCTCCCCCCACTTTTTCCCCCTCCTCAATTATCCGGTATTTTCCCTATTATTCTCAATATTTATCGAGTATTTTTGTGCGAGGACGGCTGGGAGAGAGGGGGAGTATGGGGGAGTCGATCTCCACCCTCTAAGACAGTCTGAGAGCTCCCCTTGTCTCTCAGTACCATGCGAGACAAGATAGAGGGAGGGTGTCTCTCTCGCCGGTCAAGGTCAGATTACGACCGTGGGGCTAAAATAGACAATTTTCACCAGCCAATTGCTGTTACCACTTGTTTTATTGCTTCCCAATGTTCATAATATGAACATTGGGAAGCAATAAAACAAGTGGTAACAAGTGGTAAGGCCTCGCTTTACCATATAATATTATATAATTAATACTTATACATATGCTCCTATTTTACTTTTATGATGAACATATTATGTTCATCATAAAAGTAAAATAGGACCATATGTATAAGTATTAATTATATAATATCATATGGTAAAGCGAGGCCTTCCCGAGGGTTAAGTGCCCCATTAATTACTCCTTCCATTCGTCTATACTTTAGGCTACCATAGCGCAGTTGGAATATATGTACATGCTCAGATTAATATGCAGGATTCGAAACTGCATAATAAATCGTATACAACTTGTGCATATTTCTTTAACTGTCTTGATACCGTAGTGCATAAGTGAGCGGAATTTTGATGTGAGTATCCTAGGTTCGAGTCCTTGGAGTGCCACATGTATTTGTTGATTTCATTGAGTTTAGAAGTGAAGTTAGTTGGTGGAAAAAATATAATAATTCGTTCTGGTTCAGGAGCAATTTATAGCGAGGCCTTCCCGAGGATTAAGTGCTCCATTAATTACTCCTTCCATTTGTCTATACATTAGGCTACCATAACGCAGTTGGAATATATGTACAAGCTCAGATTAATATGCAGGATTCGAAACTGCATAATAAGTCGTAGGCTTGTGCATATATCTTTAACTGTCTGGATAGCGTAATGCATAAGTATGCGGAATTTTGATGTGAGTATTCTAAGTTCGAGTCCTTGGAGTGCCACATGTATTTGTTGATTTCATTAATTGAGTTTAGAAGTGAAGTTGGTTGGTGGAAAAAATATAATAAATTGACGATTTTTGTCAGGAATGAACCAAAATACCTTTGCATGGCGGGGACTTTCAAATACCAATTTACCCATCTTACTACCTGTCAGGAACCTCCAGAGGACTATCCCTTATTCTTCAACAATACAAAAATCAACCCTTCATCTTCTCTCAATGTTCTCGGTGTCTTTTTCTTCTGCTCTCCATATTACCAGTCTCGCTAGGGCAGCCTCCCAGAAGCTGGGTGTGCTCAACCGCCTCAAGGGGTTCTTTACCCCTGCACAACTTCTTGCTCTGTACAGGGGCACAGTGCGTCCTTGTATTGAGTATTGTTCACATATGTGGGGAGGATCCTCTCACACCGCACTCCTAGATAAAGTAGAAAGGAAAGCCTTTCGTATCATTAACTCCCATCCACTCACCAACTCTCTGCAATCTCTCTCTCTTTGCCGCAATGTTGCATCTCTCTCGCTATTCTATCGCTACTACAATAATCAGTGATCCTCGGAGCTTTCCCAGTGTATACCACCTCCTCTACGTAGGGTACGTAGTACCCGCCTTGCAACACAATCCCACCCCTACTCTGTGCAACTCTCCAACCCAGGAGTGAAATGCTATTCTCAGACTTTCTTCTATTCAACTGCTGAGCTCTGGAACTCTTTCCCAGAATCAGTCTTTCCCTCTTCCTATGACTTAAATTGCTTCAAACTCCATGTGTCCAGGTATTTTAGCTCGAACGTCCCTTGATTTCGGCCCTGTCACTCTTTGAAATCTGGGGAGGCACTCACTGCAGGCAGTTATGCCTTTTGTCTCCCTCAGTCACATAGACAAAAATATATAAAAAAAAACATAGCTGCGGAGCTTTTGAGTTAATGTATATAGAAATGAGTGATATTTTGATGACAACGATTTATATATTTCGACTCACTGGATGCAAACTGATTACTATTGGGTGTATTCGAAAGAGCAGCAGACAACGTTTTCCTGTCCCCCATTATGCCAAGAAATAGATCTCGTTTTCAATTTATTCACTTCTAATATCAACACATGATATAATGCAATACTACTGTATATTTTGTTCACATTAGCGGTTTGTTCTGTATGAGTAAGGAGGAATACAGAAACACATAATACCAAGATTAATTAAGGATTTATCTGCTCCTAGCTGCTTCCCTCCTGTAATTTCGAGGAATAGTATTTGTTTTAGGCAAGTTTCTTAGGCATATGTTCCACTCCAATATCACTCAAGTTCTACAATCATACTCAGGAAATGAGTAGGTAATAATTCTTTCACCCTCTCTCCAAGGTGTGGCTGATTGTCCCACCTTCGTTGTATAAGTAATAACGACACACCAAATTCCGACATATTCTCTTTAAACAAATGTAATGGAAGTTATATGTCAAAATATATATATAGTTACTTCTATGGGTGTGAGGCTGGTGATTTAAAGATTTCTTAGACTTGTGTTACCACCTGGTGGTGACAGTATCACTTACCTTCCAACTGGTGATGACAACTTTTGAGTCAGGATATTGTTTACAATTGCCCCTCCATTCCTCAGCCTCCTCGTTGCAGTGATCAGAGTGGTCCATGGCTGTGTCTAACTCCTGTGCTGTGCTGACAGCCTGCAAACTCTCCAGTGCAACTTTCACCTTCTTCTTCCCTTCCTCTCCTTGTTGCTTCATAGTCATGACTCTGTTGCTCTCCTGTTGCAGTAGTTGTACTGCTGCCTTGTGTTGTGCCATAATATCACTCAGTGTGTCTATCTGTTGGAGGTGCTCGGTCGTCCAGCCATCTAGCTGCTGACAGTACTGGTCCAGCTGTGACTGGACCTCCTCCACACCAGTCATCAGTCCCTCAGTAATGTCCTTCTGCTCCTTCAACAGAGGCTGTAGCCTCCTGCTGATGGAGGCAATCTGCTTCTTCTTGCTTCCTTCTGCTGCTGCTGCTGCTGCTGCTGCTGATGATGATGTTTGTGGTGACTCACTGACTTTCATCATCTTAAGTAATGCTTCTACACAATAATTTATGGGGATTTGTGTAACATTATTGGCTTGTTGGGTGGCACGACAGGTGGGACAGGTCAACTGACCATCCTCTAATATATCCCCTACACATAAAGTGCAGAAACAATGGCCACACTGTAGAGTGCGTGGTCGACGTTCACTCGCATTATACTTGTTGAAGCACACGCTGCACTCCGTCGGATTGTCCTGGAGCATTAACAAAAACAAAAGTTTTTAGTACTATGACTCAAAATCTATATTTTGTAACACAAAATATATAAATGTTTTTATAAATTAAGAATCCATATAGATAATTGCCTTTATATATATAAATTTTGTGTAAGCAATATACTGTCGTTTGAAATATGTATAAACAAGAACAAAATATCATAACATATAATATTGCCACTGACCATTGTTGTTGAGGTAGTCTCTTGGAAGAGAACAATAACTTGTAACTCTGTAGGCTATATGATCACCCAGATGTTCAGTCCAATCTTCTCACTCTGAAAGTATTACAATGTTATTTTCAAGTAAGCACCTACAATATATAATTGATAGAAGACTATTTATATATATTTTTACCCACAAATCTAATAGACAATAATCCTTCATATTGATACCAAACATTTGAACCAACAAATTATTCAAATACGAGAAATCCGGGAGGACAGAGTAAAGAAGGACGCTTATTTGCCATAAGAAAGAAGGAGAGAAGAGAGAAATAAAACCAGGAAACCCATGAGAACGGAAAAACGGCAGCAAGAAAGAAGGAAGAAAAAATGGAAAAAACACGAGAGCGGGAAGAAACCACAAAAGGCGGAGGAATAAGAATAAACGTCATTCAAAAATAACACCACCACCCAAAAAGAGACGGAAACAACAACCCGAAAACCAGATACACCATCAGAGGAAAAAGACACGCCGCAGCCCCGAGGAACACCGGAGAAGAAGCGAGCCAAACACAACTCCAGCCCGGGTGCCCGCCAAATTCAAAAGGGAGCGTGTAGATCCTTCTCGCTCTCGAGCGCAACCACCCAGGCTTTGCCCGCGCTGTAGGGGTCCACCCCAAGACATATAAATTGACACCTTAACCCGGCAAGTGCGGAAAGATTAATAAGAGTTTTACCGCTGCGCTGCGGAAAGCCTAATATAATCCAAGGCCTAAAAAAAAAAACATTTAAACCAGCCCAGTATCAATTGATTTTTTTTTTTTTTTTTTTTTTTTTTTATATATTTGCCCCTTGGCCATGCCAAATATCACTCCTCCACATACCCTCCTTCTTCCCCCCCTTCAATTATCACCTATTTTCCCTGTTATTTCCTTATTCGTCGGTATATTTTCGTGCTAACAATAGCGAGTCATAAGCAGGCTGTGCTTATATATGTGGTACCAACCGAGTGAATGAGAAAGAGAGACGGCACTACACGTCAGTGTCGCTCCAGGCGTCGTGAGAGGTGGATGTTGGTCAAGCTGGCTCACAGTTTAGTTCTGTAACTCTCACATTCATTTCCCGATTTTGACCAGCCAAACACTGTTTCCACTTGTTTTCTTGTTGTAACAGGTATATATCTTCATAATCAACGTAAAATAGGCGCATATGGATAAGTATTAATGATATTTATGGTAAGATAACGATTTTAGTGACAGGAAACAGTGAAATAGGTCTGCACAGGGAGAGGTGGTCACTACCCCCCCTGCGCAGCGGAGAGGTTAACCCCCATGCCCATCTTGCCAATAGATACCTCGCCCCTGACTATGTTGCTAAACGGGTGACTAGGTGGGCGAAACCAGAGGAGGGTAGACAGGGTGACATCAGAGTAGCTGCCGATCTCAAGGTGCAACGCGATCTGCCCTTACACTGGTCAGTGAAATCTAACATCATCTAGCAATATCTAATCTCCCAGTCTAAATCCATCTGCGAGTTCACTGGTCAGTGCAGAAAGCTACATGAACTTGGAGCTTCCTTGAGTGTTCCCCTAGCCTAAGGATAGCAAGGAAGAATTATATAGTAACGAAGGTTGCCTGTGCACTGGCCCGTGCAGCTCTAGTTACCGTGCAGATCCTGGGCATTGACCTACTGCCAGTACACTGGTTCGAGCAATCTGTTAAACCCCAGTCCTGAGCTTTAGCTTGCTACCAGTACACTGGTCTGTGTAGCCTGGTAATTCTCAGCCCTGAGCTATAGCTTTCAACCAGCAGGCTACACTGGTCCAAGTAGCTTGTTATAACTCAGCCCTGGGTATTGACCCTCTGCCTGTACACTGGTCCATGCAGTTGGTTAGTTCCAGCCTTGGGTAGAGGTTTGTTGCCAGTACACTGGGCAGCGCGACAGCCTAGACTCAAGCGGGGAATTGCTAAATAGCTAGTAAATGGTCCGTGCTTCTAAGCAAGTTCTCTGACCCCTCCCGACCTATTCCCTGGACAGCAAGGAGTCCAGTTTGTAACGAGACGTGCTGGAAGACGCTGCCGGAGGACCACTACTGGGTGTCCCTACTGTGGAACCTGACCGAGGACGCTATCGGAGGACCAATACCTACCCTGACGTTGAAGCCACTACAAGGACGAGCCCAAAGACCATCCATAGTCCATGGATGCTGGACCACGACTCAAGAACGAAGATTTAGCTTTGCTGAAGGCTGTATAACAGACCTCCCTTCTCACTTGATAAGCCCCTACACTTGAGGATAAAAATCACACATACTATCTTTGTAAGGTGAAATATATTGTACATGGACTCCTCGTGAGACTATCTATGATAATATCTTACCCTACAGCCTCACACACCCACCAAATGATACACGTAAAACCAACCTCAGTGACACCTTTCTTTTCTGCATCTCAGTGACAAAGTGATACTTGATTATTGTGTTATATACTTTATTCATGCTAACTCGTTCTAGAAGTGTTTTCATGACCTTATTGTATCTATGTGCCAAGACTCCCAATTGCGTTTTTTTTAGGATTCCTATATATCCGTGATAAACTCTAATATCGAAAGACACTCAGTGAATTACTTGTGTGTGTTTGTATTTACTATGAAGAACATTAAACCCGTCCTAACTATATTTGCAATTCACTTCAGTAATGGTTCATATATCTATTCCCATGTCCATGTGTATATATTATGCATTAATGTCATTCCGTGTGTGAACCATTAGCCAAATAAGCCATATCGTATTTGTTACTTTACTGAATATATTAACTATAAATGTCCTTCTGTGTTGTCCTTACACCCCTGTACGTTTGTGTAAATTCATTTCCTGCTCAGTTGAGCTTGAGTTCACGCAATAGCCAGTCTAACCAAGTAAAAATCTTGGTATAATCATTATAGTTTGTTCAATGTTTACTCTCATTTCAGACACACGTTATCCATGTTATCAAAACAAAGATAGGCTATCAAGTTATCACCATGCTTGTTGTGTCCTTAATATTTAACAGTTCTGATAATCCTGGCCAAACGTGCAAAGGAAAGCAAGCAACAACATAATTATCAATCCCCTCAGTTGAAGGTTAGTGATTGGGAAAACATTATATGCCACAGAATGCAACTTGAGGGCGTCATCTACAGTTAATAAATATGATCACAATGCAAGTTTTGCATGTGATTTGTCGAATGTGTCTGCGCACAATATTTGAGTTTGGTGGTCTTTAATATATTGGTGTGTTACTACATCTATCAAATGAATTAATGGTGCAAAAACTATCTATAATGGTGGCCCACTCTTCCCTACACTCTAGCCAAAGATAATAACAGGTAGTTCTAGTACACTGTGGCCCACTCTTCCCTACACTCTAGTCAAATATAATAACAGGTAGTTCTAGTAAACTTCGCTGCAATGTTGCATCTCTCTCGCTATTCTATCGCTATTACAATAATCAGTGTTCCTCAGAGCTCTCTCTATGTAGGGTACATAGTACCCGTCTTTCAACACAATCCCACCCCTACTCTGTGCATCTCTTCAACCCAAGAGTAAAACGATATTCCCAATCTTTCTTTTATTCAACATCTGAGCTCTGGAACTCTCTCCCTGAATCCATCTTTCCCTCATTCTGTGACATAAATTGCTTCAAACTCTGTGTGTCCAGACATTTTGGCTCAAACATTCCTTGATTTTGGCACTGTCACTTTTTCAACTCTGGGGGAGGCACTCGTTACAGGCAATTCTGCCTTTTGTCTCCCTCATCCACATAGAAAAAAAAACACTTATTGAACACTTTCTCAACTGATTAGTTCATTTTGTCGTCATTTAGTTATGCTACCCATTCTTTCATCCATCTCAAAATCATCTTTTGAAATATTTGTATTCATGGGCAGAGCTCCAAGAAGCCCCAGAAGGCACAACCACAGAAAGCAACATCCCTTGATCTATATAGAACAACCGAGAATCACACACCCAAGAAACACACAATCGAGAAGCTCCGCCCTCTTCATAGAACAATCAAGAAGCCTCCAGGATTCCCTGACCTACTTTCTGGGGAGGATTCCCCGCCTTCCACACCTCAGAGAAGCTGGGGGCTAAAACCCCGCCCCATTCATAGAACAAACGAGCAGCCTTCAGCATCCCTTGAACTACAGCCTGGGAAGGAGGCCCCACCCCCATCTCCGCAGAGAAGTTGGCAGCAGAAGTCGCACATTCCCACAACCCCTAATTGGTTCAGCAGGATCACTTCATAGAAGTTGGCGACCAAAGCCACACCCCCGACAGCCCATGATTGGTTCAGCAGGAACATAGAAGCAGGCGTCCAGACCCGGAGAAGGATCATATAAACCCTGAATCAGCAGGAGCCAGGCAGAACATCTGAGACTCCCGCCAAGTTCAACTCATCCCCTTTTTTCCTGAAATACAGAATTATTTCAAGAACTGAGACCAGATTGGTGTACGGCACTGGCAACAACAGAGGCATAAGGAAGAAAATCATAGACAATTGGGCTGACAACCCACCTTGTGAAAAAGACCCATTAGTGAAACCCTCTCGCCTTGCCGCAGTCCTCACTGACCACAAGGAGCCCAAGTGTCCTGAGATTCAAGAACTGAAGTAGCTATAGGTAGTGCCAACGAACTTGACAATAATCTTGATCCCTGACCTCTCTGTAACTCAAAGGGGCCTAGAGCAAACTGGCTGTAAATATCCACTCCTATTTCCTGGTGGACTATTCCCAAATGGTAGAAACGTCAGCCCGATTGCTTTCATCGATTTCGAGTTATAAGAAGTTAAAGGGTCAAGATTATTGTCAAGTTCGCTGGCGCTACCTATAGTAACCGTTGGCACACCATTGGAGACTGACAACTACTTCGAAGAGTTGGAGCAACACTTGAGAGACGAGTTGTCCCGTGTCCTTGCTGCCTAGAGCTACTAATCGACTGCTGTATCTCCTAATGCAGGTGATATTGATGACCGGCGAAGGAGCTGACCTATGCCCGAAGGAAGAGCTGCCCCTTGGATCCAGTATCAACGACGACCTCTGAAACCCATCTGGCTCAGACAGCTGCACCTAAGACACTGTGGCCCACCACACAGTACTTGTTTGCAACTTTGCATCTATGACACTGAGAACCACCACCCAGTACCTGATAGAGGAGCTGCCCCTACGACACTGTGGCCCGTCCCCTGACTGATCTCTGAAGCCCCTCCGGGTCAGACAACTACGCTATGCATACCACTTGTGACACTAAGGCCCGCTGCCCAGCAGAGATTTTGTTGTATGTTATCCTATTTTTACTTGATTTGTTTTTTACTTATTTTTCTGCCTGTATAAATAGACCATAACTTGTGTATATTTCTTGTGTTTCCTACTCTCCATCCAAGCTACTCTAATTTGGCCATATGTGGAGATTCTAGACACCAACAGAGCAGGGCAATACCTAGGTGAGGCCTCTTAGGCATGTGATGATTTGCTGAAACTCTTAATTCATTTGTCTGGCTTCCCTTACTGTTTTCGTTTGTGTCTCACCTACACAGGGGTAATCCAGCTAGCTCTCACAAACATCTCCTCCTATTCATTTCACTATGCTTAACAAGCACACCACACTCCTTTCCAATACACCAACATTCTGATAATATTATGACAACAAATATACCTGCCTCGTAGTTCCCGGGGGTTGGGGGGGACCATAAATGCCACCCAAATCAATCGTCCTTCACCTGAAAACGCATCAAAATGTTCTGGACCACATCCAGTCACTCTTACTATGCTTTTATGTAACATTCGTGGCTATCGTAAATACGTTAGGCTATGACTCTTTTGTGATCCCGTATGTCTCTGTGACGTCACGGTTGCTCCTGCAGCACGATGTAGGACGAGTAGATCGTATATTATAAGATTGTAAATAAGTTAAGTTATAAAAGGCCTAATATGCTATTAAGCAATATTGCCATGGTCTTATGTAGTATATATGAATTTATCGTATATATTAATATAATTTATCGTATAGAGCAACCTAGATGCGGTACGATAATTTGGGCTCCTGGCGTTTGCCAAGGCAGCAAGGTGTGCCTCTGAGGAAGAGAGAGCAGAGCCTTCACAAACACCGACCAGTTAACATCAAATTTCCGCCTTCAGTTGATCGAGCTATTGTGCCTCTAATCACAATACACTAACAGCAATACAAACAGCTACACCATCACGACGCTCTCATAATATTCATGTCCATTCCCATGTAATCATTTATTCTTTCTTTCACTTGACTCGAGTCTCGGGACCGAAGTCTCGTTCCCCATTGTCCACCATATTGGGAAAACGTTCTCCCTTGCCTCATTGCCACGTGGAACTATTGGTGAGTTAATTCCTGGCTAATATTATCCCTTATAACCTTACCATACATATACATTTATTATGTGAGACCTTTGGATATAAATTAGCTTGTTTCAGATTGAATTCAATTTAGATATGGAGTAGTTTTAATTTAGATTGATTTTATTTGATTCATTATAGCTTAGTAATATTTAACTTCCATTGATAGTATACCACATTGGTGCCCAGACCCGGGAATTAGCTACCAGTAAGGGATTTTTAAGGCAATGAGCAAGGGGACATATAACAGGATGCAGAAACAACTCTATGATAATCTGGTAGGACTAGACAAGCGGTGGTTAGAGCCGGAATGCAGGGTCGCATTGTTGTGCCTGCCTAAGTCCTGCATCCCACCCATCATCTTTCCCCAATAATTTTCTTTTACATTTCAGACTCCCTGTGACATATGACCTAACCTAACATTTTTTCTTGTTCAATATGACCCTTTAGTAGGTATTGCTATTTTGTGTACTATTTTGTCTCCATAACATAGAAGTCCGCCGGTCGGCGTCTCTTAACTAGACTACTTTTTTGCCGTTGTTTTTGTAACATTTAGATACATAGCCTATAGGCTTACATGCAAAATGAATAAACAGGAAGAGACACCGTCGGGTGGGGTGCTGATCAAGGCCCCTAAAAATCCAAGGGCGGGACTTCGGGGAGTATTAAATAGGCTAATTGTAGACGTCAACACTTTCATCACTACTGCTGACCTGGAGGAATTGGAAGCTAGATTAGACAACGTCCAGGCTACCCACAGTCGTATTATGGCTCTGAGTGAGGTGATTGTGGCAGGCATGACAGAGGAGGAAGAGATAGTTACAGAGTGTGATAATCGCGCCCTCTATGATGAACCTGTCTTTAGAGTGAAGCACATATTACAGCGTGCTGTCGCAAGTAAGAAGGTAGGCGAGAATGAGGCCCATAGAAGGGCTGACCCAAAACACACTGTACACCTCCCAAAGCTCAATCTTCCTACATTTGGGGGCAAATTGACTGCGTGGTTAGCTTTTTGGGACGTATTTCGGTCTACAGTTCATGAATCCTCTTTGGATAATGTCCGCAAGTTTCACTACCTGAAGGGACAAATGGAAGGAGAGGCTTTACATTTGATAGAGGGTTTTGCGGTAGTGGGTGATAGTTATCTTGAGGCAGTACTATTATTAAAGTCCACATACGGGGATCAAGAGCAGTTGAAGATGGCCCATGTCGTTGCCTTGTTAAAGCTCGCAGAACCACAGTATAAGGTTGAGGAGTTAGTAAATTTTAGGGCAAATATGGAGTGCCATACTCGATCGCTAGACACCCTAGGGCTCACCACACAGGAAATGATAGTCATTATCTTACGTCAGAAGCTTCCTATGGCAATACTTGACAAGGTTAGATCATATGATCTGGGGGAGTTCAAAACTCAGTTCAGTATGGAAATTTGCAATCTACAGTTGAACAAAGGGAGAATGTATGTGTCGGGAGGGAGTGAGAATGTGGAGATGAGTGGAACTGTAAGCATGACGGTGGGGACTAAAGAAAAGAAAGAGGGTACGTATAAGAAACCTGCTCAGATTCTATGCAAGCTATGTAACAACAAACATAAATGGAGTTTCTGTGTAAAATACCCAACAAATGAGACAAAACTAGCACAGGCAAAAAGATTGAAGCTATGTGTAGGTTGTCTAAGTAAAGAACATGGTAAGCAGGGACAATGTACTGCTACATACTTAAGGCCCTGTCGCCACTGCAAAGGACATCACTTTGATAAGTTGTGTCCTACAGCAGATAAAGTCAAAGACGTCAAACCAGAGGGTACTACAACTGTGACACTAGGTAGCACGCAAGACACCACTATATTGCCCACAATACAGATTCCCATGGAAGGTAAAGACAGTAACAAAGTTTGTCGGGTACTTCTAGATCAAGGGTCTCAACGTTCCTTTATAAAGAGGTCCGTTTTAGTGGGACTGAAGCACCGAATCGTAGGGGCTGAGACTCTTCGATTACAGGGCTTCACAGGGGTTACTGACAAACAAGACTACGAGATAGCGGAGATTTCATATTTCTACTGTAAAAACCGGTACTTTATGATATGTATCGTAGTAGATACCCTACCAGAATATGTATCTGTAGGAGTGAAGAAGGTGGAACATGCATTATGTAGCTAAAGGGGTTAACTTGTCAGATCCCATGGGAAATCAGAGTGAGGTGCATGTTCTACTTGGTGTGGATCATTATTATGAAGTAGTATACCCTGGATTTAAAAAGATGTGTGGTGTAATTTTAATCCCCACTAAATTTGGATATTGCATTAGCGGAAAGGTGCATACTACACAGTCAAAGGTTCTGGTCGACACGGTCTCGATATATAGAGTCAATGTAACCGCGGCAGAGGAGTTGGGAAGGGAGGATTCCCAACCTAGTGGCCCTAAGATGGCTGCCGAGTTCGACCTGGAACGACTGTGGAGATTGGATCACATAGGCATTAATCCTATGGAGAATGATTATGACTCGGAAGTTGCGCTACAAAGGTTTGACGAGTCTGTGAGCTACTGTGCCTCAGACAAGCAATATAAAGTTAGTTTACCCTGGAAGAACTGTGAGATAAGCCTGTCTACCAACTATGGTTTGGCATTAGGTCGCTTGCGCGCATTGCAGCGGAAATTGTCTAACGAACTGAGCACGCGCCAGGCGTATGACGATGTATTTCGGAGCTATGAAGATAGGGGCTTTATTGAGAGAGTCGATGTCAAGGAACCAAATAAGAAGGGTAGGGTTCACTATCTGGCCCATCATGGGGTAAGAAAAGACAGCGTCACCACACCGATACGGGTGGTGTATGACTGCTCTGCCCCTCAAGGTCAACAACCCAGTCTAAATGACTGCCTGTTGACAGGTCCGTCCATGGTGTCGGACCTGTCCCAACATCTATTGCGGTTTAGGCTGGGGAAGTACGCCTATACCAGTGACATAGAGAAAGCATTCTTGATGGTCAAGCTAAAGGAGGAAGATAGAGATGTTACCCGCTTTCTTTGGTTCAGCGACATTAGCGACTCTGAAAGTCCGGTCATAATATACCGTTTTCGGGTTGTACTCTTTGGGGCCACGTGTTCACAGTTTTTGTTAAATGCCACAATAAAAAAACATCTAGCTGATACTCATGAGGACACAAGTAAACTATCTCGTGGATTATATATAGACAATTTGCAGGGTTCTAGCGATAGTTAGGATGATTTGTTATATACATACTGGCAAGCACGCAGATTGTTTGCAGATGCACATTTATATCTCCCCGAGTGGGTTACTAATAGTGAAGATCTTCAGAGTTTGATACAGGTGGACGGTACAACATCTCATAACCAGGAAAGTCCAGAAATTTGGGGATGATCTGGCAACCTAAACATGACATACTAACTTTTCAAACAAGGTCTTTTGCTCAGCAGACGGGAGCGCACACAAAAAGAAGTCTGTTGAGCAAAGTTGCGCAATTTTTTGATCCTTTGGGTCTAGCATTACCCGTTACCATAAGAGCTAGGATTCTAATGTAGGAAGTTTGGAGACGTAAAATAGGATGGGATGACAGTTTGCCCGAGGACCTGAATGACCAAGGGACATTGTTGTTGAATGAGTATGCCATCCTATGTACTAAACCTATACCTCGTAAAGTGACGGCGTTCGGTGAGGTTACGTTACACACGTTTTGCGATGCTAACCCCGTATGCCATGGCGGAATACGGGGTAGCCATATATGTCGTTACCTCATTTGGGGCACATTTAGTTACAGCCCGGGCCAAGGTAGCCCCGGTCAAAAAGGTAACTATCCCTAAAATGGAATTAACTGCCATGCTGCTCTTAGCACGTCTGGTGCAACATGTACGCGCAGCATACGAGAGCGAGTTAAACATTGAAATCATTCACGTATGGTGCGATAGTCAGGTCGCACTCAACGGGATACATAGCAAGAAGTCTCTGCCAGTTTATGTGAGGAATAGGGTAGATGAGATTAGGGCCTTATTGCCAGACGTTGCTTATCATTATGTAAATACAAAAGAAAACCCTAGTGATCTCATAACTAGGGATACAACGGCTAACCAATTAGTGAAGTCCGAATTGTGGTGGCATGGTCCAAAGTGTCTGCTCCATGAAAGTGAATGGACGATTTGGCATGCTGTAGGTGAGGGACTTATGCCACTGGAAACAGTGGCAGTTACAGCCCAACCAAATGAGCCTCCGGGTCCAATCATAGAGTGGGGAAGATTCGGTGACTATAATAAACTAGTCAGAGTTGTCGCTTGGGTATTGCGATATGTATCCAATATCAAGCTTAAAGTAACGGGCCAACTCTGCAACAGGGGTCACAACATTGATGCTCGTGAATTTAAAGCAGCTGAAGTAACTTTGATCAAATGGGTTCAAGTAGAAACCTTTTCCAATGAGTTAGAATCCTTGCAAAGCTCAAATATGACATTAATGCCTAATATAGTGCGTCAACTAAGGTTGCACCTAGACAATGGCCTCATCAGGTGTGAGGGTCGCCTGAAGTGGTCGGGTGTAACAGACGGCACAAACCGCCCTATACTTATGCCAACAAGACATCACGTTACTGATCTATTGATCATACGTGCACATAGGGAAGTAAAACACTATGGGGTATGTCATATTATATCAAATTTATGTCTCACATGGTGGATACCCAGAGTTCGACAAGTAGCTCGACGCGTAGTAAGAAAGTGTGTAATATGCCAGAGACTAAAAGGTAAACCATATGTAACTGGACCAGCTCCACCTCTACCTGAATGCCGTGTAAAGCACGTAGAACCTTTCCAAGCTGTAGGGTTAGATTACACAGGGGCATTGAAGACGAGAGAGCATGAGAAGGTTTATATATTATTGTTTACCTGTGCAACGTCTCGAGCGGTACACCTAGAACTATGTGATAATATGTCTAGCGAGGAATTTATGCTGGCATTTAGACGGTTTTGTGCCCGTCGTTCATTCCCTCAACTCATTCTTAGCGACAATGCTCCCACTTATGTCCAGGCATCAAAATATCTAAAGGATATGAGTAGTGATCCTACTATCATCACTTTTTTGGGAGAGAAGAAGTGCGAATGGAGGTTCATTCCAGTTAAGGCACATTGGTTTGGTGGATTGTGGGAACGGTGTGTCGGCATAGTGAAGTCAGGACTCAGAGCGGTAGTAGGACATGCTCTATTAAAGAAGAGTGAATTAACGACAGTCCTCACAGAGATAGAGGCAGACGTGAACGATCGTCCGCTTACATATGTGTACACCGACCTGCAAGAACCACTACCATTAATGCCAGCTCACTTGCTATATGGAAAACCATTGACTGCGTTTCCATCTGATTTCCAATCCATAGTAGAGTTAGAGGATCCCTCGTTGTACTCTGAGGTAGGGGTGTCTAAGAGATACCAGTATATATCGGGGATAATGAAAACGGTGGATTAATGAATATCTGTTAGCATTGAGGGAAAGGAGTGTTACTCCCTCTGGTAGACCAACGTTCTACTGTTGGTAAAGTTGTTTTAATTAAAGAAGATAGTCCTCGTTTATACTGGAAATTGGGCCGCGTGTTGGAGGTATACAAGGGGGCAGACTCTGTAGAGCGGGTGGCGCTATTGAAGACAGCCACTGGAACTACTGTTCGTCCTATCGCACGTTTGTACGCTTTGGAGCTCGATTCCGCATTGCAATCTGATGCTCCACCTGTTATTGCTGGGTCCGAGGATTCTCAAAGTAATGACTCACCTCTTACTGCTGGTGATCATTCTCGGACCGGGACGCGTCCCAGACGCGCTGCTGCTGGCGCCGTCGACATGTGGTGCCAGAAGATTGCCTCTGGGCAACTTTAAGTTTAAGGTGGGGTTCAGGTATTTTTTTTGTGGGGGGGAGTGTATCGTAAATACGATAGGCTACGACTCTTTTGTGATCCCATATGTCTCTGTGACGTCACGGTCGCTCCTGCAGCTCGACGTAGGATGAGTAGATCGTATATTATAAGATTGTAAATAAGTTAAATTATAAAAGGCCTATTATTATTATTATTATTATAAAAGCTGTCTAAGCCTCCCAACAGGGTGCAGATACACCTATAAAAGATGAATCCCCACAAAATACCCGTAAGCACTGGAGACTAAGACAACTAAGAAAAAGGAAAAGGGCTACAGTAGTTAGAGAGCCCAGAAGAAAAGATCAGTTTGTCAATTAAAACACCATTCTAAAAAGAATAAAAGCAAATCATGATTAAAACAAAAATGTACTGCTGTAATAAAACATTAACTCTGGACTTAAAAGCTGATATATGGGTTGACTGTACAACCTCGTTTGGCAAATGATTCCAAAAGGGAATCATTGAAGGAATAAAACACCGAGAAAACTGAGATGTAGAAACATTAATTGGAGTCATGGCAAGGTCATTAAGACTCCTCGTAAATCTTGTTGCGCGAATTGGAATAAAAGGTTCTGGTAAAACACTATGCAATGGATGCTGAGTATTGTTAAAAATGTTAAATAAAAGACTAAGGGCACCAACCCGACGCCGATGATGAAGATCAAGAGATAGAGCAGGGAGAATAAATTTAATAGAATTAAGAGCTTTATCAAGCAATTTCAAATGACAGTCAGCAGCCGAGTTCCAAACAGGAGAGCAGTACTCAAAATGAGGCAAAATAAAAGCATAAAAAGATTTTATGACTGTGGTTTCACAAGCGAATGTTTTATAACACTTGCGAAGTAAACCAATCTTTTGAGCAATAGTAGAAGACAAGGAACGAATATGCTTCTCAAATGTCAACTTAGGATCGAGAGTCATTCCAAGCAAACGCAAACCTGACACATCCTCAATTTGTTCACTAATATGCCTAATATGCTATTAAGCAATATTGCCATGGTCTTATGTAGTATATATGAATTTATCGTATATATTAATATAATTTATTGTATAGAGCAACCTAGATGCGGTACGATTATTTGGGCTCCTGGCGTTTGCCAAGGCAGCAAGGTGTGCCTCTGAGGAAGAGAGAGCAGAGCCTTCACGAACACTGACCAGTTAACCTCAAATTTCCGCCTTCAGTTGATCGCGCTATTGTGCCTCTAATCACAATACACTGACAGCAATACAAACAGCTACACCATCACGACGCTCTCATCGACGCCGTGACTGACTGACAGATAAGCATAATATTCATGTCCATTCCCATGTAATAATTTATTCTTTCTTTCACTTGACTCGAGTCTCGGGACCGAAGTCTCGTTCCCCATTGTCCACCATATTGGGTAAACGTTCTCCCTTGCCTCATTGCCTCGTGGAACTATTGGTGAGTTAATTCCTGGCTAATATTAACCCTTATAACCTTACCCTATATATAAATTTATTATGTGAGACCTTTGGATATAAATTAGCTTGTTTCAGATTGAATTCAATTTAGATATGGAGTAGTTTGAATTTAGATTGATTTTATTTGATTAATTATAGCTTAGTAATATTTAACTTCCATTGATAGTATACCACAGTGGCCTTTCCTGTAACTTTCCCTCTGTTCAACACCACCTCTCCTTCAACAAACCTGATCTTCTTTTCCTTACTGAGACTCGGGTATCTGTAGCAACTGCCATGAGCCCCATCTCGGTATCCTCCTACTTTTTCCTTACTAGTTTCCAAGCTAATAGTGGGTGTTGTGTGTGTGTGTGTGTTTACACCAAACTCACTTGCTCTCGTGTTCTCGACTTTGACTCTTCTGAATTCTCCACTTTATGGCTCAAACTTTCCTGTCACTCTCACACTAAATACTTGTACTGTTCACCTATCCCCTAACTCTACTGAATTTCCTAAATTCTTTGACTATCTAAACTCTAAAGTGGAACACATCCTATCAATTTCCCTTTTCTCTGTAATCTCCATTTTAGGAGATTTCAATGTTCACCACCGTCAGTAGCTTTCCTCTCATTCGACTGACTAACCAGGTGAACAAACCTATAATTTGTTCTATCCTAATTGACCTAGAGCAGTTAGTCCAGCACCCTATTTGTATTCCTGACTGCCTTGGAAATCGGTCCAACATTCTTGACTTATTTCTAACCTTAATCTTTCTACTTACGCTGTAAACCTTTCCTCTCCGTTGGCCTCCTCCGATCATAACCTTATCTCTGTTACCTGTCCTATCTATTCAGTATGCCCATCTGATCCTCCCAACCGGCGGCGCTTGTGGCACTTTGGCACTGCCAACTTGGAGGCAGTATTTTCTATATTTCCCATGGAATTATTTTTGCTTCCGTGGCCGCGAACCCTCGGGGTGTGTTGAGCGCATTACCGAGGTAATCTTCTTGGGCATGGAGTACATACGTTCTATTTTCTTTCTCTCGATCTTATGCAATAAAGTCTTGCTTTATTCATGCTTATTCTACTGCTGTTCGCAATAATGAGGAAGCATTCAAACCATACCGTCGCCTTCAAACTCAAGATTCTCGTACTTTCTATGTTTCTGCCCGGAATTAAGTCAAATCTGTTCTTCAATTAGCCAAAAACTTTGTCATCAATAATAAATGCCTGAACTTTTCAACTCTAGCTCTTCCCAAACTTTCTGGCATCTAGCCAAAAGCTCTCCAATATTTCTTCCTCATCTTTTCCTCCTTGTTTCCACTCTGACAGCACCACCGTCACATATTCTGACAAAGCTGGGTTCTTCGCTCAAACTTTCGCTAAAAACTCCACTTTGAATTATTCTGGTGCTGTTCCTCCCTCTCCACCCCACTCTCTCTTTCTTATGTATTTTGTTTTCCAGATGCCATAATTCCCGAGAAGGGGTGGCCATGAACATTAGGCATTTGTTACAAATCGCTATGTCAAGTTGCCCGGGCTTGACATCTTCCAATAACATTTTGACAGTGTGGGGTCGATCCGCCGGCCCTTTGATCAGCAGCCGTCGTTCTACTGACTATGCCATGGCTCTCAACTTTCTTATGCCAAATATCATTATCTCTTATAAGTGTGGTTAATTTAGATTAAGTGGACTGTGTAATTAATAATTTAGATAACGCACATAGAATAATTTTACCTTATATGATGAAACTCAGATGGTGATAGTAAAGATGGCGGAAGGTAGGCTAGGTGAACTCAAGTTGGTTAGTGGGATAAGGAAGGCTAAAGGAAAGTGACTATAATAAACTAAGATAGATTGTATTTACGTTAAAGTTTCATGATAGCTAATTATGATGATGTGACTATGAAAATGAGATGGAAGTGAAGCGAGAACATCTAAAGATGAGACATAATGAAGAATAGGCTTAGCGTGTGTCTGGGACGGAGGTTGGATGGAGAGTGAGACCGAGTCGTCTTTGAGTCTCTCGTGACTGTCCGCGCACGCGCATAGCGTATGGAAAATGTATCCCATCCTTATACAATGAGATACATAGGAACAATAATAATTATTAATACATTAATATATGCGAATTATAATCCTACAATACTTGCCCATATTCAACTACAGAATAACATATTCTTCCCAAAATTATGGAATGTTCAACATAAGGTTACGGAAGCGTTCAAGTTAAGACTAAGGAAAGATACGTAACGCTGCATTAACCCAGATTACGTAGCATCGATACTGTACATACTAAAGAGAGTATACTGAGTATGGACAATAAGGATGTATAGTACTTTCTGCCTTCTCTGACTCTGAGCTTAATACTAAGAAGGAATGCGGATCGGATGGTGTTCCTCCTGTTGTACTCAAAAACTGTTCTTCCGTGTTGACTCCCTGCCTAGGTAAACTCTTTCGTCTCTGTCTACCCTCTAACGTCTTTCCTTCTTGCTGGAAGTATGTTCTCATTCAACCTGTCCCAAGAAAGTGTGACCGCTCTCAACCATCCAACTATTGACCAATTGCTCTCATTTCTTGCATCTCTAAAGTTTTTAAAATTATTCTTAATTCAAAATTCCTTAAGCATTGGTCTTTCCATAATCTACTTTCAGATGCCAGTATGGTTTCCTTAAGGGGAGATGGGTCGTTTTTCTGTACCACTTTCTCCCTCGTGTTAAAGCCCCAATAGTTTTGAGATTATAAGACGTTTGGCTCATTACTTTGGGGATTTTAACTCCTTTCACCCCATTGTCAATTTGAAGACTTTTCGTGCCATTTAGGTGCCTATTTTTGCCTGGTGAGCGATAGCGAGCCTGATTTGTTAAGAGGAACCGGCCTTCGGCCGGCCTATTTTTCTACCGAAAAATGTACAAATTTATCTTGAAGGGGGTTCTAGGGGGTGTTTTCTAAGCTTGATGGAGGTCTATCGAGGAAACTAAAAAATAAAGGAATAAATTAAATAATTGACCAAAAAAAACCGGCCCATCTCGTTTTTCTAGATCTCCTTCTTCCTCATGTTTAACCTCATTAGTTTTCAGATTTTAAGATGTTTGCCCCATTAGTTGTCGGTTTTTAAACATTCCGCCCCATTTCCTTATCAATATTAACACCTTTTGTGCTCTTTAGGTGTCGAGTTTTTTTCCTGACGAACGATAGTGAGCCTGTAATTTTGGAAGAATTGTTCTACCGAAAAATTTACAAATTAATCTAGAAGGGGGATCTAATGAATATTTGTTTTTAAGTTTGATGGAAGTCTAGGGAAAAAACTAGAAAAATAATTAATTAATGACAAAACCGACCAAAGAGTGATGATTTTCTTTCTAAGCTTACTAATTCTTGGTTAGCCTCCTTTCAGGATTTCTGTGAGACTTTTTCTATTTATGTAGACATATAAAAAGCCTTCAATAGTGGTGGCGACACTGTGGCCTTGCCTCAGGGATCATTCGGGGAGCAGCACTCCCTTGAGGCAGAGGTGCTTCAAGGTAAATTCAAGATATAGTCTATCACAAATCTTTAATTTCCCTTGTTTGATTTCTATCCCTCCATCAGTGCTGAGTAGCGCTGAATGATCTCTACAGGCCCCAGTGCTTGGCCTTTGTGCCTAAATCTTATCAATTCATTTCAATTCCCTCCATCTGTGCCTTTGTCTCTAATTTCCTTTCTGGCCGTTCCATAGCTGCGGTTGTGGACGGCAATCGCTCACTACCTCATCCTATTAACTCCGGTGTTCCTCAGGGTTCTATCCTGTCTTCAGTTCTGCTTCTAATATTCATTAATTATTTTCTCACCTGTACCTTTAGTCCTATCCACTCCTATGCTGATGATTCTACTTTATATGCTTCCCAAACCCAATTTCTCCATCTATTTACCCTTCACCATCTTCCACATAACTATCCCTCATTCTTCAACAATACACAAATCAACACTTAATCATCTCTCAGTAGGCCTATTCTTGGTATATATTTTGCTCCAGACCTTTCTTGGAAAGATCATATTACTACTCTTGCTACATCAGATTCCTAGAAGTTAAGTGTACTCTCCTCTAACGTCTTTCCTTCTTGCTGGAAGTTTGCTCTCATTCAACCTGTCCCAAAGAAGGGTGACTGCTCTCAACCCTCCAACTATCGTCCAATTGCTCTCATCTCTTGTATCTCTAAAGTTTTTGAAACTATTCTTGCTTCCAAATTTCTTAAGCATTTCTCTTCTCATAATCTGCTCTCAGATCGCCAGTATGGCTTCCTTAAGGGTCGCTCTACTGGTGATCTTCTTTCATATCTTACTAAGTCTTGGTCATCCAACTTTCGGGACTTCGGTGCGACTTTTTCTGTTGCACTAGACATATCGAAGGCCTTCGATAGAGTCTGGCACAAATCTTTAATTTCCAAACTGCCCTCCTTCGGTTTCTGTCCCTCCATCTGTGCCTTTGTCTCTAATTTCCTTTCCGGCCGTTCCATAGTTGCGGTTGTGGACGGCCATCGCTCAATTCTTCATCTTATCAACTCCGGTGTTCCTCAGGGTTCTGTCCTATCTCCTATTCTCTTTCTAATTTTCATAAATGATCTTCTCAACCGTACATCTAGTCCCATCCATTCATATGCAGACGGCTCTACTTTACACCCCTCAATTAGTTTTCCAGAACACCCCCGCCAGCATTCCCTCAAAAGTAAACGTAATGAAGCCATCAAATGCTTATCTTCTGATCTAGCTACTATTTCCAATTGGGGTAGAGAAAACCTTTTACTTTTAATGCTTCCAAAACTCAATTTATCCACCTTACTACCCATCAGGAACCTCCAGAGGACTATCCCTTATTCTTCAACAATACAAAAATCAACCCTTCATCTTCCCTCAATGTTCTAGGTGTCTCTTTTTCTTCTGCTCTCACTTGGAAAGACCATATTACCAGTCTCGCTAAGGCAGCCTCCCAGAAGCTGGGTGTGCTCAACCGCCTCAAGGGGTTCTTTACCCCTGCTCAGCTACTTGCTCTGTACAGGGGCACAGTGCGTCCTTGTATTGAGTATTGTTCACATGTGTATGGAGGATCCTCTCACACCGCACTCCTAGAGAAAGTAGAAAGGAAAGCTTTTCGTATCATTAACTCCCGTCCACTCACCAATTCTCTGCAATCTCTTTCTATTCGCCGCAATGTTGCATCTCTCTCACTATTCTATCGCTACTACAATAATCAGTGTTCCTCGGAGCTTTCCCAGTGTATACCACCTCCTCTACGTAGGGTACGTAGTATCCGCCTTGCAACACAATCCTACCCCTACTCTGTGCAACTCTCCAACCCAAGAGTGAAATGTTATTCTTAGACTTTCTTCTATTCAACTGCTGAGCTCTGGAACTCTCTCCCAGAATCAGTCTTTCCCTCTTCCTATGACTTAAATTGCTTCAAACTCCGTGTGTCCAGGCATTTTAGCTCGAATGTCCCTTGATTTCGGCACTGTCACTTTTTGAAAGCTGGGGGAGGCACTCGCTGCAGGCAGTTATGCCTTTTGTCTCCCTCATTCACATAGAAAAAAATAAAATAAAATGTCTCCGTGGGTTCTTCACCCCCCCACAACTTCTTCCTGTCTATAGGGGGACAGTGCGTCCATGTATTGAGTATTGTACACATGTGTAGAGAGGTTCCACCCATACCGCATGTCTCGAACGGGTAGAGTCGAAAGCATTTTGTTTCATCAACTTATCACCTCTTACTAATTCCTTACAATAAAAAGAGAACTTCTGGAATGACACCGGCAGTGTCATTTCAGGCCTCTAGGAGAATGAGATAACAATCCTGGGAGGGGACCTGAATGGTCACGTGGGAGCATCTGCAGATGGATACAAGGGAGTACATGGAGGAAATGGTTACGGAAGGAGGAATCTGGAAGGCGAATTTATACTGAGTCCTGCATTGCACTCAACATGGTTGTGTGTAACACGAAGTTCAAGAAAAGACAGAGCCATCTGGTCACATATATCTCTGAGGTCTCCAGTAGCCAGATAGATTAGTTCGTGGTTAACAGGAAAGACTGGAAACTGGTTCGGGATGTAAAGGCATCCCGAGCGAAGAATGTATCCTCCAGCATAAGTTACGTGTGTGCGACATGAGCTTATACAGAGATCTTGAGTGCAAGAAAGTACAGTATACAAACCCAAAAGGAGAGTGTGGCTACTGAAGAACAAGGAAGTTAGGGATAGGTTTCATAGTGAACTGGAGGAAATAAATAGAAATAAGGAAGCTAGGCCTAGCGATGTAAATAGTCGATGGAATTTTCTTAACCACTACTGTACAATAGGGTACTAGCATAAATGTACCCCCCAGTCCCAAGCAATGTGGCCAAAATGACTTCAGAGGCAAGATATAATAACCTTCCACCTCAAAAGGTGGAGGAATACTGCCTCTTCCAGCATTTGGGGGCTTGGATATAAGCTGAGAAGTGTTGCCAAGGTCTTAGTGCAGTGCTCAAACGTCGTGGTACTAGGTACTGCCTGATACTGGCAGTTACAAGGATCGTATATTACTGACGGCTGGCAGCCGTTGCTGAGACTGGGGAGTGATTTATCTACTGACGGCTCTCTGCCGTCGCTGGTACTGAACGGGTTTAAGCATAGCCTTCTCGCTGCCACTGACAAAGTCTGTGGGAAAACAAAGGGTCACCCCACAAATAAAACCTCCTGGTGGTGGAACGATGAAGTAGAACATGCTGTGAAAGAGAAAAGGAGATGCTTCAAAGCATGGTAGAAGAGAGGCAGTAAGGAGGAATACCAGGCAGCGAAACAAACTGCCAGAAGAGTTATTTACAATGCTAAAAAAGGTATTAAGGACCTGGTCCACGAACAAGTGTGTAACACTGACAATCCCAATGGGATCTTCAAGGTAGCTAGGCGAGTTAGAAATGACAGTAGGGAAATTATAGGTGAACAGTATGTTAGAAACGATAATGGGAAGATTGTGTATGCAGAAGATGAAATCAGAAAAGCATGGAAGGCACACTATGAACGATTGCTAAATGTAGAGTTTGAATGGGATAAGAAACAGCTTAGTATCGAAAAAACTATATCTGGACCCCCTCCTTTGATAGCACCAGCTGTAGTGAGTGACGCAATCAATAAAACGAAGGACGGTAAAGCTCCAGTGTGCTCTGACATTGTCACTAAGATGATAAAAGCCTCAGGGGAGACTGGTGCCAGTATAGTCACTGAGATTATTTTTATTATTATTAAATAAGAGAAAATCCCAGAGGATTGGCACAAAACTGTAATAGTAAATATATACAAAGGAAAAGAGGATGCGCTAGATAGAGGTAATTACAGGGCCTGAAAATGCTTGACCAAATCATGAAGGTCTATAAGAGTCTTTGAGGGTTTCATCAGGCAAAGCATCTCCATTGATGATATGCAGTTTGGTTTTATGCCAGGACGTGGTACAACTGATGCTATCTTCATAGTCAGGCAGATACAGGAAAGATACTAAAAGGCAGAGATCTTTACTTTGTGTTTGTAGACCTGGAGAAGGCCTTTGACAGGGTGCCTAGAGATGTTGTGCAGTGGGCTATGAGGAAACTTGGTGTGGAAGAGTGGCTGGTGCATGTGATAATGAAGATGTATGAGGATTTGCGAACTGCGGTGAGGGTGAAAGGTGTACTGAGTGAGGAGTTCATCAGGGTTCAGTGTTAAGCCCCCTCCTCTTTATTATGGTCCTGGAGGCACTGTCTAGAAATTTTATATCTGGACTCCCGTGGGAACTGTTTTATGCAGACAATTTAGTCCTAATAGCTGACAATGTGCAAGATGCTGAGGCCAAATTCAGAAGATGGGGGAAGGGCATGGTGAGCAAGGGTTTAAGAGTCAATATTAACCCGCTGAGTGCCAGGGATGTATATATACGTCCAAGGGTGTTGTCACGCCCAGTGCCAGGGACATATATATACGTCCACGCCAAAAACAAATTTGTAGCAGCGAAACGACTGCACCTATGGCTTTCATATTTCTACCACATGTACCGTACCCTTCTGGCTTCTTGCCACCACCAACACAACCCCCTCCCCCCACCCACTCGCTGACTATCGGTCGCCTCACAAGGAAAAAAAAGGAAAATCTGTGGCGGCGAAACGACTGCACCAATCAGTTCCATATTTGTGTGACAAGTCCCTTACCCTTCTGCCTTCCCCCCACCACACCCCCAATCGCCTCCCACCACCCACTTCCAGCGTATCCGTACGAAGAAAAGGAAAAAAAGGAAAATCCGTGGTGGCGAAACTAGCTCACCAATCGGCTTCATATTTGTAACAAGAGTCAATTACAGCTTCTACCTTCTCCCCACCATCCCCCAAACCACCCTCCCACCACCCTCCTACCTATACGTTCCGATACCATAAAAGTCCATGATTTACTCTGAAAATTTCAGCTACATTCGGGACCATCGGGGACCTGATTTCTGGCGAAAATGGACAAGGGGAGTGTTTTTTTTACCATTATCCTTCCTTTCTCACCCAACTTGATAGATTTAGCCAAAAAAATAAAAATAAAAAATCCTCTGGCACTGGCAGATGCATAGGGTCAATAATTGTCTGGCACTCTGCGGGTTAACAAAACCAAGGTTATGAATTGTAGATTGAGACGAGGCAATGTGGAAAAGAGCGGTGCATACCCGTGTGCAGTGTGTGGAAAGGGTGTGGGCGGTAACTTGATTCGGTGTAGCATCTCTCGATGTTGGGTGCACCATGGGAGTAAGCGCTGTAGTAGAATAAAAGGACCCCTGCCAAAGGATAAGTCAGAAATCGAGAAATTTGTGTGCGTAGTGTTCAGGGGCGAGCTTGTGTTAAATGATGAATTTGTGGCTGTGAATTTTGGAAATGAGTCATTGGAGCTGGTGGACAAGTTTTGTTACCAAGAAGATACTATCTCTGCCGGTGGTGTGGCCGAGGCTGCCACTGTCGCTAGAATTAGATGTGGCTGGGGGAAGTTCAGAGAACTGCTGCCAATTCTTACCATGAAAAGAATGCCTCCCCCCTCTAGGGAAAGGTGTATGCCTCATGTGTTATAAGTGCAATAATGTATGCCTCAAAAACAAGGCCGTTAAAGTAGATGATGTCAAGAGAATGAAACGTAATGAGATGAGAATGGTGAGATGGATGTGTGGGGCCAAGCTGCAGGATAGAATAACAAATGATGAGCTGAGGAGACGTTTAGGTATAAAGAGTATTAGCGAGGAGATGTGTACAAGTAAACTGGGATGGTTTGGGCATGTGGAGAGAATGGATGAACAAAATTGGGTGAAAAGATGCAGGTCTGTGATTGTGGAGGAAGCTGCACCAGGCGTGGACCGAGGAAGACCTGGGATCGGACTATACGTGCCGATCTCAAATCCAAAAACTTCACAAGTAGCACTTAACAGGGTTGCCTGGAATGCCGCCATAAGGACAAGAGACTGAAACTGCACGTATGTGTGGTACACTTAGTCTTCAAATGTTATGTATGTATGTATGCGTCTGTAATCTCTCTACATGCCAGAATGTTGCATCTCTTTCACTCTCCTATCGCTATTTCAATAATCAGTGTTCTTCAGAGCTCTCTCAGTGCATAACCCCTCCCTTACGGCGAGTGGGAGGCACCCCTTTTTCAATAAATTATTAATTATTAGAAAGGTTGAGGAATTAAATGGTTATAATGAAAAGCTTTTCTCTGTAAAAACTTATAGCGGTATCCTACCCATAGCCGAAATATCATATCAAATCGGCACTATTTACAAAAGTTATGGCAACAAAATAAATAATAACAAGCGTAAGTATTTTTTGGACCACCCTGTATTCCCACCTCTATTATGTCTAGTTCGCCAACCCAAGATTTTTTTTTTCTCAGTCTTTCTGCTGCTCAACAAGTAAACTCTGGAACTCTCTCCCTCAATCTGTCCTTCCCTCATTCTATGACTTAAACGGCTTCAAACTCCATGTATCCAGACAATTTTACTCTGACGCACCTTGAACTTGGCTCTCTGTCACTCTGTTAGCTTTGGGGGAGACTCTCATTACAAGCAGCTTGCCTTTTGTCTCATTCATCTATTCTATTTCATTCTATATACTCAGGTCCAATCCCCACTTTTCTATATACTCAGGCCCAATCCCCACTTTTCCTATTTTTGTTTATTTTTGTCCCTCTTTTCCATTTATTTTTCTTATATATATATATATATTTTTTTTTGGGGGGGGGGGGATTCAAGACAGAGCCCGAATAGGGACAACACAACAGCAAACAATGAACACACACAAACAAAATACACATTCAGACACATCTAGGTCTCTTTCATACCCATGAAAAAAATGAAAACCAAAAATTAAAGCCTAATAATATCGGCACTTGTTGTACAGTATATAAGAGTCATTCAATTATCTCATGTAGTCAAAAGCATCAGTTCGCTGAAAGCCTTGGTCAGACACTGTGTAATTGTAAGGTACTCTTACTTTCCTATCATATTTACCATTCATATTCAATAGCTCTTGATTTGTACATTATTTTTCCACGTCGTCATAATATCAAGATAACGGCCAATTTCTCTCAATTGTTCTCCTCCTGTTTACCGGCATGGTTAGTCATGTCTTTTTACTATAGGTAGCACCAACGAAATTGGCAAAAGTTTCGATCCCTGACCTCTTCGTAACTCAAAAGGACCTGGAGCAAACTGGCTGTAAATATCCACACCTATTACCTGGTGGAGTCTTCCAAATTGACCCTACCAAGAATTCACCTGAGACCTCTGGTGGACACTTCCGAACTAGCGCCAGAGCTACGACTGTCGACATCTACAATACCCAACACTTAAGATATACACAGTTTATTTCTATGTTTTGTGATTCTACATGTTTATATTTTAGATAAAGTGGTAGTGGTGGATAGAGTGGTAGTAGTAGATAAAGTGGTAGTGTTAGATAAAGTGGTAGTGGTAGATAAAGTGGCAGTGGTAGATAAAGTGGTAGTGTTAGATAAAGTGGTAGTGGTGGATAAAGTTGTAGTAGTGGATAAAGTGGTAGTTTTGGATACAGCGGTGGTGTTAGATAAAGTGGTAGTGGTGGATAATGTGGTAGTAGTGGATAAAGTGGTAGTAGTAGATAAAGTGGTAGTGGTGGATAAAGTGGTAATGGTGGATAAAGTGGTAGTGGTAGATAAAGTGGTAGAGGTGGATAAAGTGGTAGATAGTGGTATTAGTAGATAAAGTGGTAGTGTGTGATAAAGTGTTAGTGGTGGATAAAGTTGTAGTGGATAAAGTGGTAGTTTTGGATAAAGTGGTAGTTGTGGATAAAGTGGTAGTATTAGATAAAGTGGTAGTTGTGGATAAAGTGGTAGTGGTAGATAAAGTGGTAGTAGTATATAAAGTGGTAGTGTTAGATAAAGTGGAGGTGGTGGATAAAGTGGTAGTGGTAGATAAAGTGGTAGTGATGGGTAGTGGTAGTGGTAGATAAAGTGGTAGTGATGGGTAGTGGTAGTGGTAGATAAAGTGGTAGTTGTGGATAAAGTGGTATTGGTAGATAAAGTAGTAGTGCTAGCTAAAGTGGTAGTGGTGGATAAAGTGGTAGTGTTAGATAAAGTGGTAGTTGTGGATAAAGTGGGAGTGGTAGATAAAGTGGTAGTAGTATATAAAGTGGTAGTGTTATATAAAGTGGTAGTGGTGGATAAAGTGGTAGTGGTAGATAAAGTGGTAGTGGTGGATAAAGTGGTAGTGGTAGATAAAGTGGTAGTGGTGGATACTGTGGTAGTGGTAGATAAAGTGGTAGTTTGGATAATGTGTTAGTGGTGGATAAAGTTGTAGTGTTAGATATAGTGGTAGTGGTGGATAAAGTGATAGTGGTAGATAAAGTGGCAGTGGTGGATAAAGTGGTAGTGATAGATAAAGTGGTAGTGGTAGATAAGTGGTAGTGGTAGATTTTTTTTTCTATGTAATTTGAGGGAGGCAAAAGGCAGAACTGCCTATAGTGAGTGCCTCCCCCATAGTTGAAAGAGTGACAGGGCCAAAATCAAGGGACGTTCGAGCCAAAATGCCTGGACACACAGAGTTTGAAGCAATTTAAGTCATAGGAAGAGGGAAAGACTGATTCTGGGAGAGAGTTCCAGAGCTCAGCTGTTGAGTAGAAGAAACTTTGAGAGTAACGTTTCACTCTTGGGTTGGAGAGTTGCACACAGTAGGGGTGGGATTCAGTTGCAAGACGGGTCCCACGTGCCCTACGTAAAGGAGGTGGTATGCACTGGGAAAGCTCTGAGGAACACTGATTATTATAGAAGTGATAGAATAGCGAGAGATATGCAACATTGCGGCGGAGAGAGAGAGATTGCAGAGAGTTGGTGAGTGGACGGGAGTTAATGATACGAAAGGCCTTCCTTTCAACTTTGTCTAGGAGAGCGGTGTGAGAGGAACCTCCCCACAGATGTGAAAAATACTCAATACAAGGACGCACTATGCCCCTGTACAGAGCAAGAAGCTGTGCAGGGGAAAAGAACCCCCTAAGGCGGTTGAGCACACCTAGGTTCTGGGAGGCTGCCTTAGCAAGACTGGTAATATGGTCCTTCCAACTGAGAGCAGAAGAAAAGGAGACACCAAGAATATTGAGAGAAGATGAAGGATTGATTTTTGTATTGTTGAAGAATAAGGGATAGTCCGCTGGGAGTTCCTTACTGGTAGATAGATGGAGAAATTGGGTTTTGGAAGCATTAAAGGTAATTGGAGATAGTATTTAGATCAGAATTTAAGAGTTCTATGGCTTCATTACGTTTGTCGTTGAGGGATTGCTGGCTGGGGCGTTCTGAAAAACTAATGGAGTAGTGTAAGGTTGAGTCGTCAGCGTATGAATGGATGGGAATTGAGGTACAGTTGAGGAGATCATTTATAAAAATTAGAAAGAGAATAGGAGATAGGACAGAGCCCTGAGGAACACCAGAGTTTATAGGGTGAGGAAGTGAACAATGGCCGTCCACAACCGCGGATATGGAACGGCCGGAAAAGAAATTAGAGACAAAGGCACAGATGGAGGGATAGAAACCGAAGGTGGGTAGTTTAGATATTAAAGATTTGTGCCAGACTCTATCGAAGGCTTTCGATATGTCTAGTGCAATAGAAAAAGTCTCACCGAAGGCCCGAAAGGAGGATGACCAAGAGTTAGTAAGATATGAAAGAAGATCATCAGTAGAGTGACCCTTAAGGAAGCCATACTGGCGATCTGAGAACAGATTATGAGAAGAGAAATGTTTAAGAAATTTGGAAGCAAGAATAGTTTCAAAAACTTCAGAAAGACATGAGATGAGAGCAATTGGACGATAGTTGGAGGGTTGAGAGCGGTCACCCTTCTTTGGGATAGGTTGAATGTGAGCAAACTTCCAGCATGAAGGGAAGACGTTAGAGGATAGACAGAGACAAAAGAGTTTGCCTAGGCAGGGAGTCAGCACGGAAGCACAGTTTTTGAGAACAACAGGAGGAACACCGTCCGGACCATACGCCTTATTAGTATTAAGCCCAGAGAGGGTAGAAAGTACATCTTTAGAAGAGATTAGGATATTAGGCATAAGTAAGAGAGAGGAGGGTGGAGAGGGAGGAATAGCACCGGAATCATCCAAGGTGGAGTTTCTAGCAAAAGTTTGAGCGAAGAGTTTAGCTTTGTCAGAGGAAGAAGTGATGGTTGTGCCATCAGAATGGGAAAGGGGAGGGAAAGACGAAGAAGAGAAATTGTTGGAGAGGTTTTTGGCTAGATGCCAGAAAGCTTGGGAAGAGCTAGAGTTGGATAGTTCAGTGCATTTATTATTGATGAAAGAGTGTTTGGAAAGTCGAAGAACAGATTTGGCTTGATTCCGGGCAGAAACATAGGAAGAATGAGAGTCTTGAGTTTTAAGGCGTCGGTACCGTTTGAATGCTTCCTCCTTATTGCGGACAGCAGTAGAACAGGCGTGAGTAAACCAAGATTTTTTTAGCATTAGTTATTATGTTCCTTCCAACAACCAACTCTACTCCTAAAATCGATTAATGAAATTTGACAAACACATGTGGCAGTCTGTGGATTTCTGAGAGAAAGAGAATGGAATGTATGCTTCCATTCCCGATAGGATTACCTCGGTAATGCGTTCAGCACTCTCCGAGGGTACCCGGCCACGGAAGCAGAAATCATCCCATGGGAAAGCAAAGAAGTACTGCCAGAGAGCCTCCCAGTCGGCAGTGCCAAAGTGCCACAAGCGCCGCCGGCTAGGAGGATCGGGTGGCCGTACTGGAGAGATAGGGCAGTTGACAGAGATAAGTTTATGGTCGGAGGAGCCCAAAGGAGAGAAAAAATCGATAGTATAAGAAGGGTTAGAAGTTAGAAACAAGTCAAGAATGTTGGGTCGATCTCCGATGCGATCCGGGATACGGGTGGGTTGCTGAACTAACTGCTCTAGGTCATTTATGATAGAACAGATAGAAAAGATAAAGTGGTAGTGGTGGATAAAGTGGTAGTAGTGGATAAAGTGGTAGTTTTGGATAAAATTTTAGTGGTGGATAAAGTGGTAGATGTGGATAAAGTTGTAATGTTAGATACAGTGGTAGTCGTGGATAAAGTGGTAGTGGTAGATAAAGTGGTAGTGGTAGATAAAGTGGTGGTAGGTAGATAAAGTGTTAGTGTTAGATAAAGTGTTAGTGTTAGATAAAGTGGTAGTTTAGGATAAAGTGTTAGTGGTGGATAAAGTGGTAGCTGTGGATAAAGTGGTAGTGTTAGATAAAGTGGTAGTGGTGGATAAATAGTTTTGGATAAAGTGTTAGTGGTGGATAAAGTGGTAGCTGTGGATAAAGTGGAAGTGTTAGATAAAGTAGTAGTGGTGGATAAAGTGGTAGTGGTAGATAAAGTGGTAGTGATAGATACAGTGGTAGTCGTGGATAAAGTGTCAGCTACAGACATTTTGACAAACTGCTTAAAATAAAGAATTGTTGAAGGAGAGGGAGGGTGGATAGGTCCGCGATGTCGCCAATTTCCCACAATGCACTGCGGTAAACATTGTGTTCAGCGCCTCTATCGGCCACTGTAGGCATTTATTGGTAGGGAGAAATTATAGCCCGATTGCTTTCATTCATATTGAGTTATAAGAAGTTAAAGGGTCAAGATTATTGTCAAGTTCGTTGGCGCTACCTATAGTACATACTTACCCAGGAAATAAGGGTTTTTGAGAGAGTAGGTGTGAGCTTTGGTTCATTTAGCTTGTTTCCGGATTACTTCCTTTGAATATAACACCATTCAAGGAGGAGCACTTTATTGACATGTTTCACAGATAACTTCTCTAGGTCAGTAACATACACTAGGGCCCTGGATGCCTAAATTGAGGTTGGTTTTTCGGGACCCCCTTCTACCTCATGTTTAGCCTCATTAGTTTTTAGATTGTAAGATGTTCAGCCTATTAGTTTGGCAATTTGAACATCTTTCACCCCATTTCGTTGTCAATTTTGAGATATTTTCTGCCATTTAGGTGTCTATTTTTTCCTGGCGAGCGATACCGAGCCTTTAATTTTATGAAGAATCGGCCTTCAGCCAGGACATCTTTCTACCGAAAAATTTACAAATTTATCTTGAAGAGAGTTCTAGGGGGTGTTTTTTTTAAGCTTGATGGAGGTCTATAGGAAGGAAACTAAAAAGATAATAAAAAGATACCTATATGAACAAATAAATAAGCCCACCTCCCCTTAAAGGGCATAGCGCACGGGGTCAGCCATGGTCAGCTATCCTCATTATCATTAATGTTAGTGTACAATATACCTCCTATGTGCAATAATAGTGGTCCGAGTTTCTTATAAATGTAAATATAAATAAATTAGTGTTTTGGACGGTGGTGGCGAGAGGCATTTCCCATCTTTCGTGACGTACAATAAGGCATTGGGGTACCCATAGAATAACACAATCGGTCAAAGAGTTTCAAGAGTCAGGTCACTGGCCACCATTTTGATTCTGTCTCTCTGTTAAGTACTCCATGCTGTGAAAGCAGTTACAAAGATGGACAGATATCTAAAAGAGGGGTATGAGAAATTGTACGAGCAACATAAGTTTAATAATGAAATGTAGAAATAATGGCAAGCTATCAAATAATGCACTGTGAAAGTGAAAATAAAGCTGGAATATTTTGACATGTTGGCCGTAAACTGTTGTAGTACGAAGGTATCTGTCTACCGTTAGAATAAACAATAGTGTTGCCATATGGATAGAGCTGCCAATACATTTATTTATGATTAACGAGACCAAAATATGAATAATTGTATTGATAGATAAAGATAGAGACATTTTTCACTCATGTGATATATACATCAAATACTGCATTCACATTACTTCATCATGTACGAAATACATCAGGGTAAGTTAAATATAGGCAATATCAAAGCAGATTTAATTCCCGCGGGCAAGTTTCTCTCTCACAAACAAAAGATAGAGAAGATAGAGTTTGCCATCAAGCTCCTAAAGCTTGAAATATCTTACACAGTTTTTTTTTACTATTTTATATCAAAATTTATGGCAAACCAAGGGAACTGTGCAGTATCATTCATGTTCTACCATGCTTTAAACAGTGATAAAATTGAATGGGATATTGTATGAGCTATTCCCTTTAACCCGGCGAGCGTGCGCAGGGTGTAGTAAACACCACACTTCTGGGTGGCAATATTAGGCTCCATTCCTGCCTATAATCGTAATTTTACGATAAATATCATTATTACTTATTCATGTGCGCCTATTTTACGTTTAATATGAAGATAGTAACATGTAACAACAATAAAACAAGTGGGAATAGTGTTTGGATGGTGAAAATCGTGATTATTTGCCGAACGTCCATTCATGAATTGTGAGCCAGCAGCGACCTACACCCTCTCTCTCTGGAGCCTACAGCCACACTGAACCTCCCCTCCCTCATTCTCTCGCACTCTGTACGCTCGGTAGCAACAACACCACACCCTGTAACCGGGTTGCAGATATTAGCATGATTAATACACCAATAAAGATGGTAATAAGAGGACAAATAAGTGATAATTGAAGGGGGAAGGGGGAAAGGAGGGGATCTTGACACATGTGGAGGAGTGATATGAGGTATGGAAAAAGAAAAAAACAAATATTTTAAGTGCTACTGGGGCCTTTTAAAAGTTTTTTTTTAGGCCTTACGTCTTAAGAGGTTCCTCGACCTTGCTCACAAAAACCTCTTACGAGTGTTCTCTTCGTTCCCGGGTTAAGTATCCACCTCCCTGTCCTACCTTCCATCACATGCCCACAACCCTATTTCAAAACCAATGCTTAACTATGTTTTTTTGAAGCGGAATTTATCTAGTTTGAAGCCATTTCAATGGGATATTTCGCAATCATTCAACTTATATAGTTTAGTAATGTCCCCTTTGTTTATTCCATTCATACACTTAAACACCTCATCAATTCATAATTATCTCCTCTACAGATTCATATTTCTAACGAGTGTTTATCTAGGGTTTTTAACCTCTCCTCATGTGATAATTGTCTACTATTGTAGATAAGTATTGTCATTCTACGTTGGATTGCCTCTAGAGAGTCTATATCCATTCTATAACAAGGGCACCAAAACTGAACAGCATAATCCATATGAGCTAGGTCTCACTAATGACAAGTAAGGTTTCAAGATAACATCAGCATTTCTGTATAGAAATAAATCAGAGTATTATACTCTCTCTCTCTCTCTCCGACAGAGAGTTCTCCCATCACACACAGTAGGAAATATGAAATAGAGGGAAGTTAATCATCAATTAATTGAAATTATCTGATTAATTTGAAACATAATGCAACTAAGTTAAGTTAATTCATCTTACAAAAACAACTAGTTATGTTCAAAAGTTAATACCCTTCTTTAGCGGCCTATGCGGTTTATTTATATGTACCGCCCAGCGGGGTGTTTTTAGCCAAAATAGGGCTGTTTACGTGATCATTTTCATGCCTAAATAAGACCCAGAACGTAAAACAAGTATCTATCCCTGAAAGAGCATAAACAGAGCTTTCGAATGACACCATAACGATCCTTTTATGATGGCTAGTTTTCTTGCAATAACCATGCAACGCGAGTGCAAAAAGCATGTAATTAGCCACTTTCCCGATACAATTCCGTATATAGCGAGTGAGAGAGGGAGGAGGGAGCTGAGATTCGTGTCAGTAGGTTCGCCGCGGTGGTCTGGAGCAGTCATACGCTCGCTAGTCTCCTGCCACCACTTGTCTCTCTCTCTCAGCAACATTACGTGCTGAAATTGCCACTCGACCTATGTCGAGCGCCACCACATAGTCCAGCTTTATTAAATACGACTTATGTGGTGAGCCGCTTTTTAAGGGTTAACTTAGTTGGTTAATTGGCAAAAGTTGAGTTCATTAACTTAACTGCCCCTACTCTGAGATTTATATATATATATATATATATATATATATATATATATATATATATATATATATATATATATTGTTAACCTATATATATATATATATATATATATATATATATATATAATTTAATGTTTTAATCTACTCGTCACTCATATAGGCTACACTCAAGGTTATGATGCAATCACAAACTTTAAGGCTACAGGCTCTTGCATTGCACATTTAGGCAAGTTCAGCCGAGGTTGTGTGAACCATACAAATGGGCGGGACGGTCTAATCTAAGAGAACGGAATCAGCCAAGGATGGATTGAATGCTTGGCTCTTCCCGCCCAAAATATTCCGGCGGGAAGGTCTAAGCTGAGCGGGCGGGATCGTCTAGTCGGAATGTTCAAAGGGCGGGAAAGCCCTGCTCCTTGTCAATTTCGTCTTGCCATTGTTTGCTCTCTCTTTATCTCTTAATAAATGACTACATTTTTATTCTAGTGTTGTTCTATAATTATCTTGTTATTCTTGTCTGTATTTCTCACAGACATTAGAAGTTAGTATTTTCTCAAGGTCGTACACAATCATAACCATGGTAACACAAGTAGCTTACACATCCGGTGCTGAAGAGTTTGGCTCTTTCAATAACTCACGTCCTCTAACACTAACCTATCATATTTTATACAAGTGTCAAGTTATGCTTCATTATTTTCAACATTATTTGCTCTTAATAACCTATAAAATAAGTCTTCATGTAATGTTAAATAACCTGAATGACGAGTTATGCAGTATGTCGACTCTGTTCAGGGGAGAATGAATACTCGCCGTCATGCTGGCGGCCGCGACACCCACATCAAAAGTTCAATACATAAACCAGCATTTAGGCCTAGTAGCAGAACATGTGAGGGAATATTTGCATGATGAGGTGAATAACTGTGACACTGTTAACATTATAACCGACCTGTGAGGTGACTGAAGCAGTTGAGAAGTAATGATAATCAACAAGGAGTGAAACTAACACATGTGAATGTTACTGTGCAAGTGTGTGAGCCTATGGGTTGGTGGGAGGAGATGCCATATGTCTCGTCAAAACTTTATAATTTACCGTATCACGGACATTTAAAACTTCAACTCACTGATATACCGGCAATATGAAGGGGTCCTCAGAAAAATGCATTCACATGAAACGACTAAGAACATTTATAACTATTATTAGGCCTATTGTTATAATTTAAAGTTATTGAGCATAATATGTCAGTCACCAGCAGAGGAAATGCTCTCACGAACACAACAGGATCTACAACATTACCAACAGTACAATTAAGGAATAGGACGTCTTTCACGATACTAGCTAGGACGTCTTTCTTCCTATTATTAATTGTGTCTATATAGTAGTTGACGATTATATTCAGCCTAGGAAGGAATTGTTGGACACAGGGTTTATTTTGATAGACTCCTTTGATCCGTAGAGGGACTTAACAAATAAATGATTTATTTTCATTGGGAGTTAATTAACACTGTTTAGAACGATCTGTGATACAATTATATAGCCAGAAATGGTGATAACGCTCCGTTACCTAATTACCGTACGTACAGTTAACTCGATTAATTCGTGGAGACATCCTGCCTGAGATTAGGTTTCTGGTACCACTGCAGGTTACTCGACTGCCAAACGCATGATAATCCCCCCTCCCCACCCACACACACACACACACACACAGACACCACTACCACCACCACTAGAAACCCAAGTGTTTCCCAACACCTCCCTTCCCTTTCCTTCACCCACCCACCCTTTCCATTCATACCCTTCTCCGCTTTACCCCTAATCTCCGTTTACACCATCAACCTGCACAACGCTTGATTTACACTTGCCGGGTGGCCAATTAAATAATAATAATGTAGTTTACAAAATATATCTTTTGTGTGCCCATTCAAGAAATAAGAATATGCCCAAACATTACAGTATATTTATCATGCTTTTGAAAATGAATGCATTGAATTGTCCAGGAGCTATTGTAACTAAAAAAATATAGCAATTAGGCATTGAAAACCGATTTTGGAAGGATTATACTATTTGCTTATAATTTGATTGCATCCATTACCAATGTTTACTAGAAAATTGACTTATTTACATAATACAAATTACATCATAGAACTGTATCCGTGAACTCTCTCTCTCTCTTTCCCTCTGAACAGCTATAAATACGCTTGGTCAATAATTTATGCATATGTAGAGTATCTATGTTAGATTTATGATCCCATATCTATTTTTTTTTTAAGATATATCCGAACTGCATAGGTTAATCAATTGTATGAAAATGAACCTATGAATAATTTATAGAGAGAATTACTTTATAAAAAGACCATAAGCGAAAATTAACCACTTCTGTACCGGCGACTTCTGTACCGGCGACGTTTTGCTATTATATTCTAGCTATATTTAGACGATTTTATGCAGTTTAAGAAAGATCTGTGGTAGTAAAAAGGGTTAAGTAAGATAGTTCTAAGCGTGTTAATTGCTGGAGGCCATTTTTAAACTGAATAATATCTTCTATAATAGTAGCCACAATACAATATAAAAGGACGGTGCCGGTACAGAAGGGGTTAAGGAGATAAAATGACGAAACAGAGAAAGGGCCAATGTGGTGATTTATCTATGAGGCTTGGTTGTTGGATAGAACATAATAAAGGGTAGATACCGTTGATGATTGTAGGACATTCAACATTATTAGAGTACACTACAAAGGAATATGACTAACGACTTGTGTATGGCATCTAGGCAATACGAAGCATTGGAGGAGCAGCTGTCCTATAAATAGTGATCCGATAGTATCTAACCCACGTTACCTTTGCGTGCATCGAGAGTTTGTCACACACTTGTTACTTAATTAATTCGACAGCTGTGTAGCAAACACCCTCGTTTTATATGACAGCGACTTGTCATATTCTTTTCTATATATGTGAATGGCGGAGCCAAAGGCAGGTTGCGTGCAACGAGTGTCTCCCCCAAAACTAAATGAGTGACAGCCAAATTCAAAGGACGTTGGGGTCATATGCCTGGACACAAAGTTTATTCCAGAGTTCACTCGTGGAGTAGAAGAAAGACTGAAAAACTTTGCTAATTCTTGGGTTGGAGAGCTGGACAAAATAAGGGTTGGCCTGTGTTAAAAGACGGGTGCCTCGCACTTGCCGCAAGGGAAGGGGTATGCACTGAGAGAGCTCTGAAGAACGTTGATTATTGTATTTGCGATAGAAAAGAGAAAGAGATGCAACATCGCGGCGTGTATGTTATGCCCTGTTTTTCTACAGGTTTAACTTGGGTAATGTGAGTTCTAATTGACTGGGTATATAAGGCTGCATGCACAATATAAGATATGAGGAATAGAGAACACAAAGAAACACATGGTAGCAAGTTACACGATCACGTTTATTGATATACCACTGCAGAATACTTGTGTAAGACAATATAATAGAATCGAACAACACTAGCATAAGTGGATCTGGATGGAGCCTAGTCTCCCACTTCCAACGTTCAGGTATTAATCTTCTGATCACTGGCTTTAATTTAACAGGTTTATATACCGAAGACCATCAATGTTACTTATAGAATCATATTCACTGTTAGATTTCTTACTGGTAGCTCTGGTGCACAAGTCGTAGTTCACAGACTAGATTAGACACGCGTATTTTAGAGCACGGGAATTCTAGTAACCTCAGGGGGTACTGATCTAAGTTTTATATTCTTGTCTCAGAAATACATAGAACGCAAATCAGTGGGCGAACATTCAGATATCACTAGGGTTTCCTTCTAGGTAATAATATCTGGATATATGGTTGATTACGAGAGTTAGTATCGCCTGTTAATTATTGAACACTGATACGCTTAGCACTTCCTAATTGAATGGTTATATGAATTATACTGGGGCAAAGAGATAGCCACTTCGTAGAAATATTAATTAGTGAATCTCTAAACAGCACAGTAATATGTAGTACTGCTAAAGGGAATCTTGGGTAGTATCTGATGGGTCTGTTCCTGGTTATCTTGCGTCCATGATGTTGGGGGCTAACGACTGGTTCCGTGGCCGTCCTGGGGGCCCATATGTGTGAAGTTCTCAAATACGTGGGCAGGTCCTTCTATCCAAATCTGCCACGGAGTTTTCCGGCTCTGGAATCTCACTCCGGAACAACACAAGGGCAGAGCTAGAAGTTAACTGCAGGGTAGTGACCCCTGGTTGGTGTCTAGCTTTCAACTGATTTGACTGGGGGCGGGAGCTAGATTTATAGGCTCGGTTCTGGACCCTGTAGACAGTAGGGATCTCGAGTCTTATGGACTTATTTGAGCTCTCAATAGATATGGGGACTAGGTAAGATGGTATTAACTGTTGTGGCACATGGCTATAGGAAGCCTTTATATTTTCATATAACTGAGCCTTAGTAAGAGGTACTATTTTGGCTATACTGGAAGTATTTAGGGGAGAGACTGGATCTACTTTGCGAGGAGGATGGGGACAGCTGTGATAGGAGCGTCTCTCTTAGATTGTTCAATCTTCATTCTATGGTATAGCTGAGGTGCTAATTTAGTGATCAGAGCATGCAAGAAAGGTAAATGGTTTATTGTGAGTTAACCTGACAAGCGCGATATAGACCTAGGTGCTAGGGTAGTTATTTGTGCATTTCTAGCCCTGGATTCTGACAGAATTCGTTATATTTACAATATAAAGCATTATTTGTTTTCGGTATGCTTTTATTTTACATATATGATGTATATATGAACCTTCAAGAGTGCTAAAATAAGTGGGAAAAGCATTTGGGTGGTGAAAAACGAAGATATTGGCCACCCGGTCATAATCTCAGGCGAGAGAGAGCCACAGGCAGCCCTCCCCTCTCGCTGTCTGGGAGTCAACTGAGACGAGCGGGGCGGTGTGTGCCGGTGTCTGGGTGTTGCATAACGATCTTTTATGCAACCCACTTGTGCTACATTATCGCGGGAGAGAAAAATAACCGATAAATGATGATAATAAGAGGATAAATAGGTGATAATTGAGGAGGGGGGGGGAGGGGGGAATAAGGTGGGGAAGGAGGGAAGGGGGAGGGGTGAGAAACACATGGATGAGTACTAGAGGGGAATTATCTCACCTAGAGACAAAATCCTTTGTTTTGATGGGCCCTTTTTTTTTTTGGAAGGCTTTTTTTATGGTCTTGCTTCCGTGAGGCCTATCGCGTTCCCTATAGGAAGCCTTCCGTGAGGCCTATCGCGCTTGCCGGGTTAATAGAGGTTAGTAAAGGTGTTAGTCATGCATGGTTAGTTCATTGATAGGAAGAATTCCTGTGCTACCTGGCAATGACTCGGAAGTCAAAACAGGGGCCAGGTATACCTCCGCGGGGGTGGGGGTCTCCCTCCTCGGGTGGGCAAAAAGGGGGAGCTGGGCGCCCTCTCTCTGTGATAGTTGTCCGGCGGCTGTGGCTAGGGGCTTGCCATATCACCAGTGTTCGTAATAACCCTCTGTGTATGAGACAGATGTGGGTGTCCTTAATACCAAAACCGAAGGTGCCTTAGCTAGCTGGTTTTACTCGGCTGGTTGTTAATTGTAGGGTTTGCTGGATGTGGTGGAGACTGGGTTGCTAACTCTGCCACATTTATCTGGAAGTATGGCAATAGAAGTTAGTTACTGGCGAGGCGGCTAGCCTCGCACCGACGACCATTGGGTGCAGGGTTGTGAATGTGTTGTAAGAGAATAGATGGCATGCAAGGGGCTAGTAAAGTTCTAATGTTGTTCTGGCCTACTAAGTGAAGGTATGCTGGATAGGAGTATATATATAAAAGCTTGGAGAGCATTAGCAACGGACAATTCAAGGATCTTCAAGAGGTATGAGAGAGAGGCTAGGTCGGACAAGAGTGGAGAAGTGCGGGGTCTTATAATGAGAGGGGGGGGGGGGGAGTGCAGGGGGGCTATAGGGGAATTTGACCCTAAGGTCTCTGGGCGTGGGGGTGGCATTAGGCTGCAGTTGATATGGAAGTTTGAAAAGGCAGTACAATACGTTAGCCAAATGCTACCGGGGAATGCAACTATGGGGTGGTATATGAGTCTGGAAAAGATAGAGTTATGTGATCAGTCCGAGGGGTTATGGATACTATTAGTTGGCCCTGGGAACTGCGTTTTCTATTAAATATAGATATACCAACAACAGCAGCAGTTCGTAGGGTACTTGGTTATTGTTTCGGGGTACTTATGACAGATACTGGTAACCAGGTTATCTTATACAATCTCTGGTTGGGGTAAGAGGTGTATGACACGAAGTAAATTGGCGTAGTGTGGACTGTGGATACGAAGGAGGCAAGGGGAAGACGTATGACAATTGTGGAAAAGTAAATGGAAAAAGGTGAACACAATGGCGGATAAAAATACTTAACCTAAGGATTGAATACATAGATTTATGGGGCGATGGGTCTTCAGAAGCTTAGTCTGGCAAGACAAGATGTTAGGGAATGTTAATATTAATACTTAAACTAAGGATTGCATACATCGATGAACGATGACATTATAGTCGTCGTCCTAATAAGGTGATGAAACCTGGTTGATCTGTACTTGGCACAATACGACACAAGGACAGTGCCGCTATGTCGTATCAATGCTGGTGGCAGTTAATATTATAGACTTAGTTACTAGAGGAACAATGTAAGGGGCGACTGAGCACGGGTTACATATATCTATACTCGTCATGGGAAATGATATACGAGGTCTAGGGACAAGCGTGGGTGTTTTAACTTCTAAGATATATAACATCTACTTCTCGGATGTAAGAACATACATAGATATAATTATGGCTGTCTGATGTGTTGGCATTGGCTCAACGTCGGGACAGGGCATGGGTGTTTTTAATATGAATGTATATTCCTGTTCATCATCTTTGTAGTTAGGAGTGTAGGACACGAGGGGGGGAGTGTACGTGAGGTGTGGAAAATGGTCAGTTTAGAAAAGGTAAATGGGTGCGGCCTGGAGCTGCTTAGCCCTGCGGGCTTGGGCCTGTCTGAAATGGCTGGCTCGGTCAGCTGGTCCTTTGGGTGTTTCTGTGGACCTTTCCTTTGGGTGTTTCTGTGTGGTGTTCGTTCGTGGCTTCTGTGGTGGGCTTCTCGTTCTGGGGCATTTTAGTGTAGAAAGAGATTGTAGGGAACTAATAGGAGGAAGTGAGTTGATGAGGCGAAATGCTTTTGATTCTACTCTTCTTCAGCACAGCTGGACAACATCAGACTGTACACAAAATAAAGTTCTCCAACGAATGTGACAGACTGATGGTCTTGCCTAATTGTGACTAATTATCAGTTATATTTAACCATACCTGAATGTGTTACCCTAACGCCAATTTCAAAGTAACCGAAGGATTAGCAGATGTATTAATTAACCCTTTCCCGTTTTTATGACGCAGAGGTTGCCAGATTAGCAATAAGAAATAGAGTTCTCTCACTCTTATAATTACCTCTCCAAAATTAGTTTTCTGCCCACAGCTAACTCAAAGACAACTGCAGAGGTCGAAGTAACTAAGATAAAGGTTTCTAAATACCCCTGATGGTAACAAAGGCTTTAAAGTATCCCCAATCGGCTCAAAATCGCGTCATATGCGTGAAAGGGTTAAGAGCGAAATCAATAATAAAATTGTGGTGTCGAGTGATTGCATTTGAATAATAATCAATTGGCAGACGGTGACTACATTGATTTAAATTATCCGCACAAAGCCCGTTAAAAATACATAGAACCGTCAGTATACTAATATATAATGTGGTTATACGAAAATATTTCTGGACTGAATCATGTATACATTTAGAGTGTGTAGGCAGTTTTACCTACCATCGGTTTGCCTGGAGTTGCCGCTTGCCTAAAATGGTTTTGTTCTGTAAGCGACTTGGCCTATTAATTGAGTATAACCTGTTAGTTTTCCCTTTTCTCTCGATCCAAAAGTGTTTAGTATATTTTTCTTCTTCTGTAGCCAACACATATTGCAGTCATTGCAAAATTTCTTTGTTTTTTGTTATATTTTAAACTCTGCCATAATCATATATTACACATGTCATTAATTATTTTGAGGCTTGTTGTCATGTAAATTAATTGTCCTTATATTAATTCTTTTAGTCATTATGTGCATATGGAATTTCCCAGGACTATCATAATATATAAGCATTTACTGTAATCGTCTATTAGATAATATACCGTATACATGTATAATCATATATATGCTTAGTTTTTTACTTTGCAAAACCCAGGTGCTTAGTAGTGATGTCGACAGACTAGCTCTGGCGTTAGTTTAGTAGCAGCTTCTAGTGAAACCTTGGTAGGGAGAAGCAATATATATATATATATATATATATATATATATATATATATATATAATATGAGTGCTAGGTGGCTGATAAGGACAGCTGAAACTCCTGTTTCACCACCTGGGCTCCCTAGCTGATTCTTTCAGTGCCTCGTCAATATTGAGGGCAACCCCAGCCTACCCTCCAAAACACCTCCTCCTATCAATACATTATACTACAAGCACCTTACCTACTACGCTAGGTTTCTCCCCCAAAAAAAAAAACATTATTACGAAATCTCGACCCGCCTCGGAGTCCCCAGGAGGGGGACCATATATGCCCCCATCAATTATATATATACTATATATATATATATATATATATATATATATATATATATATATAAAAATATATATATATGTATAATATTATAACATCTGGCATAATTTAAATAGCTCATCAGTGGCCATCTTTAGAGTTCCCTCTGGGGTTATATTGATGTGCCATACCAATATAATACAACACAAATACTGCTTAAGAACAAGACCACCATCAGTAGCATGCAATACTATTTACAGAAGGATATAATTATATATACTGTATATATATATATATATATATATATATATATATATATATATATATATATATATATATATATATATATATATATATATATATATATATATATATATATTCCCAGGGTGTATAAAGTTTTAGTTCATTACATGGTAACTAATATACCCCATCCAATCATATATTTTTTTATTACAGGAAGTATTAAATACAGTATATATTCTTCGCAGGAAAATGACAATAGTGCAATATATACACACTATTTGATATAATGGGTACGAAACTGGTAATTAACAAAGAACAGACTTTTGAAGAAAAAGGAGGAAGAGTGAATAACGGTGCCTCAAGATGTTCTGAATATACATTACTTATCCCCATAGCTTATTTTCATTATACAGAGATATATATATATATATATGTCTTGATGTCTCGATGTATTAATGAGGTCCTTTATTGCTTAACTCCTTGCGACATATTATGTTCCAATAAGTCCGAGGAGGCGGTTGACAAGTATTTTAGGTCTTGAATTTGGCTCATGAGTGTTGTCGAAGCCTTACATTTTTCGCGATTTCCATCCACCAGAATGCTGTTTATTGTGATGTATCATATATCAGTGGAAAGAGGAATATTTATAGTACATGATAAAACAAAAAAAAATGTAAATAAATCGAAATATGAAAGTGTAAATGAGTCCGGAATACAATTATTTCCCATGCAATTGTCTTCACACCGTCCTAGCTCTAAATTGTGAGTGATGACCATATATTTTTTTTTGCTCAAATTATAGTATTTTTTCTCCTCTTTCCAAATCTGAAAACAGAAATTGTTTATCTTCAATAGTTCTCAAGCAGTGACCGAAAACAAAAAATATATGATTTTGATTTATATGGTTTATAACATTTTCGATTTATTTCGTTGCTACGAAGTGTATGGTTTTAAATTTAGGCTGTATGAATTCGGCAAATAATGCTGATGAGTATAAAACAAACTAGAAGTTCCTAGGACAAATACTTTTTGCGCTATGAATATTTGAAATGAAGAGCCAAAATGCGAATATTTACGCTTCACCCATCTCTGTTCCGGCGATGGTAGCCGGGTTCCGAGCTGTTCCCCACCTCGTGGTTGCGTTATTTGCTCGGATATGTATATAACTGTATATATCACCGGAATCGGAAAATTGTGCTCTTTCCAATGGTGAAAACAAAATAATATAGCGTAATTGGTTCGCGAGCTATGCACAATTGTTTCCATGCAGTGACCGAAAAAAAAAAATATATGATTTTGATTGATATGGTTTATAACATTTTCGATTTATTTCGTTGCTACGAAGTGTATGGTTTTAAATTTAGGCTGAATGAATACGGCAAATAATGCTGATGAGTATAAAACAAACTAGAAGTTCCTAGGACAAATACTTTTTGCGCTATGAATATTTGAAATGAAGAGCCAAAATGCGAATATTTACGCTTCACCAGTCTCTGTTCGGGCGATGCTAGCCGGGTTCCGAGCTGTTCCCCACCTCGTGGTTGCTTTATTTGGTCGGATACGTATATAACCGTATATATCACCGGAATCGGAAAATTGTGCTCTTTCCAATGGTGAAAATAAAAATAATATAGCGTAAATGGTTCGTGAGCTATACGCAATTGTTTCCATGCATTGTTATTGTTATGAAAATATATGAGAATGTTTATACAGTTGTATATCTTTGCCACAATATACAACACTTTTATATAATTTGTGTTGCCAATAATTGTATAATGTTCATAGAAGACATGTCAGTCATGAAGGTTGCCAATTTTACTTACCTGGTAGGGCTACAACCCTTTCCAACGAGAAGGGAAATGGCTCCTGGGTTGACACTGAAAAAACAAAATAAGAAAGCCAGGTTATCTTCAGGTAATAAATTCAGAAATAATTCTATTGTACACGAAAATAAAATAAAGTAATATATATATATATATATATATATATATATATATATATATATAAATATATATATATATACATATATATATACAAGGTGTCAAACAAAATATAAAGAATGGTAAATGGTAATGTATGTGTGTAGATATATATATATATATATATATATATATATATATATATATATCCAAGGTGTCAAAATAAATAATGGTAAAATCAATGTGTGATTGTGTGTATATATATATGGTGTCAAACCAGAGAAATATGTGCAAATTTCCAAGCCACCCAAAGAGGTACTGCACTGGACTCGTTATTTTTTTAGAGTGGTTTCCCCAGGAGGCCTATATCCACTCTAGTGCAAATTGAATTGTGTCACAACCCTTTCCAACGAGAAGGGAAATGGCTCCTGGGTTGACACTGAAAAAACAAAATAAGAAAGCCAGGTAATCTTCAGGTAATACATTCAGAAATAATTCTATTGTACATGCAAATAAAAGAAAGTAATGTGTATATATATATATATATATATATATATATATATATATATACACACAAGGTGTCAAACAAAATATAAAGATTGGTAAATGGTAATGGTAATGTATGTGTGGATATATTTATATATATATTATATATATATATATATATATATATATATATATATATATATATATATATATGGTGTCAAACCATAGAAATATGTGCAAATTTCCAAGCCACCCAAAGAGGTACTGCACTGGACTCGTTATTTTTTTAGAGTGGTTTCCCCAGGAGGCCTATATCCACTGTAGTGCAAATTGTAGTTTTTTTTTTTTTTTTTTTTTTTTTTTTTTTTTTTTTTTTTTTTTTTTTTTTTTTTTTTTTTATGATGATGGTGATGATGATGATGAGTGAATGAAGGTGGGCCCCGAACCTTGGAAGTGATGATTGAATGAATGAATGAATGATTGAATGATTGAATGACTGAATGAAAGGGTGATGAAGGTGAATTATTGATGATGATGATGATGGGTGAATGAAGGTGGGTGAATGAAGGTGGGCCCCGAACCTCTGAAGTGATGATTGAATGAATGATTGAATTATTGAATGATTGAATGACTGAATGAAAGGGTGATGAAGGTGAATTATTGATGATGATGATGATGGGTGAATGAAGGTGGGTGAATGAAGGTGGGCCCCGAACCTCGGAAGTGATGATTGAATGAATGAATGAATTATTGAATGATTGAATGACTGAATGAAAGGGTGATGAAGGTGAATGGAAGAATGCATAAAGACTGAATGAATGAATGGGTGATAGTGATTGGAAAGGAATAATGAAGGTGAATAGGAGAATGCATAAATGAATGAATGAATCGTGCAAAGATCCTGGCTATAGGACATCTGCATCGAATTGATGGTACTTGTTAAAGCAACCATTGACATCGATGCAGAGGCTAACGCGGCAAGACCTGCAGCGAAAGCTCGTGTCCTTGCGAATTTGGTTCCTGTAACACACACGGCACCGCTTTCGCTTTCCGCCTGGGATAGTCTCGAAAACGTGTTCCAAGTTCCTGTTGTACCGGTCATGGTCCAGTACAACAGGACGTGGCCTGGAACCCCGTCCTCTAAGAGGACCTATCCGACGGCCTCTTGGTGCCTGAGCCCTAGCTTGAACGTCCATTACTAGTGGAACCCAGGCGGCATCCATGAGGGGTGCTGCCCGAGCGCCACCAGCAGCAGCAGCTGCACCCGGTACTACTGGTGCGGGGGGGTCAAGTGGTAGGTCATCCACTTCCTCCTCATCATCAGTAGCATCGTCCGAGTCCCATACTGGTGCCGCCTGGGGTGCATTCTCAGCGAGTGCTCCCCCGACGGCAACAGCAGCAGCAGCAGCATCTGGACCTGGTGAGGGGGGGGGGTCATGAAAGAGTGCTCCCCCAACGCCTCCACCAGCAGCAGGAGCACCAGGAGGAGTGCCAGGATCATCAGCAGGAGCGGCTGGGGAGTCTGGATTGTCGTCCGGTGGGGGCGACCCAGCTGAGCTTCCGGAGGATTGCCGCCGACGCCGCCTGTCTCGCCTGAGACGGGTGCATGGCTCGTACTGACCTTCTGGCAAATCCTGTGCACGCCGGATGCGTCTCCCCGACAAAGGCCACTCTGCAGGGTTGAAGTGCAACAAGGAACGGACTATGCTTTCCTGGAACGCCAGCATATTCATCTTCCTGCGGGGGTTGCACTTCTTGAAGAGTACGAAGGCATTGAAGAGGGCCATTTGGATGAAGTAGAATACGATCTTCTTCGTCCATTTGACCGTTCTTCGCTGGATGGGGTAGTACTGGATCATCTGATCAAAATGATCCACCCCACCCATGTGGCGGTTGTAGTCGTCAACACAAACGGGCTTCATGATGTTCTTACGAGTCCGCTGCCACCTGCCTTGTACCTTCTTCTTGACAAATGACTGCTTTGGAATGGTGCTCTGGTCGTGGAAGGTGGACACCATGTTGACAATCCGTTTGTCTTTCCAAAGCATCACTAGGGTTGTGCCGTTGTTCATCGCCTCAATTGCATCGTCTTCCAGTGTCGATGCATGGGCAATGTCGCGCAACCGCTTCGGAGCCCCTCGTGCAAGCCTCAGGGTGCCACACACATAGATCTGGTGGTGTGTGAGCATGTGGTGGCACAGGTCAACTGAGTTGTAAAAGTTGTCCATGAACAACTTGTAACCCATGCCTTGCAGGGACTCCGTTAAACCCTCAACCGTTTTCTGGAGAGTTTGACCAATACCAGTGTAGACTTCAAAGTCATACACGAAACCAGTCGTGGACTCTGCCAGGATGTACAGCTTGATAGCGTACTTCTTCGGCTTCATCGGGTTGTAGCACTTGAATGAAAGGCGACCCTTCCACCCAAGGCAGCCTTCGTCGATGGACACCTTCCTCTCCGGGACGTAGGCAAGCTTGAAGCCAGCAAGCAGGTAGCGCATCACCGTGCGGATCTTCACTAGCCTGTCTTTGGTCTGCTTGATGACTGCCTTGCTGTTGAACGTGTGAAAATTGCTCAGCAAGGCTTGGAACTTGGTGACCTGCATGGTCGTGCGAAACGTTGGATAATTATGGACTCCATCATTTAGCCAGTAGTGACGCACAGTGGGGAGTTTGTTGACACCCATGAGGAAGTACAGACCAAGGAATTTGGCCATGTCCTCCTCACTGAACGATGTCCACAGAGAACCAACGAATAAGGCATACGCGTTGGTCTCATTCACCAGGAACCTGAGCAGTTCTCTTGTAAAAAAGAGCTGGAAGAACTGCAGTGGTGTCACTGGTGCTGGAACCCGCAAGCCAGGGGTTCCAGTGAAAGGATCAACGTTGGGTGTGAACGGGTCTGACGTCCACTCGTGATCCTCAGCATACACGGTGGGGGGGCGTGGAGGTGCACGTGCTGGGAGAGCACCACGTCGTCCGCCTGGACGACGTATGTAACCTCTGCGGCCCCTGGGCCTACCACCTCGGCCCTTCACGGGCCCAGATTTTCGGCGGGGAGGGGGAGGGGGGTCGTCTTCTGCGGAAGACGAAGGGGGTGGGGGTGATGGTGGATGTGATGAGGGTGATGGAGAAGGTGGTGTGGTGGAGTCAGGGCGTGTGGGTGATGGTGGATGTGATGAGGGTGATGGAGAAGGTGCTGTGGGTGGATGAAGTGGGGCAGGAGGAAGCCTCTGTGGAAGCTCCTCATCGATTGCCGCAGCAATCTCATCGTGCATGATTTGGCGATGTTCAGGCGGAACAAACGCCATGTAGCGCGCCTCGCTGCCCCCGCTGTTCCCCAAGGAGATCAGCGAGGGGGAGGCTACGCTGGGAGACAGGACATGTGATGGTGGGGTGTTCAGACTACCCACCGGCAGGAGTGGAGCCAGGATGCGGGGGCTGTCTGAAATGTTGCTGGCCGGTGATTCT